>CM035426.1:64370331-64595331 GCA_020310875.1 Ceratopteris richardii
CCAAAATCTCTAATATATGCAATACAAAAAATGTGGAGAATGAGGACACAAAAAGCTTTAGAAGAGAAGAGATTCATTTATGTATGCTTTTCTTTTTTGGGCCTTATCATCTCGAGATAGATTGATACTCTGGATTTCCCATGTTCTTCTAATAATCCACTTACACAATGCACATGTTGGACAAAAGCTTCATCCTTGGCCTTCAAATCTAAGGGTACTCTTCCATGATGATTGATTTGACTATTGACATAGTTGTGAATGGGAATCATATAGTGGCTAGTGTAGAGTCAATAATCTATGTTATGTATGTCTTATACTACAATTTATGGTATATTTAGTCATATCCCACCTTATATACGTCAAAATATCCAAAATAACAAAAAAAGTATATATATAAATTTTGAAAAATAAATAACTTTATCGCAACTCCTAGCTCCAAACGTTGCCCTCGTTGCTAACCCGTTGCTAACGCGTTGCCGTTGCCGTTGCTAAAACGTTGCTTTCCACTATGGCCTAGACAAATAGGTCCACCTGTAATCACTAACTCTTAAAAAATAATTTGAATCTGCATTATGCGATTAAAAAGAATGTGTAAACAATCACAAATAATGTTTCTGTAGATCTTGCATATCAGAGACATAGGATATGGGCAGGAAAAGCCTTGTTCAATAATTAGCTCTCAATATTCTAGTAGACTGTGATCAACGATTGTTTTTGTGATCTTGATGCTTTTATTTTCTCTTCTGCATTTTTTAATCTTTATTTTTTATAGGCGTTATTGAGATATTCCATTTTCTCTCTGACACATTGACTACCACCTTTAATTTTTATTCAAGGTACCGAGGAACTGAAATTGCAGATCGAAAACAGACTCCAAACAAAAGGTCCATCTGCCAGTGCCTTATTGGATAGACTTATGTCTAGCAGTATGAATGTTGTCACTTCTGAAGTGAACAATGAATTGTTTCCGAAGGGACTTTCTAAACGTTTCCCTCATAACTGTTTATCACTCATGACCACAACTGGTGCAAAGGGTGGGCTGGTGCGCACTTTACATCAACTGTATTTCATATGCTTATCTGTTAGTCAGAGCTCTCTGGGTGTGCTCATTCAGTCTTTAGGCTTTTGTAGTAATAGAATGTTTTTTGTTCAAATGCAGGTGAACTTCACACAAATATCTTCATTATTAGGGCAACAGGAATTGGAGGGTAGACGAGTTCCTCGTATGAGCTCTGGCAAGACTCTGCCTTGCTTTTCTGCTTGGGATACATCTGCTCGTGCTGGTGGTTTCATAAGCGATCGATTCTTATCAGGCCTTCATCTTCAGGAATACTATTTCCACTGCATGGCAGGAAGAGATGGGTATGTTTTATTCTGAAGTGCACTTGAACATTGCTTTATGCTGCTAGGCGCTCATGTGAATTCGCGCTTTAATAATACCATTTAAGATATTATCTTCTTCCATGCATTTTTTGTCATTAGTCCCTAGTACTGAGTGATTGTTTTTTCTGCTGAAGAATGAGAAATTCTCTAATTATCATTATTATATTTTAAGGTCTCCACAAGTTTCTGGAATGTAACTATGTCTGCATACATCAAAGCGAAAAAAAGAGAGGAAAAATCTTTTTACTATCAAGATTATGTGCAAACAGCAGGATGCTTAGATGTCAAAAAATAATCTAGAATGGACAAATGCTGTGAGAATGTGTGGTCCTAAAGGATGTTGTCTACTGGATAACTTTATCTGAGATGAATCTCCAGCATTCATATGATGAGTTAAGAATCTTTGGGAGCTTTCAAGGCAGGCATAATGTATCTGGGGACTGGATTGAATTGCATAAAGTAAGAATAGCAGTGCCCAACAAATGGCTATATAAGATAAAAATTCCTGTTGTTGAACCTTGGTACAAGGCATGTTTGGTTGCTAAAGGTCACATGTAGAAAGAAGGCATTGATTTTCAGGAGATGTTTTCTCCTTTGGTTAAAATGATCACCCTTCTTTTGTAATTTTATTTGCTTTTGTTGCTGCATTGGAGCTTCATTGAATGGATTTAGAGGCTACATTCCTGCATGGTGACATTGAGGATGAGCTGACATAAAGTCAAAGGGTTTCATTACACTTGGTAAAGAGCATTTAGTGTGTAAGTCAAAAGGATCCTAATTCCTTATATGGTTGAATGCCCTTAGGTAGTGGTAAAAGTTTGATGATCTTATGCTTTGGCACCGTTTCAAACACAATCATGCAGATCATCGTCTACACAGGAAAAAGGTTGAAGATGGCAGTGACCAGTCCCATTTTCATTGTTTCAAGTATGTTGATATGTTCATAGTCAGTAGAAATATAATTACACTTAACGTACTCAAAGACCATCTGAAGGCAGGCTTTTGCATGAGCTATTTGGGTTCAGGTGAGCACAATTTGGGCACAAGAAGCTTACATTGAAAACTTGCTTGAATGGTGTAGACTGGTGACTGCTTGATTGGTAAGAGGTGGTTTAGGAGAGTAGTACAATATGCACACTTCTGAGTGATGAACAAGAGTAACACAAGAGTAAGACTCTATTTTCTTCTAAGAAAACAATACAGATGGGAGAGACCAGTTGTCTAATATAATGAGCCAGATCACAAGAAAAGAGGAAAACTGACGTTGCATCGAGGTGAGAAAGCAGTGGTAAGCATCAACTGAAGACTCCCTTGGATCCACACTGATGGACCGAGTTTGGTTCTAAACCTCTTCCTGCATCACATGTGAGTGCTTCTTCTCTCGGGCTCTAGCCCTTCTGTAGCTCCTTGTTGCCCTCTATGTATTAGAATGGAATGTGATTGGGAAGCCCTTGGTGTCACTTCCACCCATCTTTTAGAGAAATCCAAGTCCAAATATTTATGAGAGTTTGAGCTTGTGTGGTTTTGGTTCTGTAGTTGTTAGTATATTTTGGCAGTGATGTTTCTCTTAGGACTTCAGAGGCAATGTTTTCCCTCTTCAGAAGTCTGTCTGTTTCCCCTCCCCCCCCCCCCCCCCCCCCCCCCCCCTTCCCACGGCTTGTATCTATGGTCATATCGTAACGGGCTACATATCGTTGTACAATCTACAACTAGTAATACATGGAGTCTTCTTCTTCTTCTTCTTCTTCTTCTTCTTCTTCTTCTTCTTCCTCGTGTTGTTTGTGTGTGTTCGTGCTTCTCAAACCTCAACAATTGGTATCAGAACATGTTGTTGCTTCCAAAGGTGCATCACATGCACATCCCACTCTCTTTCATAGATAGCTATGAGACTTGGTGAGCTAGTCAAGGCAATAGATACTACAAAGGAGCTTGTAGGAAAAGAATGGATTTGGGCACGGTGCAAGCTTTGAATGCACTAGTGTGGGGATCACACATTCAACCTTTTGTGTGACAGTTATAGTGGGGTCCAAGCTTCGCAAGGTACATATATTCAACTTTTTCAAGAAATAATCAACTCTTTTGCATCAGAGTGTAGTCACCAGCGATTTTTGAGAAGAACGATGTATTCCACATGTTGGCTATTGAAAAGGGGTCGGATGGTTCCAACCATCCATTATGGGCATACTCATAATTGCACTTGTTTTACATACAAGATATCTTGTACAATATATCCATTCCTCTGTCATCTCGTCCAATACGATTGCGTATGATGTATAGTGTGAATCTAGCTCCCTTATTTAGGGAAAAACATTGGATTCTTATCACTATTAGCATTAGCAAACTGTCATGAAGCTTTCAAGAAGCATTGTGTCACTAATGTGGCCATATAAAAAGTCATACTTAAGTTGCAAAGTAAAACCTATGATGCAAAAGGAGCATACTTGAGGGTATTCTCAAGTGGTTGGTGATGTCGAGGTTATGTTAACATTTTATCATCCATCACTGCTTGGAAGAAAAGATTTAAAAATTGATTCATGTGACCCTCTTTAGTATTTAGTCAAATAAGAAAGAAAGATAATTAAAAGCAAAGAAGTGAGTTTGTGTGTTTCTCCTTTTTTTTTTTTTGTTCTAGAAAATGAGGGTGTGCAAGTTGTTATGGAAAAAGAACCCCTTTTAAATCTATGTTATAATACTTTGTTTAAACTATTTTCGTTATTCAAACATCTTCGCAAGATTTCAACTCTTCGAGGTTTGTAAGCTTATTCTTGTCATTAGTGTTCATCCTCAAACACTTGAGCACAAATATCTTCTAGGTAAGGGCGTTTTTGACACATTCATTCAAGGATATATACCTCTTGAAATGTACATGCATGTAACAATCCCATAGTTAGCCAGGTACGATCCGTACGACAGGTACGATACGTATTAGTACTATAGTAGGTACGTACTAATCATGAGGTACGAATCCGTACGATATTAGTACGAATTTTTTTTTCCTCATTTTTTAGTATTTTTTTGAAATTTCATAAGCTATATGTAAAATACATATATACATAGCTAATCTAGCAAAGATGGATGTGAAATATCACTATAATATATATGTCATATATACATGACGCATGTAAGTTATGCTGCATGCGCAATGTGCATCTATAATTCAGTCTTCAGACAATGACAAAATGTGTAACATTATCATTTATGCAATGCAATTTTACTAATTTGCATTTTGTGCATTGTGCATGCAACATTAGGCAATGTGCATTTACCATTTAAATTGTGCATCATTTATTTCACGACTTTGGACTCACATGTGCATTGTAATTTATGCATCATCACTTGTGTAGCATGCTATGTGCAATAATGGTGTCAATGATCAACAATCAAACTTCAAAGTTTCAATCAAAATATATAAATTATAACTTATAAATTATAATCATGGCACATGCCTTGAGTCACACAAATTATAATACATCATCATCATCAGTCATAACTCATGAGTCATCAATAAATTATAATCACTAATGTCCACGGACCACAATCATAAAAACAAATGCCAACTATCATAATGTCATAATGTCATAAATGTCAAATGATAAATGATAAATCACAATACATATGAATCGTGAATCATGATCATCAATGATCACTCAATGTCATCATCGGAGTCATCTGGCTCATCTAAAGAATCCTCTGATGTCATCTCATAAGTAGATGACACTGGACTCTCTATGGGACTAATAATATTCCCCTCATCATCAAACTGAGAGGAATGATGTCGAGCAGGTAAGATCGTCCTCCTCATATATGTGGCCATATGTAAGGGTGCTCTGCTCGTACCGGCCTCCTCTCCATGCATACTGGTGGAACTCGATCCACGTCGAATGATCAAGCCCTTCCCACGACCACGGACCACTCTGATGCCTCTACTGGTACTGGTACGGCTCCGAGTTTGCCTCACATCTATAGAGGATAGCTCTCTATAAAGCTCAGCAAATAGGAAGTCCTCATCATCCTCATGCATCTCATCTCCTGGGCGAGGCATGGTGCTCAATAATGGCCAAAATGTATCTACATCAACCTAAAATAGAAAGAAATTTCAGATAGTCATTAAAAATTCATACATTATAATTTATAGTGTATAATTTATATATAAAAATTAAATTACACTTACTTGCTTCAATGTCTCCATGTTTGGTATGTTCTCCAACATCCTCAAGTTAGTACGGCAGTAAATCAACTTCTCCATGTGCACAGGGCTAAGTCTATTCCTTACTTTTGTATGAATAAGAGAAAAGGCACTCCAGTTTCTCTCACAGGCTCCGGATGAGCAATCCTGTGAGAGAACCCTAATAGCATATGTAGATAAAGTGGAGAAGCTGAATCCAAAATTCTGCCACCAAAAAAGAGGCTTCACCATCGAAGCCCTATCCCAACATGAAGGGAATGTGAATGCCGAGTTTCCTCTCTCATCCAAGTAACAACTGATGTGCTCTAACATCTCATTATGCAAGTGAGAGGGAATAACCCGTGACATGTATGAAAGTCTATCTGAAAGTAACTCGATATCTGTATATAGCGCGGGGCTTTTAAATGCAGGATGCAATAGACCCGCAAATCCATGAATGGGTCTATGCATCCATGTCCATCTCCTCAATGTCACCTAATGAAAAAAGAAATAGCTTATAAGTGCTTTAAAATTATCAATTAAGGAAATGCAACATGCTTTTCAATTTAGTAATTTACAAATGACAATATTTCTTACCTCAAGCACCTCATTGACTTGCTCCGTAGTGACAAGAGTGGCTACCCTAATATCATCTATGGCTCTCCTCATCATATGTATGAGGAGCCCAATGTGGCACCCTCACAATCTGTCATGCGTAAAACTCTATAAATAGGTGTCAAAATATTTAAGACAACTTTCACATTCTTCCAAAACTCCTCATCCAAGCATAGCCTCTGCATGCTCTTTGATTCCTCCAATGAGCTCTCATCCCAATCATTCCATAGAGGAGAGACCACTGTCTGTCTAAGAGGGATTCTGACCTCAAGAAGGAGTGAAAGCACAATCCACATATATGCAAAGCGAGTGGTAGCGGGCTTTTTGATTTCAAGTTTACTATGCTCTCTAAACATGGATAACACTTTCCCTTTTTGTGTGAAAAATATCACCATGCTAGAGGCTTTTTGTGTGCAAGCCTTTACCCATGAAAGCTTCCCTGCAAATAGAAACATCCACACATACATAATGATAATGATTCATGAAAGCCATAAACATATTGACACATGCCACATGCACATGCACATGCCTCATGCACATGCACATGCCTCATGCACATGCACATGCCTCATGCACATGCACATGCACATGCACATGCACGTGGATACTAGATCTACATAATTCATGAAGCATGATAAACTTTAAAAACTTTACATAAAAAATAGAATTACCTATATCCTCCATCAATAGATCAAGGCAATGTGTAGCACAAGGAGTCCATACAATATGCTTATATTCTTCCTCTAAGAGCTTTCCCATATGCCGACAATTGCTCGCATTGTCGGTTACAACTTGCACAACATTTTCCGCTCCCACCTATGCATATATATATATTATCAATGATCATTAATGAAAAAAGCTGAAAAATAAAAATTCCAAAAATAACAAATAAAATTAAAGATTTTACCTCCTCTATTGCTTTCTTGATGTGCCGATATTTGAAAGCTCCGGTGGTCTTCTTGCCTTTTTTGCCCACCTCTACCGCACGTAGAAAAAATGTACCAATTGGGCATGATACAAGAATGTTAATCATGCTCCTATTCTTTCTATCTCTCCATCCATCGGAGAGGATCGTGCATCCATATCTATACCATTTCTCTCTCATAGGAAGAAGAGAGAGATCAATCTTCTTCTTCTCTTCATCAATTTTTCTTCTTCTTAAATCTGAATAAGAAGGCCCCGTCCATCCTTGACATGGGCCCACCTCCGAGATTGCCTTTACAGTAGCCTTCCATTGCTTTGAATTCAAAAGATTAAAAGATAAATTTTCTAGGATTACCAATTTTGTGATCTCCGAATCCGCGATCTTTTGCTTCTCCTTGAGCCATGTGAGAGATGTCCTCGTATGCCCCGGAGCATCTCCTAATTCACCTTGCCTTTGATATGTAGAAGTTCTCACCGTTGGTGATTGTGAAATCTTGTGATGTTTCGGGGACATTTGAGTGGGTTGATGGTTGAGGAGGAGAAGCATTATACCCTCTTACATGTGAAGGGCCACTAGATGAAAGGCCCAAATGCTTACGTCTAATATCATTGGCAATGTGGTCCGGTATTTCTTTACATGCCGCCACTTGCCCGCCAACCTTTGTGAGGTGTTGTATGAGCCTTGTAGCTCCACTAGTGTACCTCTTTCCACAATATTTGCATGTCCAATGGTGTGAATTGGACTTCTTGGTGTCCTTTTCAACACTAATGCAATGGAGAGTGAAAGCTTCATGTTTATCTTTCACCATTGTTATTGGACAATTAAGGGTTGCACATAAAGTAAAATGTGGTGGGTGTGAAGCTTGGAATGCTAAAAGAGATAAATGGAATGATCGGCAAGATGAGGGAGGACCCTAGGTAGGCTTTAGAGAAGCTTAGGAGGGTAAAGAGGAGGTGTAGGACCACCTCAAATCAAGCAAAAGCACACAGTCGAAGCGCGGGAGCCAAAAAGCCGAGAGCGAGAAGGTTCGAATGAACCGTTTAACGCGTCAAAAGCCGAGTAAGCAAATTTTTTTAATTTTCGTACGAGTTCGTACGAGAACGTACGAGTACGTACGGTACGACTCGTACGTATGATTTTACTCGTACGCGTACGAGTACCAACTATGAACAATCCATAAGCGTCCATCAACCCATCTAAGAACAAAGATATTAGCTTTGCTTGGGTGAAAGTTCCTTTATTGGACACGTATCCACACATTGCTTAAATTCTTTTGGATGGAAGTATAACATTCTCATGTGATTGTTGCTCGAAGTTGGAGATATATGAAGCTATTTCTTTCTTTGTACCCTTTTGAGAAAATTCACTGATGAATCCTTGGGATTGATCCCCAAGGCTCTTGAAAGAACTTCATTGAGTGCATAAAACCAAGTAAGAGAAGATCCTACCAAGGTGAGTCCATAAAACTGATATAGTGTGAAGAAATCATGTATTTGCTTTGCTAGAAGAACTTGCTTAAACTCAACCACATGATCATAAGGATCCCCTCTACCATCATGGTGATTTTTCATGCATTTAGCCACTTGCAATGGTCTAAACCTCTTGAAGGTTCTTGAGATGGTCTTATGAAGGAAAAAAATTGATCCCGTCTTTTCTCATTATGACCATTAGATTGGGTGCATCTTTGGTTCTTGTCCAAGGGCACATTTGATTGAAGTGTATAACAATGGTTCCTCTCATTATTGGAGGAGGTTCTTTCCATGTTGAGGTCCATTTAATTTTATTCAGATTACCCTCTATTGTGTGCTATATTGTACTTGATCTATGGGTTGTTAAGTAGCCGATCTTTCTAGATTCCAATAATTTAATGTAGTATTATATGTTATGTTTTTCTATTAGATATATGATATGAAGTCCAAGATCTCCCTTTGTCATTCTTTCCACATATTAATATTACTTTTTCCATATCTTGGTTGCTATATGGTATATGTATGGTAAATATGTGGTTCAGTATTTGATGTATTTTTTTTTTTTAAATTTTCCTCATCTTGAATTCAAGGGCAGTTTTTGAAAGGTTATTTGTCTCAATCGTGCAGCCTTGTAGACACGGCTGTCAAGACATCACGGAGTGGATACTTGCAAAGGTGTCTTGTTAAGAATCTTGAATGCCTAAGAGTACATTATGATTACTCTGTTCGTGATTCCGATGGATCAATTATACAGTTCCGATATGGTGAAGATGGGGTGGATGTATTGAAAACAAGCTACCTGACACAGTTCAAAACACTTGCAGTTGTGAGTATTTTCTTTTTCGTGCCATTTGAATTATAATCTTCTTATTTTGATGGGTTGTGAACCAAATGAATCCAAAGATGTGGTAAAATGAAATGGGATGAAGTCAGAAGGCATATGTTCTATTTCATGTTTTCTTTACATAAAAAACAGGATTGACATTATTGAAGAAGACATGTACCATCCATCAGTCTGGTGGTAAAAGAAAAGTTGTCTACACACCTTTTACGACCGAAGATAGACTGATTTACGTGGATTTTGCGGATTCATGCTCTTAGTGGCGACACAGATTTGCAACTGATTCTTCAGCAATATCAGCTCCATTCTTTGAAGGAAGAATGAGAGAATTATAGGAGAGATCCATGCCATATTATTGAGCCCATGTGATGGTGATGGTTTTTATATGGCTTCTTGGGTCTATAGATCTGTAATGTGGAATGGTTCTGTGAACTGTATCATCACTAGAGTGATGTTATACCTTTTCAAGTGTAGATGAACATGGATTTATAGTAAGGGTATATTTAGAACTAGTACTCCACATTGTTGTGAACCTGTGTCTAATCAAACGAAATGGCTGAACTTTGCAGAATCATGCTCTTTTGTCCAAGAGAATTGGAGTAAACACAGCTGATGAAGCTCTTTGTGAGAACAGGCAGTCATCCTTTGAAATGGTATCTGATGCTTTCCACCAGGAGTTGAAGGGTTTCATCAAAATGCTGGCAAAAAACAAGAGAGATGGTTTGCATCTGTCAAAACAGAGGGATCGCTTGAATTTCAAAAGATTGATGAATCTCAATTTCCTGTCAAGTTGTGCTGAGCCAGGTGAACCTGTAGGCATTTTAGCTGCTCAATCCATTGGTGAGCCATCGACGCAGATGACGTGAGTGATTCTTTCAGCTACCAATAGTGGAGGTCTCAATATGTTCTAATGATGTTGGGATTCAAGACTCAAAACTCTGCCTTGGTGGTACTGTACAGGTTGAATACGTTCCATCTTGCTGGCCGAGGAGAGATGAATGTCACCCTTGGGATACCGCGTCTACGAGAAATTTTCATGACTGCTGCAAAGAATATATCTACTCCTGTTATGACCTGTCCTCTCCTACCTGGAAAGTCTAGGTAAGTATATATCTACTCCTGTTATGATCTGTCCTCTCCTATCATTGAACCTCAAGCTTGGCCTGCAAGTATATATGAAATACAAAGAACTTGTTCAGTTTTGCAAAGGCATGGTCAAAATTGTTGTTTCTTTTTACATGCTAATTTGATATATAAACCCTTTCGATGCACACAGTATACCTGTTTATGTATGTATGCGTATCCTCAAAGACGTATGCAATGAAGAATGTGGCTTCTTATACAAATCGGACTTTCTAGTGAAGGCCACGAATATCCAAGCAGAATCCTCTAGGATAAACGATTCATGTCACAAGCTATTGTTATTATTATTTTTTTTGGGTCAAAAACAGGAACTAGATCCCTGTCCCACTGCTTGTTAAAATGGTGACGTTATTACACGTCACAAGCCAGATTGCAAGGCCACAATGTGGTGTATTTTCAGCGTTGTGTGGCATGAAAACCCCCTGAACTTGGGAAAACTATAACAATGTTTTCGAATACATGGAAGTTAAGCTCGCCTTTGTGCACACAATTCTTCTTGGCACATTGCGAACGGGAAATATAGTCATTATATACATTTATGTTTATATAGCTATCACAAATCCTAGTTTCTCTTATATGGTGGCAGACCATCATGTCAATGATAAACTGTAAGCTTTACATCGTATAATTAAATTGGCATTTGTTTTGATAAGCGTGCGTGTCCACTTGTGGGCTCGCAAAGAGAGCGTCAATGGTTACCTATTCAATCAGCAAACATTTGTTCTTACTATTCCAATTTCATTAATCCAGGGACGATGCTGAACGGTTGGCAACGCAGTTGCGTAAAGTTTGTTTAGCTGACGTGATAGAAAAGCTGGAGGTTGCAGTGGTTCCTTTCTCCTTTCATAATGGAAAAGTCAGAAAGCTTTATGATATCAAATTGATTTTCCATTCGGATGATAAATATCCACCATATTTAAAGCTGCAGAAATATGAATTTGAGAATGCTTTACAATACCAGTTCGTGCCAACAATCATGAGAGAATTGACAAAGGTTATTAGTTTGAGGTCAGGTGAGCGAGCTAAGGATGGAATTCAGGTTTTGTCACTCTCTCAGTTGGGTGAATTGGAAGAAGAGAATGGTGCGGATGAAGAAGAGGAGCCGAAGACAAAGAAATTACCTAAGGATTCTGAGAATGGAGAGGAAGTGGAAGAGGATGAGCAAGATACTGGAGCTGAAGAAGATGGTGCTGATGCTGAAAAGAGGCGGGCTCAGGAGAATGATGAAAGGGCTTATGAAGAAGAGGCAGAAGATGATGACAGTATGGATGGGGTCAACAATGTTGATGCTGAATATGAGCATTCCGAAGAAGAAGGTGGTGAAATTGAAAAAGGTGGTAATAAGCTTGATGCTGCTGGGGAGGAGTCTGACAAAATTTCGGCGCCTAATCTAGTTCAGAAGAAACAAATCAACTTTGATGGGTCAACGTTTGAAATGCGGTTGTCGGTCAAGCATGATACCCCTCACATTTTGCTTTCAGAGGTACAAATCTCTCTCTCTCTCTCTCTCTCTCTCTCTCTCTCTCCCCCCCCCCCCCCCCCCCCCCCCAACATTCTTCCAACAACACATTCCGATTTTTGTGTCACGTGGCAAAGTCTTCTAGTACATGCTAAATAAGAATTTTTTGTACACAGATGGTGGAAAGGGTTGCTCGACAGGTGACTTTGAGATCACTAGATGGGATTGATAGGGTCTCAGTTATTGACTACAACGGTGATACGAGCATCCCTGCTTTGCAGACAGAGGGCATCAATTTTGAAGGCCTTTGGTCAATGTGTGACGATCTTGATATCAATAGATTGACCACAAACAGTATAGGTGCAATTCTGGAAATATATGGAGTAGAGGCTGCGCGTGCAACCATTGTGTCTGAGGTGAAAAAAGTCTTCATGTCATATGGCATTTCCGTAGATGTGAGACATTTGAATCTGATCGCTGATTTCATGACCCATGCCGGAGGTTTTCGTCCATGCAATCGTATTGGAATCGATTCCAACAGCTCTCCGTTTCTAAAAATGAGTTTTGAAACAGTTTCTAAGTTTTTGGTTGAGAGTACACTGAAAAACCAATGGGACCGCTTAGAATCTCCATCATCAAGGATTATTCTAGGACAAGTGGTGGATATGGGAACGGGATCTTTTGATCTTTTACAGAATATTGTAGTGTGAAACTTAGTTTACATTATCTATCAGGGATAGCTCTACAAAATGTACGCCTCTGTACAGCGACTACGAGATGTGTGGCTGCTTTCACTGCGACTTGAGAGAGGATATTGAATCACTGCCTATTGTGAAATACTGGGATCCGATGTCTTGGACTGGATATGCCACAAAACCGAGCAAGGTCATTGAGGGAGGGGATTAGGTGTCTACAGCTACGGGGAGAGACAGATCGCACTTTCTGTATTCAGCCAGAGACTGAGCAGAGACGAGGGCAGCGAGGGAGGAGAGATACATGACATATCTCTAGCAGAGCTGTGCTGAATGACGGTGGAATTGAGCTTTAAAGGTGAAGGAGACGTAGGTTGAGGGGAGGCTCCTGATGCTGGGAGAGGACGCAGAAAAGTAACAGATATGTTTTGATGTTTGGTAGCGACATACGAGATGTTCCGTGCAGATCCTCACCCTGCAGGGAAACGGGGTATTCTACAGCGTCCTGTACAAACCATCGTTTTCAATTTTGCTACTTGAGTATCCATATGAGATTCATACCCATTTTTTGTAATTATACCCTTCAGGCTCGGAATAGCCACCATTCACAGCTTCATATCAGATCCGCCATGATGCAATTACCTCTTTGGTCTTGCGGGTCATTTTGGCCTTGAATTGCGTTAATGTAATAGTCTGTTTCTCTCTCTCTCTCTCTCTCTCTCTCTCTCTCTCTGTGCTCCCTTTGGATGTTTTAGGTGTTTCAGTTTAAGGATTGTCGTTCATCGATGTTCATTTCATGTGTCCATGTTTCACTCAGATGTCCTACTTGATACTCATTATGGTATGATGCTCGTACTCTCTTATTTAGTGCACAGCTTTTTGCGATGTTGGATTCCAATCAGTAAACTGTATTCCATTATAGCTTGCTTAGCCTTCATATATGTGAAGTGCGTGCCTCGGATATGTTTGTCATCAGATCTCTGTTGCTGCCTGGGTTTTGATAGCAGATATGATACATACATGCAGTTTCATGGCATTTTTTGTGATAGCCAGGGTTAAGGGAAGTTGAGTTGTGTTGGTACTCTTGATTCATACAATATTTTTGGAGATATTGTTGGATGAGTCTTTCTCGGTAGTGTGGATTGTTCTATTTTCCTACAGTCCATCTGCCAGGAAATATGAAATCCGCAAGGCATTAGCAATGGGTATGTTCATATTTATTCATATTGAATAAACAACAAAGCGGAAAAGATAAAAGAGACCCAAGGTTGTGCATGGGCTTCTGAAAGCATGCACACTTAAGAGGAGCTGTAAGTATGACGTGAAGTGTATTTAGGGCAGCCTTAGTTTTTTTTTTTTTTTTGGTTTGGGGGAGGGGGGGTTTCCACTTGAAAAAGAAAGTAACAGAGGAAAAAACATCTATCAATTTTCACATTTATTTTGGTCCTCAATGTGCGAGTGGGATTGTGCATTCGGTCACTCGTTAATACGGATCATTTATACTGGTATTCCTGTCTTTGAATCAGTTTTAGGAACGTCCTCAATCCTACATCTTTTGATCTCCAACTAGGGTGAGGAGACTTTGAGTCAAGTAATGTTGCATGTAGAAGTACTTTCATGTTAACCGGTGTCTTGATGAATCCTATATTTGGTATCCTTGAAAAATGCTCATTGTAGCACTCTTTTTGTTCTCTTTTTGTATTTTGGTTGGGGGTGGGGTGTTGGGGAAGGGGGTGGGCCTCTATCCATCAACATCTAATATTTATAATTTATATGGAATCTCTGTTGATTTCTCACCCTGTTTTGCTTAATACGAGAGATTTATTGCGAGTGTATACTCTTCAATCGAGTAGTGAAGGAGAATTATGAATATTTGGTCCATGTCTTGAGTACCATATTATCATGTGGTATTGCCAGACCTACATGTTGAGCCTCATTTATTCTTTTCTATCCCTCAAATATTGAATACTGTGCAAGATAATCTATTCGTAGGTAATCTATAAATCTTCACGATGAAACACACACACACACACACACACACACACAGAGAGAGAGAGAGAGAGAGAGAGAGAGAGAGAGAGAGAGAGAGAGAGAGAGAGAGAGAGAGAGAGAGAGAGAGAGAGAGAGAGAGAGAGAGAGAGAGAGAGAGATTTTACAAGCAAGCATGAACTTTGTCATGAAGAATTCTCCCCCAACACACATCACAAAGAGGCTCACACATCCCCCACAAAGTTATATATATATATATATATATATATATATATATATATATATATATATATATAAGGAAGTTTGATGACAACTTTGTCTCTCAAGCTTTAATTCATAGAAACAACAATTGTACAAGTGAACGGGCCTATCACCCATGGGACCCCTCGAATCCCACAAAGTAGGGGTCGCTTACAAAACTTGCTAGAACTAGAGAACATTACGAAGGAAGGTTAATAACCCTTTCGTCCTCTTATGGGGGCCCGGGAGGAAGAACATTATGATGTCTAAATCGTAGGGATTTCTTACAGTTGAAAATTCTTTTGCCTAAAAGGAAAAGAGATTTCTCAATCGACCATTCTTTTGGAGGGTTGTCAAAGTTGACAACACACCTCTCTTTCCAGATCTTCTAGAGGGCCTCACCTCTTCCAACGTTCCACAATGTTGAACAACCGATCGCTTCACCAACTACTACTTGCTTGAAGTTGATTAGTCCCTATAGCAACATGATTCTCCTAAGGGTCCTCTTGATTGACATTGACTTGGGGCACGAAAAGAAGAGGTGCCAAGTCTTCATTGAAGTGCATGCAATGTTTACACCAAGGTGGAGCACCTCATATTTTGGTAGCTTTTACATTGGTCCGAATTCCTTGGTGGAGATTATTTGCCACATAAGAACCGTTTGAAACTAAAAATCCCACCTTAAACCTGACCAATTCACCTCCTATTGAGTGTGCTATCCTATTGAGAATCCACATTCTTCTTGAATCTAGGAATATTATCAAGTCTATTGTCATTGTGCCATCTTAGACCCTCTAGGAAAGGGGGATCGTGCCCAATAAGGAGACGAGTCTTCGAGCAATCCCAAGCGTTGAATCTACTCCGCAATAGACACCGGTCCTCATAGTCCACTCTACTAGCTGAGTCAATGTCCTCAAATCTCCATTGGCTTGTGTCTTGATTCCAGAGATGCTTCCACGAATGGAACCCTTCATTCCAAAGCTTCCTAGCTTTTTGGATGTTCCAAAGATCAACCCCTTTGATGCCTTTGATAGGGAATCAAATCGAATAATTTTTGCTAATACATCGCCTATTTCCAATCCTCATTGATCTTGACATACTGTTTCATCTTGTTCCAACTCTTCCGTAGAGAGCAAACTAAGCTCGAGCCAAGAGTCACATAATGGGGGGGAGCAAAAGATTGATAAGATCAAGTCTTTTCCACCCCTGAAGGCCCACCAGCCTAAGAGAGCTCTTGTTTTTAAAGATCAATTTGGCTCAAGAGGCTTTTGTTTTGCTTCATGCTTTAATTAACCATTTGGTCGTCATCTTATTGGTCATTCCTTTAATGGGAATGCAGAAACCACCTTGGTCTTTTTGGGTCATGCAAGTACTCCATTTAATTTTGCGCACACCCCTCGAAGGTCTCCCAGTTAGAGAAAGTTTTTGCAAAGTCTTTCCATTTTGGCAATTTCTTGGTTTTTGTCTCTAGTAGGATAAAAAGTAAATAATGGAAGAAAGAAGGAACGTGTTAACCACCATAGCTCGCCCATCTAAGTTGATATGCATACCATTATAGTATGCCAACTTGTTATTGAATTTAGGAAGATCCTAGTTCCATAGTTGACCCATCGAAATGTCCAATCCCATCGGAATACCTAACATGCGGAAGATTTGACCTTGGGGGATCAAATGATAGCCATGATCAATCAAAATTTGAGGTGGATGCGCAATAAAATCCTTGAAAGCAGTTTTAGAGTGGTTAATTTTGAAGCTCGATGTCTCACAAAAAGTATTTAAGCAACACCAAAAGATATCAATGCTTGTTGGATCGTTGTGCACAAAAGCATTCGTGTTCAAAGTTATATATTTGATAATAATAAGAAATAAGAATTAAAACAATATGAGCTAACGTGGGGATATCTTTTGTTCATGTTAGACTTAGTGAGAAGCAAAGGTGGCATCACCTCAAGCATGGAGGGGGGGGGGAGAGTCTCTGAATCCTAGGTAAAATAAAAGCCATTAAGCAATAGGCAAAAGCGTATGAGCTAATGTAGGGATAGTCTTTGTTCAGTCTACTTTCACCCATGTGATAAAGATACACAAAGTACTTCCATGTACTCTTCTTTGTCTTTTCTCTTCCTTGTCTCCATTATACAATCTTCCTAATGATTGTTGTTTTGAGTTGTTGCTTTGCATATCATCATTTTGGGGTCATCCTTCAATTCATGACCACATCCTCTGTTTCTCTTTCTCTCTCTCTCTCTCTCTCTCTCTCCCCTCTCCCTCCCCCTCTCTCTCTCTTTCTCTCTCTTTCTCCTCTCGCTCTCTCTCATTTTGTCATAACGGTATCTCCTTCCCACTCGTTGAATATCTAACCCCATATTCTCATGTATATTTCCCTCACACATCACCACCATGTTTTACGTGCTTTTCCGTAGTGGTAATGCTCTTATACATCTCACTTTTTGGGCTCTCTCACACATGACTATGCAATATGCATTCACCTTCTCCTTCAATCTCTTATCTATTCCTTTCTCAATCTCTCAGTTTCTCTCTCCTTTTCTCCCACATAAACAAGCAATTCACTTTGATTTTATTTTGCACTCAAAATATTTTACAGAACTTGTGGGCTTTGGCATTGGTCCAAATGCCACGATGGAGAATATCCAAACGTTCGTTGCATATATGTGACTTTGCCATACACATTGAAGCATTAAAATATATCAAAGGGAAGGAAATAAGGTGTAAAGTAAAGGAATGAAGTTACAAGTGAATGAATTTTTGTAGGACATCCAAAAGTTTCAAGGAAATTATCAATAAGTATCAACAAAACCCATTGTTTTGCATAGATGGCTATTACACTACGAAATTTGAATGTGAATGAGTATATAAGATAATCTCTTACCTGCCAAATAAGAAATCCCATAAAATATGCTGCATTGTATCATGTCATAGTACCCCCTCCCCCCTCGAGTGGAGTAGCACTATTGTGGATTTCTTGAACAATGAGACTTGTTAACAAGATATTACTATTTCTTAAAAGATTTCATTAGAGGGGGAGCAAGGAATACAAATTGATTGGGAATCGTTTGTGTAAGTTAAGAAGAGATAATTCATTTGGTCCTTGCGTACATGAAAATGAGCCTCCCACAATTCTAGAAATGGCCCATGTCGGTGATCACTTTTGACTTGATTGGATGGTAAAAATGATCTTATTTACTAGTTATGGTGGCCTAGCCTACGCATGGGTGTAGAAGCTTATGCAAAGAGATTTGATATATGGAAAAGGAAAAAGTGATTGTTTAGAAGTAACCAAATGCCTTTGAGATCCATGATGGGAGGAAAAACATTTTTTGAATGAAGAATATATTTTATTAGACCTATTATCCCTCTTGAATGAGGGTCAAATGAAAAGTATATCATAATTAATACTAATTATCTAAGGAAATGGATGGAATTAAAAATCACATGTGATGCTCAAACCACTACTGAATGCTTGTTCGACCATATTTTCACTAGAAAATAACCTAATTGATGTATCCAAGGAGCGATTATCTGCAAAGATCACAGGAGGTAAGAAGCATGATCAATGGAGTTTAGTATGGTTGATCATCAAGTAACTTCAAGGAATGAAAATCATAGCTTTATGGGTGATCAAGCATTGAAAATCAAAAGCAATGAAAAAATGATATGCCGTGTTGTTGAATGAGTGAAGTGATGGAATTCTAAAGACTTTTGAGATTTTCCTCTATCAAGATATGCAAGGGTATAATCAACACTTATCCCACTCATGTATCGATTAGAGGAGGCATTTCAAAAAGCAGATCCATTGCTTTTTAGGTGTCCTAAAAATTTGTGTAGCTAGACACTTTGATTTTTTAATTTTCAAACTATCATTTTGTCGATAATCTAATTTTTATCACTCAAAAATCTTATGTATGTCATTTCGTGGCGCGGATTCTTTGATTTGAATTGTATGGAATCAAAACATTCTGCCTAGTTATCATCATGAACTTGATGAATTCTTCAATCTTAATTGGTTTTACATCCTAGAGCTTCGAGCTTTTGAGTACAAAGATGGCTATCTTGGATTGGTTTGTGACTTTGCTCCTTGATCACTGCCAATGATCACTTGGAATATCATTGTAAATGATCACTCAATTTTCCTTTTGCTTGTGAATATTATTGTCCATGATTTTTTTTTCCTTTGGACTATTTTTCCTTCAATTTATAAGGAATATATGATTTTCATTGCATGTCTTGGTCGTCATGGATTTTATGTTCATAATGGTATGAGAACCATGATTGCTTCTTCTTCTAAGGATCTGATTTATGGTTGTGTGAATGTATCTTTCTTGATCATATATACCTGTGATCACATGGACATAAAACGATTGATCATAAGGGTCTTGATCACATGGGCCTTATATACTTATATCACCTAAAGATTACAATTTGTCATGAGTATATTGTTCAAGATCATATATGCCCTGATATGTTCCCCATGATCATATGTGTTTCATGAGGTGAATGATCACAAATAATAAGAGTCTCATTTGACTGTAAACAACCTTTGAAATGATGATCAGGGAGTGTCTATTGCTGCAATCGATCATATGAGATATTTGAGAGATGGTCATGAATGATTCCATGCACCTTGAGATAATGATCACAAAGGATTTATGATCGTGCTAGATCATATGTTTTTAGCATAATAGACCATATAAACATCTTGATTATATGTGATTCTAAAGATGTGATCCATGAACTCAAGTACTAAGGCTCATATTCACATTAATTTAAAGACAATCTTGTGGCAAGCACATGATAAAAAAATTTGTATATGATCAACTAATAAATGATTTTTTTTTTAGGGAGAGACTCTTGCCTCATGTACAAAAGTATCTTACAAAATATTTAGAAGACATCTAAGGTACAAACTTTTGCAAAGGAATTCTATATCTAGGCTCATTAGCAATGTCATTGCTATGTATCACTAAGAGGGTCTTGATTTGTTTTTATTTGGAATGCACTCGATACATAGGTATAGTGAAGTGCATTATCTCATTTTTAAGGTCTAAATGCACATTCTTCTCTCGAATACTTTTGTCACTATGAAGTTTGTCTTGAATCACCATGGAATCCACTTCTCTAGCCTCAAACATTTGGTTAGTGTGGAGTAGTTAGTTTTGTTTTCATTTCCGCATAGGGATGACCACATTTGTACATGGCTATTTCTTATAGGCCAAATTTTGCCTTTGGATGACGTTAATATATCTTTCTTTCTTGTCTTTCTCTCTCTCTCTCTCTATCTATCTAGCTCATGAGTGCGTAGTGCAACTTCAAATATGAATCCCATCCATGAAGGATGCAAAGGGTTCAATGTGTTAAGTTTGCCATGCATCCATTGCTACTAATATGCATCATATGTTTTCTTTAGCTCGTATTGGTATTGGTGCTATTGTCTAGTTCTTATAGTACTAGTATCATCCCAAGATGAGCTAAGTCATAACTTTCTTTATCACAATAGTCTGCCATGCGATTTCACTCAATCTTTCAAATTGTTTGTTGCACTTACTTTTTTACAATGTACTTAAAACTTTTCAGCATATTCTATTTGCACATAAAGCATTTTTCATACATTGATATGTCATTGGAGATTTTTAGTACCCAAGGAATAGAGACGTTACACTACAAGACTAGAGCTATGTAATTCAAAAGCACATGACATGGTTGTCCGATGGAATCAAATCATATGGAAGATATTTTTAATGGCTTTCACTGCACTACATTCTCAAGAAAGTTTGCTATGGAACGAGTTAGGGAGTCAAATATAGAAAAAGTTTCAAGAAGGATACAACACAACATTGCTAGTGAGAATTAGAATGTATCATGCTCAATGGTGTGCCAGACGATTACAAGAGGGTTTGGCTTGGAAGTAAAGTACCTTTACATCATGCTCAATGGCATGCTAGAAGACTACGAGAGGGTTTGGCTTGGAAGTAAAGTGAAGTCATTATATTCCATCAAATGGTAGATTATGGGTTTATATATATTATTTTCAATGTTTTATTCTTTATAATACTATTTTTAAAAATTTTAAAACAATTTAATCCATAGAAATGTGAATGGGGAACATTTAAGTGAAACTCTATAAAAGGGGGGCCAACCAAAACATCTCTGAACTAGTAATCATTATTTCCCATACTTCTATTCAATCTGCATTGCTCTATTTTTTTTATAAGTCTTAATAATTTTTTTGTAAATATTTTCAAAGTATTTTCTTGTCCATTTAAGTGTGAAAATATAGTTTAAAATAAATTTTGTAAATAGAGAGGACTCACTTTATTTAACAGTTTACAACATGAGAGAATAGCATGCACCAAGTAACTGCAAGGAAAGACCATGTGGTCTATCCTATCCATGTGCAAGGATCTCAGTGCCCTCCATGGATGCAACCCCATACGAGATGTCAAAGTGCAAGATATCAAAACACACAAAACCTAAAAAGAATGGGAGGTCATTGGTTTTAAATTGGGAGGGAGATGCATAAATTCATTGGAGCATGTAAGGACTATCAAAAGGAGCCTCCTATTGAGTATCATGTTGTACCAAGTAGAAAAGACACTTTCTTGGAGAAAGCTAATATTAGATATGTTAATAAAGAAGAAATACCATGAAGGACAACACCAACAAGGAAGAAAGAATTAATAGAAATCAAAGGATTGTCTTTCTTGCATGTGTTACCTTGTGGCTTGCTAGAATGTGCGTCTCATTCTAGGGTGTTTCTTTGTAGCTTTCGTTCTTACATGATGATTCTCAATCCATATAAGAATCAGATAGAACCCTTCTCCTCACCACTTGTTTGGGCCTTGTCTTGATGCATGTCCTCCATGGTGGCTCATATGTAGACTTAGAATTATCCACTTTTTATGTACCTATTCCATGCATTTCTCTCTCTGATGATCTTCTATACAATCTGATAGGACTCCAATTGGGACTCTATGATAGAATCCTCTTACAAGATTAGGATTTCTAGCTAATGAGACAATATCTCATAGTTCTTCTTCCTTTACTTGATTAGGTCCCTAAATGAGAAAAGATATGATCTTCTCTACCTTATATGGCATGAGTTCTATCTTTAAAAAATATGCATCGAGGCTTTTTGCTCACTCGCTTTGGTTCCTCTTCATTTTTAAGCCATTACATTAAGAGTGGAATTATCCTACTAGAAAATCAATATTGCATTGATAGCTTTCTTTTATCAAACATGCCATTATCCCTCACATTCCCTCTTGCAAGATAGTAAAGGATGCTTGAGATACACTTATGGATTTGTATGCGGCAAGAAATGAGGATCCTATTACTTACGTCAAAAAACTATTGGAGAGTTAGCATATGATTGGATTGGGATTCTATGGATGGGTTTTTGACACAGATGAAAGATTTGAAGGAGTAGTTGATTTCTGCTAACGAATTCTTATAAGATAGTTCACTTGTGCAGGCTATTCTTTATGGTCTCCCGAATTCATGTCAGAGTTTTGCTTCTATTTTTGTCTTGATAATGAAAGAAAATCCAAATACCTTCACATTTGAGGAGTGAATCTGTGTTTTCTTGTAGGAAGATAAGTTCAAAAAGAACGTCACTTATACGTGTTGCAGATCAAGCTTTCCTAGCTAGTCAAAAGGGCAAATCTAAATGGAGTGCATCTACTAGTAAGCATAAATATGCTAATGCTACATAATCAAAAACTATAAAAGAAATAGTTCTGGAAATACTATAAAGGAAATGATCATGTCATAAAGAGATTTCCAAAACTAGCTCTAAAAGAGGAAAAGAAGAAAGAGGCTGGAATGGTTGTTGTAGAGGCCTCTATACCTAAAACACAGTCTACTTATCTTGTTCAGAATGAAGAATGGGCATTCTCTAGTGTTTGTAGGTATGCACCATCTACTCATGAGCAGTGTATGTATGTAGTAGACTCAGATGTTTGATACTTTAATAGTGGGGAAAGCAAAAATATTACCTCACAATGCGATTTCTTCACTTCACCTGAGCCTCGTTCTACAAGGAATACTGTCATATGCTCTAACGAATCCTCTTATCCTGTAATGGGAGTTGGTAAAATCATTCTGGATATTATTGATGGTAGTTTTTTCACATTGTCATATGCTTTGTGTGTGCCTCGGATCATGAAAATTCTATTATCATATTTAGCATCAATCGAGATTGGCTTATTTGTCAAATTTGCTAACGATAGGTATAGAATCCGTGATCTCTCAAATGGGGATGGTATTATTGCTTTTTGGAATTTTATGTCTTGCGATGTATAAGCTTATAGACTATGGAAAATCTATGGATGATTTAGCATGTGCAGTTCAAGATTCTTAAGCTATCTCAGATGCAAAGCTTTGGCATGCATGCTTTGATCATATGAATTATGCTAGTTTTCTACACCTGCAGAAATATGAATTGTTGTCCTCTCTACCCAAACAAGCTAAGATGTAAGCCAGATGGAACATTTGACATGTATAAAGCTAGGCTTTTTTCCAAAGGTTATGACCAAGAAAGAGGAATGGATTTTGATGCAAACTTTGTTCCCACATGCCGAATGACCACTGTTCCTAGCATTTGTGCACTTGCAGCTCATCATGGTTGGAATGTACATTAGTTGGACATTAAAATTGTATTTCAGAATGTTGAACTCCATGAAGAACTATATGTATTTTAGCCTCATGGTTTTCTGTAGAAAGGGCATGAAGACAAAGTGTGCAAGTTGCAAAAGACATTATATGGTTTGAAGCAAGCACCACGTGCTTGGTTTGAAAGATACGTGCCTACTTGATTGCACATGGTTTTGAGAAGAATCAAATTGAGAGCACCTTATATGTTGAGTGTGGAGATGATGTACTTCTGATCATCGTTGTATATGTTGATGAGATGTCGCTCAGTGCTCCTAATGAGATGTATATTTTTGAATTTAAGGGTGATTTGCATGCCTCTTCTAAGATATCAAATTGTCATTTGCATCATTATTTGGGCATTCACTTTATGAAAGTTGATGGGGGAATAGCTCTATGTCAAGAAAAATATATTGAGACACTATTGTAGTGCTTTGACCTTGAAGATTGCAAACCTATTGCCACCCCTATGGAAACAACTTTACAATTGAGTCTTCATGATGCTCGAGATGTATTTGATGATGTTCTCTATCAGCATGCTATAGAATGCTCGATTTACTTATGCATAACTTGTCCTGGTATTTAGTTTGTTGTCCCTCAAATGAGCAGGTTTATACATTGCCTAAGTGTCAAGCATTGGCAAGCAATTAAGCAATTCTTTCACTATTTGAGTGGAAATCGCTTACTTGTATTGTTTTATCCCAAGGGGGATCATTATCATCAGTTTCACATGCTTTTTTTGACTTAGACTAGGATATTGCTATGATGCTCATGTATCCAATCGTGGTTTTTGCTTCATGCTTGATAGATCATGCATATCTTGGTTGAGTAAGGAGCCTATTGTGGTCACTTTTAGTTGTGAGGCTCAGTATAGGATAGCTTTCATGATGACTATTGAGTGTGTATGGCTCTTCACTAATAGTTAGAGTGCATTGGAAGTTGCAAGGAACCCTATGTTCCATGCTGGCACAAAGCAACTAAGGTGCACTATCATTAGGTTAGGGAGAGGTTTTCTACTTGAGAGATCATGTTGGCTTATGTGCCCACACAAGATAATGTTGCATACCTTTTTACAATGGCTCTCCCTGTGGAGAAGTTTGAAGCTTTCTGCAAAGCTTTGGCTTATGTCCTTTTGTGGGTTGATCTCTTTCCACATAGCTTCGTAGTTCCTTATACATGAGTGATAGCTCCTTGTTCACCACATGAATCACCAAGAGGGATTTGTTGATATATTTTAGCAGTGATGTGTGTTAACATACTTAGAACGGTTGGGCACTTTTTTCCCTCTTTGGGAGTTTTTTCTTGGGATTCTTTATAGACCTATAAACCTAATGGGTAACTCATCTTTGTACATTCACTTGGTAATACATTCAGTATTGTGTTGTTCTCAAAGCTTCTTCTTCTTCTTCCTTGTTTTGTTCGTGTGCTTTTGCACACCTTGAACTCCAAAAAAGATGACCCATGATTATTCAAGGAAATCAATATTCTCATGTAAATAATGTGATCGTCCATGTGATAATGATGAAACATACCCGAATTAGAAGAACATCAATGAATGAGGGGTATCAAAAGACATAGAAAAGAAAAACAATCCTAATGGATAAAAATGAGAAGATAAATCCCATACTCTTGACTTAGAATCCTAATGTTGTGGGAGGTAAGAGCAAGTGTTGAGGTGAAAATGTCTTTGCATGGAGTGAAAGAGATCAATTTACAAGCAACATTTACAAAGCTCAACTTGTTCAGTAAGGTGGCATACATACAAGTTTGTAATCCATCATATGATTTACTTAGATGTTGTCACATCTCCTAAACAACACCAAAGGTGTTCAAATTGTAGTATGATTTCATACTTTTAGACCTTTAATTTGTCAATCTATTTAGTTTAGACCCAATCTAGTTGCAATCGGAGGTAGTAAGCAGACATCATATCATGATTGTCTCCTTGTCAAATTTGTAAGTGATCGACTACCAAGCACATGATCAAACAATTTGTATATGATCAACTGATAAATGATTTTTTTTAGGGAGAGACTCTTGCCTCATGTACAAAAGTATCTTACAAAATATTTAGAAGACATCTAAGGTACACAGTTTTGCAAAGGAATTCTATATCTAGGCTCATTGGCAATATGATTGCTATGTATCACTAAGAGGGTCTTGGTTTGTTTTTATTTGGATTGCACTCGATACATAGGTATAGTGAAGCGCATTATCTCTTTTTTAATGACTAAATGCACATTCTATACTTTTGTCACTATGAATTTTTTATTGAATCACCATGGAATCCACTTCTATAGCCTCAAACATTCGATTAGTGTGGAGTGGTCACTTTTGTTTTCATTTCCGCATAGGGATGACCACATTTGTACATGGCTATGTCTCATAGGCCGAGTTTGGCCCTTGGATGATGTTAATATATCTTTCTTTCTTGTCTCTCTCTCTCTCTATCTAGCTCATGAATGTGCAGTGCAACTTCAAATATGAATCCCATTCATGAAGGATGCAAAGGGTTCAATGTGTTAATTTTTCCATGCATCCATTGCTACTAATATGCATCGTATGTTTTCTTTAGCTCATATTGGTATTAGCTGCTATTGTCTAATTTTTATAGTACTAGTATCATCCCAAGATGAGCTAAGTAATAACTTTCATTATCGCAATAGTCTGCCATGCGATTTCACTCAATCTTTCCAATTGTTTGTTGCACTTACTTTTTTACAATGTACTTAAAACTTTTCAGCATATTCTATTTGCACATAAAGCATTTTTCATACATCCATATGTCATTGGAGATTTTTAGTACCCAAGGACTAGAGCTATGTAATTCAAAAGCACATGACATGGTTGTCCAATGCAATCAAATCATATGGAAGATATGTTTAATGGATTCATTGCACTACATCACACTACAAGACTAGAGCTATGTAATTCAAAAGCACATGACATGGTTGTCCAATGCAATAAAATCATATGGAAGATATGTTTAATGGATTCATTGCACTACATTCTCAAGAGAGTTTGCTATGTAACGAGTTAGGGAGTCACATATAGAAAAAGTTGCAAGAAGGATACAACACAACTTTGCTAGTGAGAATTAGAATTTATCATGCTCAATGGTGTGCCAGAAGACTACGAGAGGGTTTGGCTTGGAAGTAAAGGGCCTTTACATCATGCTCAATGGCATGCTAGAAGACTATGAGAGGGTTTGGCTTGGAAGTAAAGTGAACTCATTATATTTTATCAAATGGTAAATTGTGGGTTTATATATATTATTTTCAATGTTTTATTCTTTATAATACTATTTAAAAAATTTTTTAAACAATTTAATCCATAGAAATGTGAATGGAGAACATTTAAGTGAAACTCTATAAAAGGAGGGTCAACCAAAACATCTCTGAAATGGTAATCATTATTTCCCATAAATTTTTCAATTTGCATAGCTCTATTTTGTTTATAAGTAATAATTATTTTTTTAATATTTTTAAAGTATTTTCTTGTCCGTTTAAGTATGAAACACTTTATTAGCACTCTACAACATGAGAGAATGGCATGCACCAAATAACTGCAAGGAAAGACCATGTGGTCAATCCTATCCATGTATGAGGATCCAGTGCCCTCCATGGATGCAACCCCATAAGAGATGTCGAAGTGATACCCACACTAGTTTTAGGTATCTCTCACGTGATGGCACACCCTCTGCTAGAAATCCGTTGCAAGAACACAAAGTGACAAAGCAATAAAAGGTTGGTTTTAGGAACGTTGAAATTCTAAGTTTACATATGAGCCACCATAGAGGACATGCATCAAGACAAGGCCCAAACAAGTGGTGCAGAGAAGGATTCTATCTGATTCTTATTTGGATTGAGAATCACATGTAACAATGAAAGCTACAAAGAAACACCCTAGAATGAGACGCACATTCTAACAAGCCACAAGGTAACACATGCAAGAAAGACAGTCCTTTGATTTCTACTAATGCTTTCTCCTTGTTGGTGTTATCCTTCATGGTATTTCTTCTTTATTAATATAACTAGTATTAGCTTTCTCCAAGAAAGTGTCTTTTCTACTTGGTACAACATGATACTCAATAGGAGGCTCCTTTTGATAGTCCTTACATGCTCCAATGAATTTATGCATCTCCTTTATGTACCTATTGCATGCATTTCTCTCTCTCATGATCTTCTATACAATCTGATAGGACTCTGATTGGGACTCTATGATAGAATCCTCTTACAAGATTAGGATTTCTAGCTAATGAGACAATATCTCATAGTTCTTCTTCCTTTACTTGATTAGGTCCCCAAATGAGCAAAGATATGATCTTCTCTACCGTATATGGCATGAGTTCTATCTTGGAAAAATATGCATCGAGGCTTTTTGGTCACTCTCTTTGGTTCCTCTTCATTTTTAAGCCAAAAAAAAATGTACATACATGCGCCCTTCCGTTTTCTAATGAGTATCTCAAAATAAAATTACATTAAGAGTGGAATTATCCTACTAGCAAATCAATATTGCAAGCCTTTTTATCAGGTACATTGGATAGCAAGTAGTGGAAATAGATCATGACTAATTCTTTGTGTTCTATGCTTTATATTTACTTCATGATTGCTTCAAGCATCTACTTGCATATGATATAGGGAAATCTTTATTTCCCTCACCTTGAGATTGAGCTAAGCTATACCCTATTGAAACATTTAAAGCATCTACATGGATTATCATTATCCTTGAACGATCAAGATCATTTATGCTAGTTATTTGAAGAGGGTCATGCAATGCTACCAAGATTGTTTAATTTCGTGTTTGGCTGAAACTAATGCGTCTTCTTCTCCTAATGTATTTAAGTAGTATTTGATTTTGATTAAGAGGTTGATTAAGCATATTGAATCACTTTAAGGATCCATTCACATATTCCTCAAGCCTTTGAATACAACTAATTTGAGTATACTCATTGGATTGAGATTTTAAAGTTTCTTTCTACTCATCTACAACGTGGTGGGACACTTTTGGAACTATTTGTTTGGAGAAAATCTTTGTGGAATTATTTTGATTTTAATAAACCTTTGAAATCTTAAGTAGATGTGATGATGGTAAGGAAACTTGTGAGATATCTTCATTTTAAGTTATTTCATTTTAGACCACTCATAGGGTGTAGGTGTGAATAGAAAAGTTAATTTAGGGTTAGCATTAGAAGTAGAATAGGTGAAAGGTTTGATGAAAGATTTGGATAACTGGAATGCAAACTATCACCTTTTGCTTTTTATTTTTTTCGAATTAGATAATGTTAGTTGATGATTGTTGATTGGAAGCAAGAACTAAAAGAACTTTAATGATTGGTGCATTGATAATGAAATGATCCAAAAAATGGAGCACAATAATAGTGGTCAAAACGCTTGAAGGTAAGAAGAAAGGATGAAAGTGGAGTAAATTCAAAGAGATAATGGATTTAAGTGGAAAACTTTGTCATAATTTCTTTCTTTGTAAAAATTGTACTGATGGGTTTTGAGGCTAGACAACTAGAAATGTTTGAGGTGAAATGGGTGATGAGATAAGCATAAGGTAAGATAAATTAATCGGTTGGATATTAGTGGAGGAATTTGTTAAGTGAAAAAAATTAGTTTTTTTTTTTAATAAAAAAGGAAGACGAGATTTGAAACAATACTTATAACTATGAGGATCCAGACATAACTTTGGAATATGTATGAGAAATCCTTGGACGCATGTGAAAAGTACATACTAGATTGAACTTGAGAGGATTTGATAAGATGAGATGATCACACTCATTTTTTGAATGCATAAGGAGATTTGGAAAGTCTAGTAACGCTAGAATATGTTCTATTAGGCTACACAATGAAAATTAGTACCAGCTCCAAGATTCACAACAGGAAAATGAGTTATTGCATCAAACACATTCCACTTAGTCACTCACTTCAACTAGCCTTAAGGCTGAAATCACTTGCCTTTAGACCCTCCTACAGCAGACTGAAGCTATCAAGGATGAAGCCATCCACAAGGTGCACACCTAGAAGAAAAAACAAAAGAACGTTCTCTAGCAAGATTTTTACTTGCAAGAAGAATTCGATGTTTAGTTGGATAAAGCCCAAAGTAAAGTAGTTCTTTCCAAATCGACCACTAGAAGCCAACAATCTATTGACGCAGTTCTACTAGATCCTCATCAAGCCCAAAAACTATTGAAGATGCTCGTGAAAAGGATATAAGTAACCTTTCTGGAAGCCAAGAAATCTTTGAAGGAAGAACTATATACTCCTACAATCAGGAGCTAGAGTAAGAAGAAGGACATGCTACGGCCTAAATTCTCCATTTTGGGTTCGAGTCCATCGTGCATGCCAAGTGTTAGGCCACCATTATTTATTTTTGTTAAAACCATAGTTTTGTAAACTATTTCAGCAAACAATCTTGATCGAAAAAGGCAAGACTGTAGGCATGTAACTTTTTGATGAATCTAATATAAGGATGTACAAGGGCTGTGACATAGGGGGAATCATCGGGTTATATGCTGGTGGGTTTTTTTGCTACTGGTGCTTTAGGCACACCATTCTTTGAATTCTATTTTCATTACTCTATTTTCTCATTCTGTTTTACATATTTGTGAAGTTTGAGGTTATTGTTTGATAAAGTAACTATGCAAAAGTCTTTGTTTCCATTTGGTGAAGAAAGTATTGTATTACTACAAAGTATCTGCTTGTTTTTTGATGAAGAAAATCTTGATTGTAATTTTATCTATAAGAATTTGTAAAGATGTATTGTTCAGTGTAATTTCAACACTATCTCTGTGTGTTGGAAAGGGAATTCAGCATTCTGTGATCAAAGTATTCTAATTTTGGTAATGATTTGGAGTATCTATCTGTTCAGTGATTGTCAGTTTCAGAGTTAGCCAAAGATGGGAAATACAGAGATTTAGGTTTATCCCGAGTTATCCCACTTAAGAACCCTACTTGAACTATATCCTTTGCTCAACCAAAAGGGTAAGGATAATATTATATTGAGAGTAGTAGCAAGCATATATGCAACAAAGAAGAGACAAATTGCTTATCTCAGTGCACACGTGAAAGATAAAGGGTTGGAAGTTGGTGATTTAGTAATGGTGTACATTTCTTGCACCATTACCACCTCTTCTCTATTGGAACATCAAGCTTACACTATGCTTGAGGTGGATTTGATCTACATAAAAAAAGGTATTATGTCAAAATATCCATTGACATGTTTTTTCACCTATGCTCATTTATTGTATTTTTTAAAAAGATCTTTTTATGGATCATTTATGATTGTAAAGCCTAGAGATTTACACATGTAAAAGGAGAAAAAGAGAGCTAAATGTCCACAAATTTTGGAGTGGTTGAGTTGCAATCAATGAATCAATCAATCACCTAAAAATAGATCAAACTAGATTTTCACTTTTCCTAGATTGTTGGAAAGTGAATTGATTCCCTCCAACAACCTTTACCTCCTTCATTCGAATTCAAAATCCACTTGTAGACGTCATGGAACACTACAAGATTCCATATAAAGACTTCAAATCATTTGTACATTACATGGAAGCAATATACATACACTTGTGGCCATCATTGTCTTATTCCATTTTTCTGCATTATCTTCTTCAACAATAGTAAGCTTGCACAGGCTATTGCTCTCTCTACAGGGCTCCAAATTGGATGACCGAGCACTCATTGTAAAGTGTATAATTTGTCAAAGGGTTTGGTTCAGTAGATTGGGAGAAATCTCAATTTTTCTCTCTTGGGTCTATGTCTGTGCATTCCTAAAGAATAGGAGGTATCACTATTGAGTGTTTGATTCATTACAAAAGCATATTTTGCTTATTTCTTGTACTCTTATGCATTTTATACACTCAATCCTATGTGTATCACTCCTCAAAAAATATGTTTTCCAATTGTAATCATGTTGGTCACTGATATGCGCATTTGAACTTGATTGTCTCATCCAAAGATAATAAGTTTTTTAAGCCAACAAGTTTTTTCTACTCACTTTTCTACCTCTTACAAGCTTCTCCAAGTTTTTTCAGTGGTATCAGAGCTGGATCAAGATGAGTGACGTCTTTCCTTCAATGATTGAGAGTCTTGATTGACACAACTATGCGGCTTGGAAAATCAGAATGGAAGCCTATTTGCAAGGTAGAAATCTTTATGGAATTGTAGCAGGTGATGAAGCTACACCTATTCCAAGATCCAAAGGAGGACCTACACAAGAGGAGATAGATAAGCTCACACTTTGGTGTGCAAGGGATGCTCAACAAAGGTCATACATACTAAAATCTATCTCTGAATTTCTATTACCACATATTAAATGATGCAAGACATCTCAAAAAACTTGGCATACCTTAGAGAATTTCTTTTCTTCTAGTACCAAAGTAAGAAAGAATCATCTTTGGAACGAGTTCAACCAAATGAAGAAGAAACCTAAACAAACCATCACAGAGTTTGTTACCAAGGTCAAGGAGGTTGCATATCAGTTAGCATCCATTAGAGAGATGATTGAAGAATATGCTATCATGAGGCAAATTCTCAATGGGATTCGAAGTGATAAGCAATGGCAATCCTTCATCACAGCTTATGATCTCATCATGGATGTGCAAACTCTTCAATCAGGAGGCCAACAATAGCATAAAGGAAGGTAACTAATATCATGGTAATTCAACTAGTGGTCTATGTTGGTGCAATATACAAGCCTTCACATTTGGCTTGGCATGGAAAGTAATATGTGCAACCATGTGATAATACATATGAACCATAGTTTGTAACACTTGGTCATTTACCACTTGTAAAAGATAAATTCTTGAGGGAATCATGTAATCCCATACATCTTGTGGAGTTAGGAGAGATAACAGTTACAGATTTCATTTGGTAGAATCACTCCTAATTTAGAAGAATCACTTTTTAAGTGGAGCCTAATTTGAAATTTAAATTCAAATTTGAAGAAAATCCATATAAAAGGAGCTTGTAAAAGTTGCGGTTATGTGGCCTCTTCTTGGAGCTCTTCCACTAATCATTTGTTGGATTTGCGTAGCTTACACCATATCCTACTCATCTCACTATCATTGGGCATAATCATAATGCCAATGGCCTTGTAAAATCTTGTGTCATAATAGATTTACTTCATTGATCATTTTTGTTCAATTCTCAGCTATGACTACTCAGAATAGTGAACATTGCATGACCATATCTGAGTGATCTTTCAACCATTTTTCATGATCTATAGCTTGTTGGAACCAACGCAAAGTATGTTTTATGCTATCCAAATTTCAAAGATTTGTCTTCAACCATTTGGGAGAAATCGGTGTTGAAGTGCTCATTGGTCAATTACTCCTCAATCCCTAAAAAGTCGGGGGTAAGCCTTGAAGTGCTAAATTGATTTCTCAATGTATGGTTTATCATTTTTGATGATTCCACTTGTAATCATTAGCTATCTAAGCTAATTAAATTCACTCAAAAGGAATTTAATCAATTTCTACTGTATTGGGAGCACTGAGCAAAAGAAACAGTAGGTGTCTAGACCAAAATAGCAAGTTTTGTGTGACTAGCTATTTGTCAAGTAGTCTGTTTTGATCCAATTGTTTGAGGGATCTACTCCACAGTACATTACTTGGTGTCATTTGCAAGCTAAAAGGGCCTACTATCAAACTATGAAGTGAAATAGGGTAGGTACAAAGCAGGTTTTGGTAGTACCACCTCACTTCCTTGAGGTATCCATCCATCTCTTCCAACAGTGGTATGAGGGCATATTAAGGTAAAATGGGAGATGGTTTCCCTTCTTTCATTGATAATTTGGACAGAAATAACTATCTAGCATGGTCCTTCAGGATGAAGACATATCTACAAGGAAGGAGTCTCTATGGATACATATCAGGAGATGAGGAGATGCCCATATTCAGAAGCAAAGGTCAACCTACAAGAGAGGATCTTGAAAGACTCAACTCATGGTTGTCAAAGATGCTTTAGCAAGGTCATATCTACTTAACTCTATTTCTGACTTCCTTCTTCCGCACATTAGGAATTGTAAAACTTTCCAAGAGACTTGGGATACATTTTCTTTGTGTTTTTCTTCCAACACAAGAGCTACAAAAAATCAATTGTGAATTGAGTTTACCACTCAAAGGAAGCAACCCACTTTATGGTTTGAATCAGGCACCTAGGGCATGGAATCATAGGCTAACAACCTACCTTCAAGATCAAGGATTCTTCTCTGTTTGTCAAAATGAGTAATTTAGAGATGATATATTTATGTGTGTATGTTCATGACATCATACTTACAGATAGTAATTCCAATGGCATCAAACAAATCAAGAACCAAATGATGCAAGAGTTCAAAATCAGTGACCTAGGATTTTTGAAGTATTTTCTTGGACTTGAGTTAGTCTACACAAATTTTGGAATTTACATCACTCAAAGAAATATGTGTAGGACATGTTGAAAAAGTTCCACTTGGAAAATACAAAGGTAGCTAGCACCCCTATGGAGGTAAATCATAAATTGAGTGCTCATGAAGGAGATTTGCTTGAAGACATTGCAGGATATCAAAGCATAGTTGGGAGTCTAAACTATGCAACCTTGACAAGGATTGACATATCTTATGGAGTAAGTGTTCTAAGTCAATTCATGCATAAAACTAGAGCACCTCACTTGGAAGCTGCTAAAAGGATTTTGAAGTATCTCAAAGGTACTCAAAATTGCCAGTACACATCAGATTTGGACATCAAGCTATACTCAGATGCAGATTGGGCAGGTTGTAAGGATGATAGAAGGAGTATTTTTGGATATATTTCTTTTGCAAGTGATAAACCCATTTCTTGGTCCTCCAAGAAGCAACCTAATGTTGCTCTATCTTCAATAGAGGTTGAATACAGGGGATTAGCCAATGCTATACAATAAGCAATTTGGATTAGATTTCTATATTCAGATTTGGGACTTCATACTCATGCACCTATGATCTTTGGTAACAATAAAGGTTCTTTGCATCTTGCAGCCAACCCTATTTATCATGCAAGAACCAAGCATATAGAAGTACATTTTCACTATGTTAGAGAGAAGCTATTGAGCAAGGAGATTCAACTTGCATATGTATCTACAAATATGCAATGTGCCGATTTGTTAACCAAAGTACTTGATGGTACTAAACTTTGTAAGTTTAAAAGTATGATTGGATTGTAGGATATTCAAGAGGATTGATGAAACTATACAAGCCAAGATGTTTGGCTTGAGGAGGAGCTCTCGGTGCAATATACAAGCCTTCACATTTGGCTTGGCATGGAAAGTAATGTGTGCAACCATGTGATAATACATATGAATCATAGTTTGTAACACTTGGTCATTTACCACTTATAAAAGATAAATTCTTGAGGGAATCATGTAATCCCATACATCTCGTGGAGTTAGGAGAGATAAGAGTTACGAATTTCATTGGGAAGAATCACTCCTAATTTAGAGGAATCACTTTTTAAGTGGAGCCTAATTTGAAATTCAAATTCAAATTTGAAGAAAATCCTTATAAAAGGAGCTTGTAAAAGTCACGGTTATGTGGCCTCTTCTTGGAGCTCTTCCACTGATCATTTTTTGGATTTGAGTAGCTTACACCATAGCCTACGCATCTCACTATCATTGGGAATCATCATAATGCCAATGGTCTTGTAAAATCGTGTCATAATAGATTTACTTCATTGATCTCTGCTATGACTATTCAGAACAATGAAAGTTGCATGACCATATCTCAGTGATCTCTCAACCATTTTGCATGATCTATAGCTTGTTGGAACCAGAGCAAAACCTATTATGCTATCCAAATTTCAAACCTTTTGCTTCAGCCATTTGGGAGAAATTTGCATCAAAGTGCTCTCTGGTCAATTACTACTCAGTTCCTTAAAAGTTGGGGGTAAGCATTAAAGTGCTAAATTGATTTCTCAATGTATGGTTTATCATTTTTTATGATTCCACTTGTAAGTAAGCATTAAAGTGCTAAATTGATTTCTCAATGTATGGTTTATCATTTTTTATGATTCCACTTGTAATCATTAGCTATCTAAGCTAATTAGATTCCCTCAAAAGGAATTTAATTGATTTCTACTATACTAGGAGCACTGCAAAAGAACTAACAGGTGTCTAGACCAAAATAACAAGTTTTGTGTGACTAGCTATTTGTCAAGTAGTCTCTTTTGATTCAATTGTTTGATGGATCTACTCCAAAGTACATAGGTACTTACTTGGTTTCGTTGGAAATCTAAAAAGACCTACTATCAAACACTGAAGTGAAATAGGGCAGGTACAAAGCAGGTTTTGGCAGTACCACCTCACTTCCTTGAGGTATCCATCCATTTCTTCCAACACTCTATATGCAGATAAGAAGGACAAGAAGTTGAAAGGCAAGAAGAAGGAAGAAGATGAAGAGGAGACTAGCCAAGCTAACTTCTCAAGCAAGAGCAAGTGGAAAGGGAAGAAGAAAGGACCAAAGCATGACAAAGCCAAAGGTTAGAATGTTTAGCCTTGTGCCATCTATGATAAGACCAACCACACCACTGAGAATTGCTGGTTCAATGGGAAGACCTAGAAAGGAAGTGGAAGAGGTGGATATGGTAGCAATAGAGATAGAGGTGGACACAACTTCAAAAAATAACAATAGAGGCCATAATAAAAGGGACTTCAACAATTCTTTAGAAGATAAAGCACATGAAGACTCATTGCTTCTAATGAATCTAAGACACAAAGAAGGTAAAAAAGATGATCATTTGTTCTACATTGATTCTGGATGATCAAATCATGTTGCATGCAACATTGCTCTTCTATTTGATTTGGAAATTCCAAAGCATAGACATGAAGTTCAAACTGGGGATGACACAAAGCACAATGTGGAGAAGATTGGTAATGTCAAAGCTTCCAATAGCAGGACAAACATTCTGAGTAAGGTTCTCTATGTACCCACTATCACTAAAAACCTAATAAGAGTAGGCAAAATTGTTAAACAAGGCTTGCAAGTTAAGTTCACCCAACATGGAGCTTTTGTAAAAGATCCATGTCAAGGCTTCAAGAAGATAGCCAGAGGTGAGAAGCATGGTAGGCTCTTTACTTTTGAAGTAGGAGAAACCAATAACATAGCTCTATTCACTTTTGGATCTCAAACCCTAAGTGAGCTTGAAGTGTGGCATAAGAGACTTGCTCATGTGAATGAAAGAACCTTAAAGGATATATGCACGGATCAAAGTGTTTTAGGACTACCAAACATATCAATTCAACACATGATCAATAGATGTGATGCATGTCTGATTGGGATGGGACAAAGAAAAACATTCAACTAGAAAGGCTACATCCACAATAACTTATTGGACTTAGTACATATAGATAGAGGGGACCAAGTCAAGAACCTTCATTAGCAGGATCAATGTATTATTTCTCATTTATTGATGACCATAGTAGATGGACTACTCTATGCTTAATCAAGAGTAAGAATGAAGTGTTTCATTGCTTCAAAAAGTATCTAGCACATCTGGAGAATCATATAGGTAGACCACTCAAGAAGCTCAGATCTGATGTAGGGGGAGAATACTTCTCCAAAGAGTTTGATGAGTTCTTGTAGGATAAAGGTATCAAAAGGGAAGTGAATACTAGGTACTCTCCTCAACTGAATGGAATTACAGAGAGGAGAAATAAGAAATTGGTTGGATAATCCAAAACAATGCTTGAAGAGAAGAGGTTGCCACATTATCTATGGGCAAAGGCCATTTCAATTGCTGTGTACCTTGTCAATAGGCTACCATCCAAATCACTTCAAGGTATGAATCCGTATGAAGCATGGCATGGAAGAAAACCTAGTCTTGGATATTGCAAGATGTTTGGTTGTTTAACTTATGTTCATGTACCATCACAAATAAGAGGTAAGCTAGATGAAAGGGCAACAAAAGCAGTGTCTATCTCAGATGGGTTACATGTTCTATAACCCTTCAAATAAACAATTCCTACAAGTAGAGATGTTGTGTTTGGAGAACACACATCTTGGTACGATGAAGACAAACAAAAGGTAACTCTACCATATGATCTTGATTCTAATTCTCACCAATTAGGAAGCAAGCATGATACATAGTTCCAAGATCCAAGAAGTGATACAGATGATGACCAAGACAAAAGGCAAAAGGATTACAAACTATGGAAGTAAAGAGGCAAAGCAAAGATGCAAGAGTGTGGAGAATGCTCTAAGAAAGCTCCTAGAAGATCAACAAGAGAGAAGAAACAACTATAAAGGTATTGATATGATTCCACATTTGTTACAAAGCATTCAATCTACTTGGAAAAGGACTCAATTTCAGAGGAACCATCAACATATGAAGAGGCAAAGGGAAAGCCTAATTGAGAAAAGGCCATGAAAGAAGAAATAGATGCATTGAAGGAGATGTACACTTGGGATTTGGTTCCAATGTCATCTAATCAAAAGGAAATTGGTTGCATATGGGCATATAAAGTTAAAAGAAACTCAGATGGATTAGTTTGCAAGTACAAGAAAAGATTAGTTGCCAAAGGATGCTCACAAACTCATGGTATAGACTATGAGAAAACATTGTCAATAGTTGCAAAGATGACTACAATCAGAACATTGATAAGTGTAGCTACTGCAAGAAATGGGGGACTCCTCCAACTTGATGTAAAAAATGCATTTTTAAACGTTTGGATAAGTGAAGAGGTATACATGTCACAACCTCTAGGTTTTGAAAACCCTAATCATGCATCTTATGTTTGCAGACTTAAGAAAGCATTGTATTGATTGAAACAAGCCCCTAGAGCTTGGAATTACAAGTTGGTTACATACCTTAAAGATCAAGGGTTCAAACCTAGCGACCTAGATCCTTGTCTATTCATCAAAAGGGATCACAATGTGATTATCTATCTATGTGTATATGTAGATGATATTATTGTGACATGTGATGATTTGAATGGCATTCAAAGGATCAAGAGACACATGCAAGGGGAGTTCAAAATTAGTGACTTAGTCGAGCTCACATATTTCCTAGGTATGCAAGTGACTTATACAGATCAAGCGATGTATCTAACTCAGAGAAGATGCATTCAAGATCTACTTCCAAGGTTTAGAATGGAGAAAAAAAAGCTTATAGGTACACCTTTGGAGATGAATCATAAACTTAATGTTTATGAAGGTGAGAAAATTGAAGACATTAAAGAATATCAAAGCTTGGTAGGTACCTTGATATATGCTACTCATACAAGGGTAGACCTCTCATATAGTGTGGGAGTGCTTAGTCAATTCATGCACTCACCTAGAAGACCACACATGGATGCATCCAAGAGAGTACTTAAGTATATCAAAGGTACAATCAATGAAGGTATACTCTATCCTTACACTTCAAAATTGGATATCAAAATCTATTGAGATGCAGATTGGGCAGGAGCTAAGGATGATAGAAGAAGTACCTCTGGTTACTTAGCATTTACAGGTTCAAAGCTTTATCCTCAAATGAAGCAGAGTATAGAGGTTTGACCATAGCAAATTAAGAGGAAATATTTTTAAAACATTGTATACAGACTTGGGACTTGTGAGTTCCAAACCTCACATATTTGGAAATAAGGTAAGCTCCATGCATCTAGCAGCAAAGCCTATTTTCCATGCAAGAACGAAACACATAGAGGTTCATTACCACTTCATGAGGAAGAAGCTCATGACAAATGAGATTGACATTTTTTTTGGTTCCAATTGAAAAGCAAATAGCAAGATATGATGACGAAGGCACTTGATGGAATAAAGCTTTGCATATTTCAATCAATAGCACGTATTCAACCTATTACAGAATGAAGACTCAAGCATACTTTAGCTTGAGTGAGAGATGTTGGAAGATCAAGCTTACACTATGCTTGAGGTGGATTTGATCTACATCAAAAAAGATATAGTTTGGATTATGCCAAAATGTCCTTTGAAGCGTTTTTTTAACCTATGCTTATTTATTGTATTTTTTTAAAAAGATTTTTTAGGGATCATTTACGATTGTAAAAGGCTAGAGCTTTACACATGCAGAAGGAGAAAAAGAGAGCTAAATGTTCACAAATTTGAGGTGGTTGAGTTGCAATTAATGAATCAATCAATCACCTAAAAGTAGATCAAACTAGATCTTCTCTTTTCTTAGATTATAGGAAAGTGAATTGATTCCCTCCAGCAGCCTTTACCGCCTTCATTTGAATTCAAAATCCACTTTTGGAAGTTGTGGAGCACTTCAAGAGTCTATACAAAGAATTCAATCACTTGTACATTACATGGAAGCAATATACATACACTTGTGGCCATGATTGTCTTACTATTTCATTTTTCTTCATCATCTTCTTCAACAATAGTAAGCCCACAGAGGCTACTGCTCTCTCTACAGAGCTCCAAATTATATGCATTAGCACTCATTGGAAAGGTTTAAGTTTCTAGTTTATGTTTCTAAAGTTGAAAAGCATTTGTTTAAGTAAATTGAGAGAAATCTCAATGTTTCTACCTTGGGATCTATCTCTACACATTGCTGAAAAATAGGAGGTACCATTGTTGAGTGTTTGGTTCATTCCAAAAGCATATTTTGCTTGTTTCTTGTAACCTTGTGCATTTTATATAATCAAGCCTATGTGTACCACTCCTCCATAAGGATGTTTTCCAATTGTAATCATATTGGCTGCTATGAGCATTTGAAGTTGATTGTCTTATCCAAAGATAGTAAGTTTTTTGAGCTAATTAATGCGCACACCTATGTGTTTTGTATCGAGTCTTTCCCCTTGATCCTCCACAATACATAGTGCATTTTATGGCAATTATCTCACGGCTAAAAGTTCTATTTGATTCTCCATAAGTTCAAGGTCTAGTCTTGTGCCGGTTGCTGGACCAAACTTCGTGGCTTCGCAACTCACTTTTCTACCTCCTACAAGCTTCTCCAAGTTTTTTCATTCTCCAACCCACCTTCACTACAATTCCAAGCCCACCATGCTACTCTTTTCCCCTCTAGTTCATCCCTTTTTTCTTCAATACTCGACCCATGTCTGCATGTGTTTCATGATGGGACACTATCTCTTCATCATAAATTCATCTTAGCCCTTTCTTTTGACCACCCATTGCCCAACTTGTTCTAGTTTCATCACCATTTTTTGGCAAGTTGTAGCAACACATCATCATACACTTCACCCACAATATCACTTTTCACTATTGACGCAATGCACACAAACATGTCTGATGCAATGGACATCTCACCACCCACCACACCTCAATCCACACTCCAAACACAACTCCCAACCCCCTTCCACCCACCTCACCACCACTCACAAGCGTATTCACATTTGCATCCACTCTTCCCATCCCCTTCCCGCCCTTGCTGCATTAAACATAGATTCTCAGGCATCCATGCATTATAATCCCATTTATTCATCATCGACTATTGACAACGTGTTACAAAAAATGTTTACATGTACGAATCAAGTTTGTGAGGGATTCACTACAATGGGCCAATCATATTATAGTTTACAAGCACATACCCTATAGATCTAGGCACAAGTGAACTCTCTAAGCATAGAGAATGCTTCTTTAAATGCCTGATATATAGAACTCAAGGAGACACATAACACTTTAGAGGTTCAAATCAAGAACCAAAACAAGAAAGCAATGGTAGGGATGGAATAACTCCTTCGAGCTCAAATGGAATGCAATACTTAGTTGACACACAATATGGGATTGCTATGAAGACATCTAGCAACTGCCCACAAACAGAACCAACTTCTCCAAGAGAAAAACAAAGATAACTTTGAAGTTGCAATGGATAAACCTAGAGCACCAGTTAGTTCAAGCTGATTCCAAGTGGTGCCATCAGAGACCATCAAAATTATCTTAGAATATTACACCACATTGTTAGAATCTCATAAAAAGCTAAATGATGAGTATGGGACATAGGTAACAGTGAAATCCATGACATAGGTAGAGCAACCGATCTAGAAACCTATGGTACCCATAGAGGTAATGGAAGAACTAGAAAATATGCAAGGTCAAGTTGCCCACTTATAGGTTGAGCTTACTACACATGCTATTCTTCAAAGGCGAGCTTCATCCCTAGACATTGTTGAATATGAGGAAATAGTGAATATTCCTATCAAGCGGACATATGAAGAGGAGTATGAACCACAAGCAGTTGTTGGTGTCTGTTAATGAAGATGGCTAGTATACCTTCAAGTTACCAAGGCTTGCATGGATGAAACTAGTTGAAGAATTAGGAAAAACACACTCGACCAGGATAGAGGCTCAACAAGCAATGGCCATATTTGAGAAAACAATTTTGAAGTCTACCTAGTTCCAGGAAATGACGCCTCACTATTACATCTCTACCAATGAAATCTAATATATGCCCTATTTTATGATCTCAATAGAGTATAATGTAGAAATAAAGAGGATAGCTAAAAATCTTTCAATGCATGCTATGCAATTTCAATCGGACGATGTGCCTCTAGCTGCACCTAAAGGAACAATTTATCAACCCAACTAGAGAGCATAGTTATTACAAGAGTATCTCGAAGATGATGCAGACATGGACAAAGGCACCACTCCATATACTATTTAATCCGTGCTATGGTCCCATACCAATATATTGATCCTAGCATGCTTTTGCAATCAAGTTACAAAATGATTCAAAATGCAAGGACTAGGTGGACTATCCACACCTAGTGACACTGTAGCCCCCCATCATTGCATATATGATGGCGACTATTAGGCACTGGCTCCCTAGTTTACACTGGATGACTGACATAGTGACATGCATGTAGTTAAAAAGTTTTTATCTTATGCATACTGTTGAGATATCAAGCTCAACATGTGATGATTCAGGATCACACGTACCAGTTTTTCGTTTCTCTGACATGTATAATGGTCATGCTAGTATATGTTAGGGATACTTCATTGAGCTTTATTAGATTTATCTACTGAGAGTGATGGCACATTTTTTCCTTGCCAGCTCACTCATTCGCGGACATTAGGTTTTTCCTTATGTACTGATCTTTATATATTGCACTTGTTGTATTCTTGTTTTAGGTCATTCTTGTACATTCCTTTTTATGTAATAGAAGAAGAAGAAGAAGATTATTCTTCCTTGCCTCAATCTGTGTGTGTGCTTCTCCTTGAGAGTGAGAGTGTGTGTGTGAGCTCTCTTCCTTATCTCCTTCCTCGTGACATGGTATCAGAGCCAACGGCTGTAGAGAGCTCGTGGAGTAGGCGACGGTGAAGAGTACGCAGCAAGGTGTGGAGAAAACATGATTCACACCATTTGCTACGAAAATCAGTGTGAGGTAGAAGACCTCAAAATGTTTTCATGAGTTATCCCTTTAGGGTCACTCGTTTTTGTCAGATCGAAGTTTCAGAGCCATCTCGACTTGCATTTTGAGCTCGCAAGGTGGGGTGTTGAAGCTCAAAGTCAAGGACAAAGCATGGAAGCACATCAAAAGGTGGACACACGAGGAAAGGGAGCAAGTAGGGAGCTCCAAGAAGTGTATGTCAAATTTTCAGAAGAATCCCCTACAAAAATAGTGATTTTCATCACTAGAAACCATTGTAAATACCATTATCTATTTTTAGTAACTCCATTTTGTTCAAGCCGAGGAGTCCTCGAGCTTGAGGAGTATTAGAAGTACCATCGTACCAATTTTCATAATTTTTAGACTTCGTTTGAGCCCTCAAATAAGCCCTGGAACCTAATTTTTAACTAGGCCGGACACTAGGTCTGGACAGGGCCAAAACTAGTCAAAAAACTATAAAAAGAGCTAGAGAGCTCATTTTTGGGGTTAGCTTGTTAGAGAATAGAACTTTTGTAAGAGAACTCTTTTGCAATCTAAGCTTTCCATTGTTCCTCTCTTTGATCTTACTTTGTGCACGTGTGTGTGTGTATGTGTGTGCATGTTAGTGTGCTTTCACTCACGCACTTGTGCCTTCACTTGCTCGTGGTCTTCATACTGGTCCTCACGTCTCCGCGGATTGACAAGTAAAGGAGGTGGTGCTTACGCTTGAGCTACACCAAATTTTGGCGCCGTTGCCGGGGAGAGAGCTTCGAGGACGAGCGTTGTGATGGTAAGATCGTAGATTTGCGACGTTGGAAGGTAAAAAAAACTGTCATTTCAGTTCATTTTCTGTTTTTTCCTCTTCATCTTCATCATCATCATCATCTCCACCTTCTTCCATCTTCTTCTTCATAGAAAATTCTTGTTTTTTAGTGCATTTTCACCATTTTCATACCATTTTTCATGCATTATTGTGTGGGAAGGAGTTAGGAGGTGCAAGGGAGAGCAAGCGCTGCATTTTTTTTCATGATTTTCTGCTCATACGGAGCTCGCCATAGCCGGCGCTCAGAAATTTGAATTTCCCGCCAAAAAACGCGATTCTGTGATGAAAATCGCGATTCTGTGAAAAATTCAAAATTTTTTGAAAAATCACGATTTTCAGTTTTCCCGCCTAAAAGTTGGTTGAAAAAAATCGCGATTCTGTGTTTTTCTCAAAAAAACACGATTCTCTGCTTAAAATCGCGATTCTCAAAAAAACAGGATTCTCTGCTCAAAATCGCGATTCTCACCAATCACGATTTTCAGCAAAAACACGATTTTGTGAAAAAGGCGATTCTGTGAAAACACGATTTTTTGCTCAAAATCGCGATTTTCAAAAACACGATTTTGTGCTCAACATCGCGATTTTCATGTGAAAAATACGATTTTCAAAAAACACGATTCTCTGCTCAAAATCGCGATTCTCACCAATCACGATTTTCAGCAAAAAACACGATTTTGTGAAAAACACGATTCTGTGGGACAAAATCGCGATTTTCAAGTCAAAAACACGATTTTGAGAAAACACGAATTTTTGCTCAAAATCGCGATTTTCAATTCACGATTTTCTGCTCAAAATCGCGATTTTCATGTCAAAAACACGATTCTGAGAAAACACGATTTTCAGTCAAAAACACGATTTTGTGAATCACGATTCTCTGAGTCAAAATCGCGATTTTCAGAAACACGATTTTGTGATCAACATCGCGATTCTCTGAAACACGATTTTGTGATCAACATCGCGATTTTCAGAAACACGATTTTGTGATCAACATTGCGATTCTCTGAAACACGATTTTGTGATCAACATCGCGATTTTTAGAAACACGATTTTGTGATCAACATCGCGATTCTCTGAAACACGATTTTGTGATCAACATCGCGATTTTCAGAAACACGATTTTGTGATCAACATCGCGATTTTCAAAAAACACGATTTTGCGCTCAATATCGCGATTTTTTTGACTTCACAGCATCGCGATTTTCAGAAAGTTCACAAAATCGTGATTTTCTCCAAAGGTCCTGTTTGCCTGTTTTGACCCCCAGGAGCCTGAATTGGCATAACTTTTTCATCCAAAGTTCATTTTTTGAGCTCTATAGCTTGTTGGAAAGCTCGTTTCAAATCCTACACGATCTCAACTGTTTTTTTCAAGAATAATGCGTTGATTTTGAGATAGGATAATTTGAAGTTGACCCTCAGGTGGGACTAGGGAACCAAGGGGACTCCAAAGAATTTTGAACCATACCAAGGGGAAATTTTGGGCTCTTGACTAAAGCTTATGAACCTGAGATCTGGTAGACACTTAGGTAAGGATAAACAAAGCATTACATCTTCTGAGGCTAGTGTCAACCATACATCCAAGTCTTGGGCACAACAACTAAGTGGTCATCTTTTACTAAGTTCAGACACAAGTGATTCAGAAATGTCTTTTAGCATGGGAAAACCTGCAGGTGGCTCAGGGACTGCCCATCTACAAACACCGGAAGGTCCCTATAAGACACAGTTGGAATATATTCGAACCAACCAATTAGGTGCTCGCATCTATGAGGATGGTCTGAGGCGATCAGTGGTCCAACTCAAAAATCCAGATCAATCCTTTGGACTTGAACACCCGGTGGTCAAGTTCGAAGAGGGTTCATACATTGATAAGGAAGGAACCATGTATGTGGTTACCAACCAACCAGATAGGACCGATGAGTTCGGAAATATCATTCATGAGAATGAGATAGGAGACCTAGAGCAAGGAAATATAGGACAAGGACCCCAGACTCCTAGAGGCAAGTCAGTTTTGACCCGAGTGATCACTCCAGACTGGATCCCTCAAGACAACAAAAGCATAGAACTATTTTTGAATAGAGAAACAGAGGAAGCCTTTTGGAGGTTCAAGCCAGATCAACCTAGCCAATTGGGCATAGTTATCATCTATGAATTCAAAGATCCTGAGATACCAGGCAAAGTTGTCTACCTGGATAACACATCAGAGAAAATTTTCTTGGTAACAGAACATGATAGACATGCATATACTTGGAAGAATGAAATGATTTTCCCCCCACCAAGATCCAATGTTTCCCATGGCCTCCAAGGGGTAGGATCATCCCAGGCTCATGAAGCCCAGAGAGAAAGAACTAGAGAGAGACCTGAGGTAAGTTTTGCACACACCGGGGGCAGGAATAGGTCAGGATTTGAAAATGAAAGACCTGAAAGAGAGAGACATCAAGCACATAGGCAACAAAGAGATGAACAGGATTTTCCATTGCCTAGACCCCGGGAGTACCCAAGAACCCTTAAACCCAGTCACGTGATCAAGGCAATGAAGAACTATTTCGATGGGACAGGGGATCCTTATGATCATGTGGCCGAGTACAAACAAGTGCTGAGAGCCGAACAAATTGAGGACTGGTTCACCCAGTACGAGGCATTTGGTTTGACCCTTAAAGGCACTGCCTTAGCTTGGTTTCAACCATTGAGTAGAAGCAGCTATCGCGATATAGGTCAACTGCTAGACGAATTCATTGTAGAATTTTCCAAGAGTGGTATCAGGCATAACACATCGTCCCTGATCCATAGTTTCAAGCAGACACCCCAAGAAACAGTGCGACTAGCAGGTAGAAGGTTCAGACAGTACCTAGAAAGATGCCCTGCTCCAGAGCTACCCACACCAGCCAAACAAGTGGCTTTGTTTTTAGATGGCTTATTGAGCACAAAGTTAAGATCCTATGTATACTTGAAAGATCCTAGATCCATAGAAGAGTGTGTGCGGACGTGCATAGACATAGAAGATAACTTGGGTGAGGAGTTAGGATTGTCCAAACTCTACAAAGATTCGGATAGTTCTACTAGTCATACTTCAAAGATCTCCACAGAAATAGAAGAGATAGCTGAGCAAGTTGCCAAGAAGCTGGGAGTCCAAAATAAACAAACACAGAGAGTCACTTCATTGAATCGGTGCTATACTTGCGGAGGTGACCACATGGCTAACGTATGCCCAATGCAAAACCAAAACATTAGAGAAAGGAATGCTCCATATTGCACTATTGAGAGAAAATACACAAACCACACGGCTCAAGATTGTCCCTACAATAGGCAGGCTGTTAGACAAAATTATCAGCAACCTTACCCACAAGGTAGGTATCAGAATCAATACCAACAGCCATATTATAGACCACAACAGCAGTATCAGGTACCATATAGGCCACAACCTCTCTTGGGAAACCAACCACCAGCTCCAGCCAACGTGATTCCAGTCAAGTATGCTGTGGGAGAGGAAAATCCAAATAGAGCTTTGGTGCCCCTAACCCCATGGACACCAGATAATGATTCTCATGCTCACAGTTCAGACTACTCCCATGAAGGTAGTCCACATGCGTATTACACAGAGTCACCTGAGCATAGTGAGATTTACTCGTATCAATATGAGGCGCCACCTATGGAGCAAAATTGGGAGCCAGAATACTCCAATGTCACGTACACAAATCCTAACCCTAGGCCCCAGTTGAGACAAATGAGACCACAAGCCCCTAGAGGATCTTGTTTCAGATGTCATGGTGACCATTTCATTCGTGACTGTCCCCACCCACCATCTCCGAGCCAAGGACAGACTATCACAATACAGGCTTTTTGTCCTGATTGTGGCAAAGACCATCTCCCCAGAGATTGTCCAAGAAACCCCTCTAGTGCACCCAAGATTACACCCATTAATGTGGTAGGCTTAGTGGCAGATCCAAGTTCAAGTAGTAGCAATGTGGCTCCTATACAAGCTGTCACTAGAGCACAAGCCTTAAAACAGGATAAACCAATAGAACAATCAGAGTCGAGTGAATCGGGAGAGCCTAGTAAGAGGAAAACAAGAACATGGAAGGATACCAGAGAGAAGGCCAATCGCAAATGGAATAAAAAGTTATCGGAACTAGAAGAAAGCTTAAAAGAAGCGAAAACAAAAATAGAAGACATTGCATCTCAAAGCCCCTCGCATGCCGAAACTCCATCCACTCCATCTCATCCCACCCCACCACCCATTGTAAATAGACCGCAACCAGGGTCTGTTCTCGCAGATCCAACCCCAGAAGGTTTGGACATGATGTTCAAGGCCTACCAGGCTCGACTTCAAGAAGGGCCTACTGCTGCAAACCTAGACAAGAGTTACCCTAGAGCAGATTTAGAGATTGAACGGATGAAAATGTGCATGAAAATGGTAGCACAAGCTCAAGCCATACTTGAGACTAGTCAAAAGTTCAATCAGACAAACTCTATCAAATCGGATTTGCATTTCCAGGGCTTACTAGAACGATTAGAGCAGTTGGTAAACAAACCACAAGTTTCTCTACCTCCACAGGCTCAACCAGTTATTGAAAGAGGAAGCTCACCACCAAGGGGAGCTTATGTTCCTAATTCCACGGATGCTGGAATACCTCCTTCTATTCAACAGTATTCTCAAGAGTTCTTGCGGGAAATACAAGAGGAGAAATGGGCCAAGGAGAAGGGTAATTCCCCTCCTATTCCTGAGATTGATGATCTTCATGATCAATTTCCCCAAGACATTCCATCTATTTACGAAGATGAAGCAGAACAAGGAGACGAAAAATTAGATTTTGAATCTAATACCTTAGAAGAACTGCCTCAATTTCCAGGCCCATGGGAATCGGAATCACTCTAGATTAGAGCTCCCACAATACTAGTAAGAAATGAAGACTCAGTGGTTCCAAGGAACACTGATGTCGTGAAGAACACTAAAGTTCAGTGTCATCTCACTGTAGAAGAGCTGCTCAAAGCAAAACCTGAGTTATGGAATCATGTGAAGGATCAGGTCCCAGAACTTGATTCCAACATGCCAAAAGCAGGCTCCAAGCAAAGGGTACCCGAGATACCTCTAGACAAAATAGGGGACATGTGTGAAGGTGAAGAAGGTAATACTTATCTTCCAATCACCTACCAAGATTACACAACCAAAGCAATCATAGATTCAGGTGCTGGTGTTGCTATTGCGACCACCTCCTTGTGGAAGCAATGGGGCAAACCCACATTAAGACCAACTAGAATGAAGCTCCAAATGGCTGATGGTCATTTTGAAAGACCTCTAGGATTGCTAGAAGGGATCACTCTAACCACTTGTGGTGTAGAGTTTGAGCACACATTTGCTATATGTGACTTTGAGAAAAATAATGTCTTTGAGATGATCCTAGGAAGACCCTTCCTACGACAATTGCAAATAGTACAGGATTGGGGAACTAACTCCTTGTACTTACAGCACTTAGGGGTCACCACTAAGGTCAATTTGAAGGATTACACCTTCAGAGATGTACCACCCCTACAGTGGAATTCTATCCACAAAGCGAAAGAAGATTCCATCTCTGTGCATTCTGGAAGTTCACCTGATCCATCATGGCTGCATGAAGATACTCATTTGTGGATGTGCAAGGTCGCAAAGGAAGAGGAAAAACGTTTAAAGGCAAGAGAAGAAGGAACTTCGCTAGGAGATAGACCAGTTAGGGACCCAGCCTACACACCGATGATCTTTCCAGATGAGGAGTTTGAGCCTCATGGCTGGCCAGAAATCTTAGCCACCATGGACATTGCTGTCAATGAGGAACAGTGGACACCTCATTGTGATGAGGAAGGTTATGATATCTCAGTGTTCATGTGTCAACCCTTGCTAGAAGATTGTGACCCTAATGATGTCATAGAAGAAGAAGAGAATGACGATGATTTGGAGTCTATTGTGATGGATAGTTGCTTTAACTCAGAGCAGCACTATCTAGAAGATATAGGAGTGTTCACCCAGAAAGAAGAAGAACCTCTCACAAGTATTAAAACAGTAAACTCAAAGGATGGAAGTGAGAGTAGTCAAAAGAAAAAGAAAAGAAAAGTAGTGAAACAAGAAAAGGAGGAATCAGTGTTTGAAGTACCAGAAAACTTCAAGAAATATGAAGTTGATGACCGCAAAATTTTGGTACGAATGCCTAAGAGAGAGGCCATCATAGGAGAATCATATGATAATAAAGAAAAGACCAAGAAGATTGTAGTGACCATTGAAGAGAACGAAGAGAGATGCACATATATAGGAGATGACCTAAGTGCAAGAGAAGAAATGGAGCTCATAGCTCTATTAAGGGAATATAGGGATGTGTTTGCATGGCACTACAGAGACTTAAAAGGGGTAGATCCAAGAATTTGCTCTCATACTATCCCCATGATTGCTGATGCTAAGCCCACCAAACAGAAGCCCTACACATATAATGACACCTATGCAGCCAAAATAAAAGAAGAAATTGATAGGTTGATTGAAGCTGGATTCATCTATGAGATTGAGCATACTGAATGGGTGTCCCCCATTGTAGTAGTGCCCAAGAAGAACGGAAAGTTGCGAGTGTGCATTAACCTGAAAAAAGTTAATGCCGCTACAATCAGAGATAGCTATCCGCTTCCAATCACCGAACATTTATTGGAGCGTGTTGCAGGCAAGGAAGTTTATAGCTTTCTTGATGGATTTTCAGGTTACAACCAAGTAGCCATTGCCCCAGAAGATCAACACAAGACGGCTTTTGCCACCGAATGGGGAATCTTTGCATTTCGCGTGATGCCATTTGGGCTCACCAATGTACCTGCAACATTCCAAAGGCTCATGTGTCATGTCTTCAAAGAGTTCTTACGAAAGAGCTTAGAAGTGTATGTGGATGATTTATGTGCTCATTCCCAAGAAAGAAGATTTCACATCCCTGAGCTCAGACAGATCTTCAACAAGTGTAGAGAATATCGAGTGTGTCTGAACCCAGAAAAGTGTGTGTTCATGGTGCGTCAAGGTAAAATCCTCGGTCATATTGTTTCTAAGAATGGAATCTCAACGGATGAAGATAAGGTACGAGCCATAGCGGAGCTGCCAAGGCCAAGGAATGTTAAAGAGGTACAAGCCTTTATGGGCCATTGTGGATATTACCGTAGGTTTATCCACATGTACGCGATCATAGCTAGACCCCTTTATGCCTTGTTGTCTAATTTTGAGTGGAACGACGAATGCGAGAATTCTTTCAATGAACTGAAGAAACGTTTGTGCACAGCACCAATATTGACCACTCCTTATTGGAATAAGCCATTCCATGTCCATGTGGATGCATCCAATCATGCCATAGGATGTGTGCTAGCACAACCCACAAGTGAAGGGAATTTAGATTTGCCCATAACATATGCTAGTAGACAACTAAACCCAGCCGAAAGAAATTATACCACAACCGAGCGAGAAGGGTTAGGCATGGTATATGCCGTAAAGAAGTTTAGACACTATTTATTGGCCAACAAGTTCAAGTTCTTCACTGATCATCAAGCTTTGTTATATTTGGTCAATAAACCTTGCAATACTGGACGCTTAGTAAGATGGTTCCTCTTACTAATGGAGCATGACTTTGAAGTTGTTGTCAGGAAAGGTAGAACCCACCTTCGGGCAGATCACCTTTCTCGCATTACTTCAGGAGAGTCACCACAAGGAGTGTCTGATGAACTACCTGATGCTTATCTGTTCAATTTGGAAGTTGTTCCTAAATGGGCAAATAAGTTGGTACCAGTCCTAACCTTCGGCCCTGCAAATAAGAATGTGAAAACATCACAAGAAGAAATTGTAAAATCACAAAAATATCTTATATTGGCAGGAAGCATGTACAAACAAGATACTGAGGGTGTATTAGCTTGTTGTGTCGAGGATGATGAACATAGTAGTTGGTTGCAGCAAGCTCATGAGGGATTGCTAGGAAATCACTATTCTAAACAACGAACATTGCAGAATTTGAAACGTTTAGGAGTGTATTGGCCTAGCATGGACAAAGAAATACATGAGTGGATCAAGAATTGTCCAATGTGTAAAGAGAAACCACCAGTGGAGCATGCAACCCTTTATCAAGTATCATTAATTCCAGATTGGAGTACTCCATTGGTAGAGTTTATGAGATCGGGAAGATTACCCAAAGAGGCCAGTCTAGCAAGAAGACGAAATATGGAGCAAGAGGCTCAAGGCTATGCCTTAGTAGGAGAAAACCTATACCGAAGAGGTAAAGATGGTTACTTAAGACTGTGCGTTCATGAATCAGACTATTTAAGGGTCTTAGAGACTGCACACAGTGGTGTTGCAGGTGGACATTTTGGCCCTGACCGAGTGATTAAAACCATTCTATTCTCAGGACTTTGGTGGCCCACTCTTCATATGGATGCACATACCTATGTGAAGAAATGTGACACATGCCAACGTGCACAATATCCAGTGAGAAAAGACAAGATGCCCTTGAGGCCAATGATGGGAGGACGTGCATTTTCGAAGTGGGGCATAGACTTCATAGGTCCTATTAACCCCCCAGCTAGAAACTCCCATGCAGAGTACATCATTGTAGCCACAGATTACCTTACAAAGTGGGTAGAAGTCAAAGCCACAACAAAGAATGATGCTCAGACTACGGCTAAGTTCTTATTCGAGAATGTGTTCACGAGATATGGACTACCAATAGAGTTGGTGAGCGATAGAGGCACACACTTCTTGAATGAAGTCATTGAAAATCTTCTCCAAGAATTCTTGGTGATACATAAGAAATCCGCCCCCTATCATCCACAAGCCAACGGACAAGCCGAGAGTACCAATAAGATCCTCTGTAACGTATTGACAAAACTGGTGAATAATAAACGCTCTGATTGGGACAAACAACTTCATCATGCTGTTTGGGCTTATCGAGTTGCCTACAAAACGGTACTCAACGCCACCCCATTTCAGATGGTCTTCGGACAGAACGCTGTGCTACCATTAGATTTCTTAATCCCTGCCTTAAAAGTAGCACAAGAGTATGAGTGGAATGGGCATGAATTGTCCTCTAGGATCTTTGATCTCGAACGCTTGGGTGAAACGAGGCTACGAGCGGCAGCAGGCATCTACGCTGCAAAGAAGAGGCAAAAGGCATACTTTGATGCACACATCAAGGATAAGGGATTGAAAGAGGGAGATCTAGTGTTGGTATACACACTAAAACAACATGCCCGTAAGTTGGAAAAAAGAGGATATGGACCCATGATCATTAATAGAATTTCCACTAGTGGTGCAGTTCAGTTGGCCACTCTAGAAGGAGATATCTTGCCAAACTATATTAGTGGTTGTAGAGTCAAGCTATATCAAGAACCTCTTACTGAGGATATGCTAATGAGACTCAACACTGCGAAGAAGCGAAAAGAAGAAGAGTTAAGAGTGAGAGAAGAAGCACAGGTAGAGGCCAGAGAGCGTATTAGGCGAAATAAGTTAAGGCGATTAGGCCTAGATGTCAACTCAAAAGCCCCAAAATATCACATGGATATGTGTCAAAAGTCAGGCATTGCGACTTCTCAGGTCATTGACCGAAGACCCTTTGTGACCATAGAGATAGGACAAGGGAAGGGTGCAAGGACGGTGAAAGCATTGATTGACTCAGGTGCAGCAAGTAGTGCAGTTAAACTTTCCTACTGCCAAGACTTGGGGTTGAACATCAATCCCATAGAAGCTTATCTCATAGGATTGGGAGGTGTGGAAACCCCTTGTTTGGGCGAGGTGGAACTTCCCATCTACCTTCAAGATGTTCCAATGAAAGTCAAAGCGCTAGTATGTCAAGATGAGAACCTTACAGAACCACTTGTCTTGGGTCAAGATTGGATCTATGACCATGCAGTTAACTTAAACCTAAGAAGTCAAATTCTTCAAGTTTGGGTACAAGAACAATGCATTACATTAGAATTAGAGAACTGCATGCTCCTAGATCATGGCACCACACACTCTCTTAGTTCTTCCAAGACTAATCATATGAAAGAAGATGTTGTATGTGTCAAAAGCTCTATGATGCAGAAGGAGTCAATCGTGGAAGACCAGGTTCGAAGGCGGGTGGATCTTTCTTCTTCTCCAAAGACTCAAGTAGCCACAGTAGTGAGCCCACCACACAAGCAAACACAACCGTTCACAACAACTGCTACATCAAATAGGAAGACACCATTCGATAAAAAAGCGGTTCCGGGCATGAAGCAGATCTGGGTACGCAAAGGAGAGCAACCACCAGCCTTACCCCCACAAATCCCATCCATGCACACTAACCAGGCCAGAAGACGAAGGAAGCAGCTCAGACAAGCTCCATCACAAGGTATTCAACAAGTTTGGGTGCCTAAGAAGTTAGCTGCAGCTCAACAAGGGCAATTACAGATGTGGGTACCTAAGAAGCTCTTACATCCACAACAACCTATGTTCTCCCACATGCGAAAGGTCTCACCCAAGAAGCCAAAAAGGGAAGAGGGTAAGAACCACGTACAGAGACCGAAAGAAGATCAAATCAGCTCTTCAAGAAAATTAGGAAGACGTGCAAAAAGGATAAGGGTTTGGAAGCCAAAAGTACAAGCAGCCTCCATCGAACCAAAGCGCCAACCACACTGGATACCACCGTTCAGAACGCATCCAAAGAGGAAGACGGCTGAAGTGATCTCTACAGTGCCAAATGATGTTCTAAAATGGACTCCAATAAGGAGGATTACATCAGTTCGAGACTCAATGGATAGCTCCACCAAGGTCGGCATCAACCTCCACAAATAACATCGAAGGCCTCGAACGAGCAACAACCATGTGCTCCATGCACAACCCTGTCCTTTGCACCATTTAGGTCATGCATTTCCAAAGTATGCATTAATATAGGGCCACATTACACGGCCGTGCATAGACACGCTTGAGAATCCCATGCACAAGAGCACAGTGACATATGTCGAACATTTCTATTGATACTAACTTTTGTGTTCTTGTTTTGTGATATCCTTTTTCTCAAAAAAAAAAAAAAAAAAAAAAGAAAAAAAGAAGTGGGAGAGAGCTTGTTCCCAGTGTGTCTCGGCCAGCAGTGGAATTATTGCTGCCTTATCTGGTAGATGACAAGCATTTGGCATGAACATGGCATCTACAACTATGATTTTCTCTTGCCATGGTAGGAATGAAGAGCTTGAAGGTCCGCAACTTGAGTGATGCTTAACTACTTCATGTACCAGAGCATCCAAGGAGATATCTGCAAAAGGTAGTTTTGGAGGAGAAGACTCCTGCATATGGTGAGCTAAAGAGAATATGTGAAACTCAGCTTGGTGTAGTTACCCGATGTTGCTTGCCAAGGAATATAAAGCAATTCAATTCTCAGTATTTTCTGAACCAGTATGGAACAGTAGCACTGGTGAATGGTCTATGTCAATCAGCATGGTAATCTCTTAGAAACCGGCACGTGCCCAATATTCCTCTGAGTGTCAATATAGGGAACTGAACGTGCATGAGCCCAAGCTCAGAAATGCACATTGTTAGTGACAAATGTTGCTTTGAAAAGAGGAGGGGGGATCCACCACCCAAAAGATCTCATCCGTGGACAATCAACATGGACATGCATCAACAAGGTTCCATTCCAAAGGCCGAGTGTACAACACGAAGAGACAAACATCCATTAACCTTCTCCATGGTAAGTCTCTTTACTCTGGAAACACCATAACCATGATAGTTTAGGAAACCTCTTCGTCAGCATACCCTTGAGCACTTAGCTCAAGAATCTGCACCATACTTCTTCCAATGCATTTTCCAAGTAAGCATGCGTAGGGCTACATTACAAGGCCGGGCACAAGGCACATACTTTTTTCAACCCAGGCACGAACACACTTACCCATCATTCATTATGGGTTATGAGTAGTTGGCATGAATGCTCTCAACATCATCTTTAAAAGAGCTAGCAGACATCTTGGGAACAACATCCATATCTCGAAAGCAAATTGAAGCCAGTAGTTGCTCCAAATCACTCTTGAACACCTCTTCTGAGCAACTTGCAGTTTTGAAAGCTCACAACGACACATTCTTGCTGGAATCCAAGGAACCAACTCATACAACAGATGGACACCACCTCTCAAAGCACTACACAGAACAGCCCTTCCAACAAGGGTCTGTCAGGGACGACAGACTCGAGAGGGGGGGGAGTGTTGAAGCTCAAAGTCAAGGACAAAGCATGGAAGCACATCAAAAGGTGGACACACGAGGAAAGGGAGCAAGTAGGGAGCTCCAAGAAGTGTATGTCAAATTTTCAGAAGAATCCCCTACAAAAATAGTGATTTTCATCACTAGAAACCATTGTAAATACCATTATCTATTTTTAGTAACTCCATTTTGTTCAAGCCGAGGAGTCCTCGAGCTTGAGGAGTATTAGAAGTACCATCGTACCAATTTTCATAATTTTTAGACTTCGTTTGAGCCCTCAAATAAGCCCTGGAACCTAATTTTTAACTAGGCCGGACACTAGGTCTGGACAGGGCCAAAACTAGTCAAAAAACTATAAAAAGAGCTAGAGAGCTCATTTTTGGGGTTAGCTTGTTAGAGAATAGAACTTTTGTAAGAGAACTCTTTTGCAATCTAAGCTTTCCATTGTTCCTCTCTTTGATCTTACTTTGTGCACGTGTGTGTGTATGTGTGTGCATGTTAGTGTGCTTTCACTCATGCACTTGTGCCTTCACTTGCTCGTGGTCTTCATACCGGTCCTCACGTCTCCGCGGATTGACAAGTAAAGGAGGTGGTGCTTACGCTTGAGCTACATGGGGCCTGTAGAAAACCAGGTTAGTTTCAGAAACTGCAAGTTGGATTGTGTTTTGCAACACTCATATATTCTAGATCCAGAATATAAAGCGATTTCGTGTATTGTTGATACACGAAAACTGTGTTTTTCTGAGATCGAATTGTTACATCCATTTTCCATTTTTTCAACTCCATTTTTTCAAGCTAAGGAGTCATCAAGCTTGAGGAGTATTAGAAGTATCATCCTACCAATTTTCATAATTTTTAGACTTTGTTTGAGCCCTCAATTAAGCCCTGGAACCTAATTTTTAACTATTCTGGATACTAGGTCTAGATAGGGCCAAAACCACTCAAAAAACTATAAAAAGATCTAGAGAGCCCATTTTTGAGGATAGCTTGTTAGAGATTTGAGCTTTGTAAGAGAGTTATTTTGTAATAGAAGCTTCCCATTGTTCCTCTCCTTGTTCTTACCTTGTGCATGTGTGTATGTGTGTGCATATGTGTGTGCTTTCACTCACACACTTGTGCCTTCACTTGCTCACGATCTTCATACCAATCCTCACATCTCTGTGGATTGACATTTATGAGGTGGATCTCCTCACGTTGGTACTCACCATTGTGCTAGAGTGAAACCATCACAAGACACTCCCCGTGCAATTGACTGAACAAATTTGGAAGCAGATCTACCATGAGGCTTCCATGTCAATGGTCAGACCCTCACCCAAGAATTATTATAGACTTATATCGATTGCTCCCTGCAACAAGGATCTCTCAATGATGACATATGCGAGAGGGAAGGGGTGTTAGTGGTACAAGAGATGGAGGAAGCCCACATAGACGTAGAGGAAGCTGACAAAGATGTAGAGGAAGCATGTGAAAGGAGCTAGAGCAATTCCAAAAGGTGGCATACAATAATTTTTCCAAGAATTGATGTATGTAAATGAATACAAACATCCTTTTGATTTCCAATAGTGATTTTGATCGCTAAATTTGTATTATAAAATTTATGGGCATCTCATGTAAAACTTGAAAGTCTTGACTCATCCTTGGATATTGATGGTCACGATCCATAATGCTTCTTCAATTTTCTTCCACTTCTCTTCTAGAACTTTGGTCCACAAGTCATGTGGCTAGTTGGCTTCCACTTTTGGAATCATTGAGTCACTTATATGGTCTCAAAAACTATTTTTTCTTCAATATTCCTCTAGTTCCTTCTATTGTGAGTTGAAGTTTCCTAAACACCCATAGGAATGTTTCTTCTAGAATTCTCATTTCAAGGAGATTTGGTGTTGATTGTTCTAGCATAGTCTGAGCAATTTTGATCTTTTTTTTTTACATATTTAAAGCCTTTCCTTTTCTAGATCTCCTCTTGGGTAACTTCCTACTAATCTAGAATAGTTCATGTATCTATTTTAGATTGATAAACTTTCAGCCACATCCTTAAATATTCACGCATATGATCTGCTAGAATCGATCTTTCCCCATCCTTTTTTTGTTCTTCCTTCACCACATTCATGTTTTGTTTGGTTGGACCATTTAACCTCGGTTCATTGTTTTGTACATATTTCTCATTTTCTTCAAGGAACTTCTTAATCCACTTGTTCTTGATTTTCTCCCATCTAGTTTTCAATTTTTGAGCTTTATTTCCTCTTGAGGTGTTTAATTAATTTTTTTGGGTCTTCTACTACTTGAGGTAAAGATTTTGCCTTGTTTTCACCCTTGCGGTTATCGACTCTTTGGTTTTCTATTTTTTCCTTAGCTTTGGCTCTAGTGATGGATTTTAATGGCACTATGTATTCCTTATCACTTCTTGAGGATCCTATTACTTTGATTACATTGATTGAGTAGCAGATGATGCTTTGGTGGGGTTTTTGGGATATTCTCCAAACAAGTGTTCTTTTCCATATTCATTGCAATACCCTTCCCAAACCTTCTGAGGTGGTGGGTGATAAGGCATTGTGCAATCTCTAATGAAATGGTCTCCTCCGCATCTATAACATGGACCTCTGGGTGTAGGTGGTCTTGCTGTTGGTCTTCCTAGAGTTTGAGCTCTAGGTGTTGCATACATTAAATTGTCATATTCAGATCCATATGCATTTCCATAGCCATCATGTTTTTAATATTGTTGCTCATAAGAAGATTCATACTCTATGAGATTTTGATCACAAGAGTAATAATCGCCATAGCTCTAGTCATAGCCTTTATTTAGGTCTTCTCCGCTAATCAATGGGGTCGCAAGTACTATCGCTCTTTCTAGTTTCTCTTTCTGGTTGTGTGTCTTGATAAGTACCATATTTTGAAGGTGTGGGGGCTACTACCCTAGCACTGATTGAGGTTGGTTGTATCCTTGATATTCACAAGGCCTTGGAGCCATGGGTGGTCCTTGATATGGAACATATCTTGAAGCCTCCTTGACTTGTTCTCTAGGATGGTATCCATAAGGTGTGTATTTTTATGGTTGAAATGGCCTAGGTTGCCTATTATATGGGCAATTTTCAATAATGTGATTGATGTATCTTTGCTCAATATGACAATAGAGATTTGTTCCTTGTACCGGTTGCCTCTTGTATTGATATGGTTGTGGGGGAACAATTCCACCTCTTGTACAAGCATGAGATGGATGGTTTCGTCCACATGCACACACCTTCTTAACATGGGCATTCTCATAGGTTGGCTTTGATCAGTTTCTTAACCTTGCTGGTTTTGAACTCCTAATTTATTAGCCACTACTAATTCCTCAACGTTGTTACTTGGAAGAGACATTACTTGCAGTATCATCAAATTTGATTGAAGTTTGTGGAATCTTAAAATCATCCACTAAATTATCTTTCAAGTCTATGCACTCTCTTAGACATTCATCAAGTGTTTGTAAGCATTTTACATACATCAAGGCTCTCAAGTTTCCATTGGTTAGGGCATCATCTTTTGTTGAGTGGGTCTCTTATCCATAGGGAATATGTCCACATATTGATTGAATCTCATGGTGCCGGTCTACTGATTCATTAGGTGCTTGCTTGAGACTATGGATCAAGGAAGGGGAATTTTGTTTGATACCTCTTTTTTTAAATTCACCAATGAATTCTTCAAAGAAATTCTCTATATTACTAAATCAGTTTGGGTCCAAAGGTTGGAACCATGTTAAAACAGTTTCAGTTAATGTAAGTCCAAAAGATTCATATTGAATAAAGAAGTCATCCACTTGTTCTGCTCGCAACACTTGTTTGAATTCTGCCATATGATTGTAGGGATCTTTAGAACCATCATAGTGATTCCTTATGCACTTGGCCACCGAAATAGGTGTTAATCTTATACCCACTTTAGCAAGTTGAGGAAACACTTGAACCACATGATGCACACCTAGTCCTCTACCTTGTGGGGGCCTCAGAGGAAAGGGTGATTGGTTCATCGTCTCACTTCCCGAGTGAGTATTAGACATAGTGCTGGTATTTGTCTTAGTAAATTGAACATGTGGTTTGATTGGGACACTTTGCTAGCTAGTTCATCCTATGAAAGGATTTTCTTGGCTTTGTTGCTTCCCTTGAGAATTTTGGGACGTGGTTGCCTCATCCCTTGGTGGGAATACTAGAAAACCCATGTATTGTAGTCTAGATCTCTCTAGATCAGTAATTGCCCAATATCTTCCAAGTAAGTGACACAATGACACGATTGATTTGCTCCACATCAATGGTGACACGGTTGATTTCCTCCACATCCAACAATTACTCGTCCAATTGCATCCATGTATCCATGCCTCTCCCTATCCAACTGATTAATTTACAACCCATGAGCACCTCAACTTGGGATCCTTGAACCCTCCTCCGAGCCTACACACATCTAGTGAGTCCATAGCCCACTCTACCCATAGTTCAGACATACATCCATTTTTTGTACCCCCCGAACCTTCATCTGCATCCATTGTGGATCATCATGATCCTTCTTCTACTCTAGCCCTCCACCTTCACCTTGCCCTTCCACCTGTTGACCTTGCCAATTTTTTTGAGAGAATGGTCTTCGTAAGGCATGCCTCTTGCACCTAGTTTCCATCCTCTAGTTAGTACCCAAGGGCTTTGAAATCCATGAGCCCTTTGTTTGTTCGCTCATTTCTTGCCAAGTTCGGTCATGGCCCCTATCATTGCCATTGTCATAGGGTTATCCAAGTTTAGTTATCATGCACCTTCGTTCTTGTATACCGATATCTCACATGAGGAGGCTATAGCCTATTGTCAACATACATTTGCAGCTAACGTGGTTATAGCACCTTGTATGTTAGCCATCTTTTACTCCATATTTCGTTTCCTTTTTTGCATCCCCTCCTCTGCCCAACCACCATACAATATCTGCATTGTAGATCCATTATACTGCTTCATTCACTATTGCCCATACCCATACACCTTGTTGATGCTAGGATCCTTCACACTTTGGTCATAGTGCTACATAGATGCCACCAGTAGAGGTATAAGAAGTCTCCTACTCTTCAATCAAAATCCCACATAGAATAATAGACTTCGGTGCAACAAGATATAAAGAAGAAAAACAGGGTATATGCAGAACAAGAAGAGAGATAATTTTATTATCTCTGTAGATTTACAAGTAGTTTTGATCTGCATTACAAAATCTATCGAATAACTTCAATGTGAAGCCTCATCCACCGAAACACCCCCGAGCTAATCTTAATACCAATCTCAATCACAATCACAATCTCAATCCCAATCTCAAATCTCAATCCCAATCTCAATCTCAATCACAATCTCAATCCCAATCTCAATCTCAATCGCACTCTCAGAAGCCAAAAACGATCGTGATTAGTCTTCGTCTTTTTGGATCTCCACATTTCACCAGTGCACAACCATTCACGCCTTCCTAGACATGCACTCTTAGAATCTGCATGCTCTAAGATAGTGTCTTTTTGCATGTCTCATGCAAGACTTTCATACCACCCACGCATATACTTTTCATGTCCACCTCAAGAATTGTACTTGCAAAAATAGAGGCAATCCTTGCAACACACTCATACAAACATCATTCACCAGAAATAACCCATATACCCATGTGCATTTTCTAAATTAACAAACATGAATAAGATGAATCAAGGCTTCTCTTTTTTTTTTCGAAGTCTCGGAAAATGGCACTTTTCCAAGCCCTATAACTCAAAAATGGTGAGGAATTAGCTTAAGCTTGTGAGACACAAAAATATTCAGTTCTTCAATCTGTACAATAGTGTTAGAGATGCTTTGGGTCCAAATCTGCTTCTAGATATCACTTTTGGGCCCTACAAATTCGGAAATTCTAGAGAGATATGAAAAAACATCCAAAATCTTTTCATTAGCCTATCTTCATGGGACCAAATGAGACATAAAACATAGGAACTACAAAAAATTCGATCAATTTTGAAGCATCTGTTTGGATATCTCAACTTGATTTTGTGAATTAAAAGGTGAATGATGCAACAAACAATCATATCCATACATTGCTTCAAAAGGTGTCATCTTCAAAGATGAATGCTATGCACTATTATATGCATACTCAACCAAAGGCAAATATTCAGTCCAATTGTTTTGCTTATCGTTCACATACATACGTAACATATCCTCAAGCACCTTGTTAGCCCTCTCCGTCTCACCATCACTTTGAGGATGAAATGCAATACTCATGCATAATTCTATTCCTATGGATTGAAATGTTGCTTTCCAAAAATTAGATGTAAACCTTGCATCCCTATCAGAAATTATACTTTTCGGTATACCATGTAACCTAAAACTTTCTTTTATGAAAAGTTTAGCAACATGCAAAGTTGTATCAGTTTTCCTCATGGGAAGAAAATGTGCCATCTTTGTAAGATGGTCCACAACAACAGAGATGGTATCATGTATGAGCTATCTTTGCCTACATAGAACGGTTGATGGCCTTGTTTGAACATTCAAAAGTGCGATGTCCTTGTTCTCCACATCTAAAGCAAAGTCCCAATCTTTTAGCCCCCTCCAAGAAACTAGAATCACATTTCCAGTGCAGAGGTTCTTGCTTCTTAGGCATATCCATCTGCTTTGGCTTAGTTTTTCCTCCTTGATCATTATAGAGTTAGTCTATTTCTATCCATTCTGATTTATTGAAATAGGTCTTGGGGGTCGACATCCTATTGAGATAAACCTTTATTTGGATGCCTTTTTCATAGTAAAATTCTCCATCTTCTCAAAGTTTTCTGCTTTTGCAACCGCATCAAGAAAATCCACACATCCAAACCCCTTTACTTGATAGCGAAGCTCTTCTCGCAAACCTCAATAAATTTTCTCTTCAGGGCATCTCCAAAAACTTCTAGTGCATACTTATTGAAACGCAAAAATTTCTCCTTATATTCTTCAACAAACAAGTTATGTCTATCATCCTCATATTTCTTGAAGGAGTAGAATTCCATTTTCTTTTCCATATGATAATGTGGAGAACAATAACAATTCTCTGCTTGCTCTCGAAACTCTTTCGAGAGGATCAGACCTTCACGTGTTCTTGTTTGCATGTATGATTTCCACCACAGTTTCACGACTCCTCGCAGATGCACAATTGCCACCTTTGCTTTTGATTCCTCACTAAACATGCACAAGTCAAAGAAATCTTGAAGTTCCTCAATCTATGCTTCAAGATGCTCTCCAGTTCTTCTCACCATCAAATTCATTTAATTTTTCTCTTTTAAACACTTGCTTAAGTGCGAATTTGCCTGCATCATTATCGCCTTTATGTTCATGTTGTCATCTAGCTCTATGTGCATTCGATGTGCCAGCAGCGTTACCACCTTCATCATTGAGGTCCATGAAAGCATTTGCAATACCCTCTTTTTGTTTGTTGGATCTTTCTTTATGTAATTATGCATTTAGTCTACGGATAAGCTCCTCTTATTCTTCTATCTTCTTCTTCAAAGCCTACATCTTGTCCTGGAATCCAACTCCGCTCTGATATCACTTATAGCAAGTCTCCTAATCTTCAATCACAATCCCACAAAGAATAATAGACTTCAACACAACAAGATATAAAGAAGAAAAATAGAGTATACACAGAACAAGAAGAGAGAGAATTTTTTTATATGTTCAGATGTACAAGTAGTTCTGATCTGCGTTACAAAATCTCTCAAATAGCTTCAATGTGAAGCCTCATCCACCTGACCACCCCCGACCTGATCTCATTCCCAATCTCAATCACAATCACCATCTCAATCCCAATCTCAATCGCAATCACAATCTCAATCCCAATCTCAGAGTCTCAATCACAATCTCAATCCCAATCTCAATCTCAATCCCAATCTCAGAAGTCGAAAACGATCGTGATCAATGTACGACCATCTTCCTTTCCTATCTATGAGACTTCGTCTTTTTGGAGCTCCATCTTTCGCCAGTGCACAACCAATCACAAAGAGATGCACTCTTAGAATCTGCATGCTCCAAGATATCATCTTTTCGCATGTCTCATGCAAGACTTCTAGATCACCCATGCATCTACTTTTCATGTCCACCTCAAGAATTGTACATGCAAAAATAGAGGCGATCCTTGCAACACACTCATACACATGTCATTCATCCGAAATAACCCATATACCCATGTGCATTTTCTAAATCCACGAACATGAATAAGATGAATCAAGGCTTCTCTTTTTTTTAAAGTGTTGGAAAAAGGCACTTTTCCAAGCCTTGTAACTAAAAATGGTGAGGAATTAGCTTAAGCTTGTGAGACACAAAAATATTCAGTTCTTCAATTTGTACAATAGTGTTAGAGATGCCTCAGTTCCAACTCTGCTTCCAAATATCACTTTTGGGCCTACAAATCGGAAGTTCTAGAGAGAGATGAAGAAACATGAAAAATCTCTTCATTAGCCTATCTTCATGGGACCAAATGAGACATAAAATTATCTATCTTCATTTGCTTTCAGTAGCAAACTACTATCTGATTTTGAAGCTTGGTATCCAAGTTCTTTCAAGAACTTGAACAATCTGAAATTCCATGCCCTTGGAGCTTGCTTTAAACCATACAAAGATCTTTTAAGCTTGCAAACATAATATGATCCATTTGACTCTTTGAAAGCCTCTGGTTTATCCATGTATACTTTATCTACAATATATCCATTTAAAAATGCATTCTTTACATCTACTTGAGATAGCTTCCAACCTTTACATGTAGCAATTGCAACTATAGTTCTGATTGTAGACATCTTAGCCACTGGACTAAAGGTTTCATCATAGTCCACACCATGTGTTTGGGCATATCCTTTGACCACCAGTCTAGCCTTGTATCTAGACACTTTTCCATCTGCAAACCTCTTTGTCTTATACACCCACTTGCATCCAATTACCTTCTGATTCTTTGGTCTTGGCACCAATTCCCATGTATCATTCTCAAGTAGAGCATCATACTCTTCTTGCATTGCTTTTTCCCAATATTCCTTTCCTTTAGCTTCATCATATGTAGATGGGTCTTCATCTGTCTTCACAATGTAAGCATAATCTTTGGTTGTCAAGAAAGAAGTATCATAACTATATCCGGTAGGTTGTTTTCTTTCTCTTGATGATCTACTAATTTCTGCACTTCTTGAAGTCTCTCCTTCATTTTTTTCTAGATCAAACCTTGGTCTATCTTCATAATTGTCCTGCATTTCATTTCTACAAACATCATCATCAATATCTTCTTCATATACCTTCATCTTTGAATTTCTTTCCTTTTGATTTCTTCAAGATCTCTGCATACATTGTTTGATCCTGTAAACCATATGCTTTGCTCATCAAATGTAACATCTCTTGAACCAAGAAATTGTTTTGTGGATGGTCTCCACAACCCGTATCCCATTTGTCTATCATCATACCCAATGAACACATACTTTTCTGCTTTAGGTTCTAGCTTATGTCTCAATTGAGATGGAACATAAGCATATGCCAAACATCCAAATATTTTGCAATGATCAAGAATAGGTTTCTTACCACACCATGCCTCATAAGGAGTCCTTCTCTCGAGAGCTTTGCAAGGCAACCTATTCACAAGATAAGTTGCAGTATTAATTGCTTCTGCCCACATATAATTAGGACACTTCTTTTCCTTTATCATTGATCTTGCAAACTCTACAAGAGTTTTATTTATTATTTTTGCAACTCCATTTTGTTGTGGGGAATACTTGCAAGTCACTTCTCTTTTTATACATGCATTCCACATACAATCATTGAATTCCTTAGAAAAATATTCTCCCCCTCCATCTGATCTCAATCTCTTGAGCTTCTGTCGTGTAATTCTTTCTACATAAGCATGATAGTGTTTAAATGTCTCAAACACTTCAGATTTATCCTTGATTACATACAAAGTAATCCACCTGGTTGCATCATCAACAAATAGCACATAATACCTTGATCCATTTATACTATAGTTCTTTGAAGGACCGCACACATTTGTATGAACCAATTCAAGCATATTTGAATACCTGTATCCTTGCTTATTGTATGATTTCATGTGAGCTTTACCTAGTTGACAAGCCTCACATTTGTATATCATATGTTGACCTTCAATATTTGGTAGACCAAGCACTCCACCATTCTTTGTCATCTCTTTTATTCCCTTTTAATTAAAATGTCCTAACCTCTTATGCCATAGATCTAATTTAGACATCTTTTGACTTCCATAAGTAAACAATGCATGTCCCACATTACCTTGGACTTTGAGAGTAAATAACCTTCCTTCCTTTTTCCCTCTAACAATGCTTTTATATCCTTGAATTGGATCTTCAACATAAACACCATCTCTTGTATATTTGACTTCATATCCCTTCTCAACAATTTGCCCTACACTTATTAGATTTTTAGGAATTGTTGGAACATAAAGTACCTTGCTTAGAACTGTGCTTCCACTCTTTGTCTTTACGGATCCAATGCTCTTAACTTTGTGTTTGGTGCTATCTCCTGTTTGTACTGTATGTCCATTCACTTTAGCTTCCATATCAGTCATTAAGGAGATGTTGCCACTCAGATGATTGCTACATCCTTACTCAATATAAAACATCATTTGATCTTCATTGATTACTTCATGTGTTGCATTCCAAATGAGAGTTAAGTCTTCCTTCTGATCTGAAGCATAAATGTAATAGGTGTTGTTGTAGGATTGAGTTTGGAAACTCCTTCCTCCTCCTCTAACAAATGAAGTCCTATCACCTCTTCCTCTAAAATTGCCTCTTTGATTTCTGCCTCCTCTTCCTCTATGAGTGAAATTCTGATTATGACTTCCACTATTTTGATTATTATACAAAAAACCATTTGCCAAATGATTTGTTCTTCCACAAATTCAAATGTTAGCATATGTCCTAGCAATTGTATAAGATCAAAAGTAAAATGATCTAATGATAATTATGTAGACAATATAAAAGTCTTCCACTTTTCATCTCCTCTTAGACCTGTAAGTATTTGCCTTACCAACTTGTCCTCTTCAATATATTCATCTACTGCTCCCAAACTATCTGCAATATCCTTCATCCTTGTAACATAATCAGAGATTAACTGAGAAACCTTTCGTCAGGAAAGTTGTAAACTCAGCCCATAATGAAGTCTTCCTCGATTTGGTTGTGTTTTGGAAATGTTCTTCCAAGGCATTCCATACATCTGCTGCACTTTCTAATCCTCTAATGTGTGATAGAAGATAATCATTTACAGCCATGTAAATGTTGCTCCTAGCTTGAGCATCTTTCTTTATCCAATTCTTCAATTCTGTAAGTTCTTCTCTTGTTGGAACACTTGGATCCTTAAACTCAGGCTTTTCTTCTTCTTGTGTGATAAATGATATAAAATCTTTGCTCATGAGGTGTGCTTCCATCCTCATGGACCATGTTGGATAGTACTCTCTGTCTAACTTGTCAATCTGCAAGCTTTCTCTCATCTCTTGACTCCTGTATCTGGAATTACTAAGATTTATGATGATATAATGTACCTTTGATATGAAGCTTTAATCCTTCTTGATCCTTTGAACTCTTACTTTTTTCTTTTTTAGGTTTTCTTTGAGACTTTACCCTTTGCTCCTTCAATTCACAAGATCTTTGATATCTGCAAGAGTCGGGGTTCTCCTTGCTTCTTCTTCACCTTGATTTGATCTTTCTGCTCTGATACTAGTGCTAGAGACCTTTAATTCTCCAAATGTCTGATTTATCTTGATTTAAGGACTCTTCTATATCAAGAGTAAATCAAACTTTGCACAAATTTTACATTTTCTTTCAAGTTCATTAAGAAATATTTCTCTGTGTGAAGTTTCCTTCTGCTTCAACAGTCTACTTCAGAAATGGATTTCAATCTCTGCATATGACTTTGATTTTAATCATTCAAATGATGCAAACATATTCATACTACCTTCACACAACCATAATGGTCATTATTTCTTCACAAGAACCATTAGATTTCGAATTTGATCACTTAGATCAAACCTATGTCAGAAACAGCCTCTAGAAATGGCGACTTTGACATGGTCAACTTCTTAAATTGATTTCTCTTAAAATATAACCCATTTTCCTAAATGCTTTTAGCCAAAGCTTCCTTATCTTCTAACTCAAATATTGAATGGTCAACCATAAAAAACGTTACACTAAACACTGAGATCCAAGCAAATCTTTGAGCAGCAAAATGTGTGATTCTGAGAACTTCACTTGCAGACTTCTAAATATGAATGTTCCTACTTGTCATACACAAACTTGAAGAGGGTTAGATCATCAAACTTTGGTCATAGCTTGATTAGCTTCTGAATTAGATGTGTACAAAAGATTTCTTGATCCACATGATCACGCTGAGAGAATTCTAGAAAGACTAATCACTAATTTTACGAGAAAACTCTCTGCACATCTATCTCTTAGAAAACTTGAATTCTATTGACTAAATTCTCATCTATTCTTCATCTCTCATCTATGTTACGACTATACATGAGTGTATATATACATATGAGTATGAAATCATCACTATATCAAAGCATTTTGAAGTATTTTTCCAAAGCTAATATACATAAAGGTATAGAACATTTCTTCCTGATTCTTCACTTGATTTCATGCTTTAAGCTTGACTCTTTTCTTCATTTCTTCATTCATAGACTTCATGTAATCATCCATTGATGATTTTCTTGCTCCAACTACTCCCCCTCAATAATCAATTGTGATTACCTTCACCTTCTTTATACCTGTCCTCTCTTTAAACCTTTGTAACTTCGGTCCATCCAAGCTTTTTGTCAGCATATCTGCCACTTGCTCTTTTGTTGGTTTATACATGAATTCAACTTCTTTATCAAGTACCTTTTCTCTTAAGAAATTATATTGAATTTCTATGTGTTTAGTTCTGGCATGAAACAAAGGATTAGCTGCTAAACACAATGAACTCATATTGTCTCCAAATATGATTGGAATACTCTGATAAATTCCTAGATTCTTTAATAAAGTCTTCAACCAAATTACTTTCTTTGCAGCTTCCACCATTCCTTTGTATTCAACTTCTATGGATGACAAAGCAACTGTATGTTGCTTCTTTGAACACCAAGAAATTAGCTTATCTCCAACATAACACTGATAACCATGAGTAGATCTTCTATCATCTGAACTACCTGCCCAATCTGCATCACTAAACACTTTCAGTCTAGTATCAGAAGTGAATCCATAATACAAACCTTCATTCAAAGTCCCTATGATATATCTTAGCACTCTTTGTCCTGCAATCCAATGAGTTTGCTTTGGGCAATGCATGAATTGAAAAAAGACACCACCTACATATGAAAGATCTCGTCTTGTCAAGGTAGCATACATTAAACTACCTACTAAACTCTGTTATGTCTTCATGTCTTGAACTCTTCTCCTCCTTACCAGCTTAGTTTATGATTCACCTCCAAAGGTGTGGTTGAAGGTTTACAATTCTCCATATTAAACTTCATCAACAGAGTTTTCAGATACCTTTCTTGTGTAACATACACTCCATGTTGAGTATATATAATCTCCATCCCTAGAAAATAAGACAGATTTCCCAAATCACTTATCTTGAACTCCTTTTCCATTTGCTTCTTGAGCTCCTTGATTCCTTGAGCATATGTACCTATGATCATAATGTCATCAACATAAATACACACATAAATGTATCTATCTTCATTCGCTTTCACTAGCAAACTATTATCTGCTTTTGAAGCTTGGTATCCAAGTTCATTCAAGAACTTGACCAATCTGTAATTCCATGTCCTTGGAGCTTGCTTTAAACCATACAAAGCTCTCTTAAGCTTGCAAACATAATATGATCTATTTGAATCTTTCAAACCCTCTGGTTTCTCCATGTATACTTCATCTCCAATATATCCATTTAAAAATGCATTCTTTACATTGTTTTGTGGATGGGCTCCACAACTTGTATCCCATTTGTCTATCATCATACCCAATGAACACATACTTTTCTACTTTAGGTTCTAGCTTATGTCTCAATTGAGATGGAACATAAGAATATGCCAAACATCCAAATATTTTTCAATGATCAAGAGTAAGATTCTTACCCCACCATGCTTCATAAGGAGTCGACACTTCTTTTCCTTCATCATTGATTTTGCAAACTCTATAAGAGTTGTATTTCTTCTTTCTGCAACTCCATTTTGTTGTGGGGAGTACCTGTAAGTCACTTGTCTTTTTATTCCTGCAGTCCACATATAATCATCAGATTCCTTAGAAAAATATTGTCCCCCTCCATCTGATCTCAATCTCTTGAGCTTTTGTCCTGTATTTCTTTCTACATAAGCATGATAGTGTTTAAATGTCTCAAACACTTCAGATTTATCCTTGATTACATACAGAGTAATCCGCTTGGTTGCATCATCAACAAATAGCACATAATACCCTGATCCATTTGTACTATAGTCTTTTGAAGGACCCCACACATCTGTATGAACCAATTCAAGCATATTTGAATACCTGTATCCTTGCTTATTGTATGATTGTTTGTGAGCTTTACCTAGTTGACAAGCCTCACATTTGTATATCATATGTTGACCTTCAATATTTGGTAGACCAAGCACTCCACCATTCTTTGTCATCTCTTTATTCCCCTTTCATTAAAATGTCCTAACCTCTTAGATCCAATTCATACAACTTTTGACTTCCATAAATAAACAATGCATGTCCCATATTACCTTGGGATTTGAGAGTAAATAATTTTCCCTCCTTTTTCCCTGTAAAAATGCTTTTATATCCTTGACTTGGATCTTCAGCATAAACACCATCTCTTGTAAATCTGACTTCATATCCCTTCTCAACAATTTTCCCTACACTTATTAGATTTTTAGGAATTGTTGGAACATAAAGTACCTTGCTTAGAAGTGTGCTTCCACTCTTTGTCTTTACTTATCAAATGCTCTCAACTTTGTGTTTAGTTTTATCTCTTGTTTGAACTATATGTCCATTCACTTTAGCTTCCATATCAGTCATTAAGGAGATGTTTCCACTCAAATGATTGCTACATCTTGAGTCAATATAAAACACCATTTGATCTTGATTGATTACTTCATGTGTTGCATTCAAGATGAGAGTTAAGTCTTCCTTCTAATCTGAAGCATAATTGTAATAGGTGTTGTTGTAGGATTGAGTTTGGAAACTCCTTCCTCCTCCTCTAACAAATAAAGTCCTACCACCTCTTCCTCTGAAATTGTCTCTTTGATTTCTACCTCCTCTTCTTGTAGGACTCAAATTCTGATTGTGACTTCCACCATTTTGATTACTATACCAGCAATCATTTACCAAATGATTTGTTCTTCCACAAATCCAACAAGCTTTACCATTTTGTTTATTCTTACCTTCTCTACCTTTACCTTTGAAATTCATCTTTCCTTTCATGAAGTTTACTTGGCTTGAAGCTCCTTCTTCATCATTTGTTTGCTTACCTTTAGCATTTTTCTTCTTGTCCTTTGAATACATTGCTTGGCTTGAACTTTTGTCATTCTCTCCTTTAATGTCCTATTCAAATGTTAGCATATGTCCTAGCAATTGATTAATATGAGGAGTAAAATGATCTAATGATAATTATGTGGACAATATAAAAGGCTTCCACTTTTCATCTCCTCTTAGACCTGTAAGTATTTGCCTTACCAACTTGTCTTCTTCAATATCTTCATCTACTGCTCCCAAACTATCTGCAATGTCCTTCATCTTGTAACATAATCAAAGATCGACTGAGAGCATTTCTTCCTGAAAGTTGTAAACTTAGCCCATAATGAAGCCTTCCTCGATTTGGTTGTGTTTTGGAAATGTTCTTCCAAGGCATTCCATACGCCTTCTGCACTTTCTAATCCTATAAAGTGTGGTAGAAGATAATTATTTACAGTCATGTAAATGATGCTCCTAGCCTGAGTATCTTTCTTCATCCAATTCTTCAATTCTGAAAGTTCGTCTCTTGTTGGAACACTTGGATCCTTAAAATCAGGCTTTTCTTCTTCTCATGTGATAAATGATATCAAATCTTTGCTCATGCGGTGTGCTTCCATCCTCGTGGACCATGCTGGATAGTTCTCTCTATCTAGCTTGTCAACCTACAAGCTTTCTCCCATCTCTTGACTTCTGTATCTACAATTACTAAGATTTATGATGATATAATGTACCTTTGATATGAAGCTTTAATCCTTCTTGATCCTTTGAACTCGTGCTTTGTTCTTTTTCACGTTTTCTTCCAGACTTTACCCTTTGCTCCTTCAATTCACAAGATTTTTGATACCTGCAATAGTTGGGGTTCTCCTTGCTTCTTCTTCACCTTGATTTGATCTTTCTGCTCTAATACCACTGCTAGAGACCTTTAATTCTCCAAATGTTTGATTTTTCTTGATTTAAGAACTCTTCTATATCAAGAATAAAACAAACTTTACACAAACTTTACATTATCTTTCAAGTTCATTAAGAAACACTTCTCTATGTGAAGTTTCCTTCAGAAATGGACTTCAATCTCTACATATTACTTTGATTTTAATAATTCAAATGATGCACACATATTCATACTACCTTTGAACAACCATAATGATCATTAGTTCTTCAGAAGAACCATTAGAGTTCTAATTTGATCACTTAGATCAAACCTATCTCATAAACTAACTTCCAAAAATGGCGACTTTGACATGCTCAACTTCTTAAATTGATTTCTCTCAAAATATAACCCCTTTTGCTAAATGCTTTTAGCCAAAGCTTCTTTATCTTCTAATATAAATTTTGAATGCTCAAACATAAAAAAATTTATACTGAACACTGAGATCCAAGCAAATCTTTGAGCAGCAAGATGCGCGATTCTGAGAACTTCACTTGCAGACTTCTATATATGAATGTTCCTAGTTTCCATACACACAACCTGAAGAGAGTTAGATCATCAAAGTTTGGTCATAGCTTGATTAGCTTCTAAATTAGATGTGTACAAAAGTTTTCCTGATCCACATGATCAGGCTGAGAGAATGCTAGGAAAGACTAGTCGGTAATCGTACAAGAAACTCTCTGCACATTTATCTCTTAGAAAACTTGAATTCTATTAACTAAATTCTCATCTATTCTTCATCTATCATTTGTATTATGACTATACATGAGTGTATATATACATATGAGTATGAACTCATCACTATATCAAAGTATTTTGAAGTATTTTTCAAAAGCTAATGTACATAAATGTATAGAACATTTCTTCCTGATTCTTCACTTGATTTCATGCTTTGAGCTTGACTCTTTTCTTCTTTTCTTCATTTCTTCATTCTTAGACTTCAGGTTATCATCCATTGATGATTGTCTTGCTCCAACAAAGACCTATATCTGGTATCACAAGTGGAGTATCGTGGATTTGGAGAGTGACGTTGCATCTACAGGCACATAGGAGTGACAAGGAGAACCTAAGGTAGACATATTTGCAAAAATCGTTGAATTTGGGTGTCAAAAACTCCAAGTATCATGTCCGGTTGAGTTTTGGTATCGTGATACCAGAACTCCTGTATATCGCGATATTGGTCAAGTATCATATCACCTCCTTGATGTATCATGATACCATCAAGGTATCGTGGTTCGTCAGGTCGTGGTATCACGATCGCGTTTAAGTGGTATGGTATCGTGCACCTTGTCGTATCGTATCGCGCAACAGGAGGTATCATATCGTGTCAGTTCAGTGGTATCGTATCACATAGCATAAGCAATATCGTCTCACGATTGGAGTGGTATCGTATCATGAGCCCGGTGGTATCGTATCCTGATCAAGAAGCGATATCGTATCATGATCAACAAGCGGTATCGTATCGTGAGAACTGAGGTATCGTCCGACTAGCGGTATCATATCGTGAGAGCAAGGGGTATCATATCTTCTGGAAGGTATCATATCGCATAGACTTGGTATCGTATAGTGCCTTAGATCTCCTGGTATCGTATCGTGAGGTAGGTCGGTATCGTATCGTGAGCCAAGAGGTATCATATCGCGACCACTTCCAGTATCGTATCATCTGGATAGCAGTATCGTATCATGGAAGTTGGTATTGCCTTGGTGGTATCGTATCGTTTGAGGTGGTATCGTCTATAGTAGTATCGGGTATCGAGGAAAAAAGAGGTATCATATCGCCTATTCTGTGGTACTCCCAGAGACATCCTGTTTCCATGTTTTAACCCCTAGAACCTTGAACTGGCATAACCTCATCAACGAAATCCGTTTGTTGTGATTTTATGATTTTGAGCAGTACAAGAGAACCTTGGGACCAGAAGACAATGCTTATGAACGTGAGATTTGGCAAACACTTAGGCAAGGATAGACAAAGAATTAGATCATCTCAGCTACTGTCAACCATATAGCTAAGTCTTGGGCACAACAACTAAGTGGTTATCCCTACTTGCTAAGTTATGACACAAGTGAATAAGAAATGTCTTTTAGCATGGAGAGACCCACACGTACCTCAGGTACTACTTATTTACAGACACCACAAGGCCCCTATAAGACCCAGTTTGAGTATATTAGGACCAACCAATTAGGTGCATGCATCCATGAGGATGGCCTTAGAGGATCAGTTGTCCAACTCAAAAATCCCAATCAGCCCTTTGGACTTGAACACCTAGTGGTCAAGTTCGAAGAGGGGCCATACATTGATAAGGAAGGAACCATGTATGTGGTGACCAATGTACCAAACAAGACATATGAATTTGGAAATATCACTCCTGAGAATGACATAGGAGACCTAGAGCAAGGAGACCTAGGACGAGAACCCAAGACTCCCAGAGGTATGACTAGAGTAATCACTCCAAATTGGATCCCTCAAGACAACAAAAGCATAGAAATATTCGTGAATAGAGAAACGAAGGAAGCCTTTTGGAGATTCAAGCCAGATCAACCTAGCCCAATAGTTACCATCTACGAGTTCAAGGATCCGGAGACACCAGGCAAAGTTGTTTATCTAGATAACACATCAGAGAAAATGTTTTTGGTAACAGAACATGATAGGCACACATAAACCTAGAAGAGCGAATTGATTTTCCCCCCACCAAGATATAATGTCCCCCATGGCCTCCAAGGAGCAGGATCATCCCAAGCTCATGAAACCCAGAGGGAAAGAACCAGAGAGAGACATGAGGTAAGCTTTGCACATACCATGGGTAGAGACCGATCAGGATTTGAAAATGAAAGATCTAAAAGGGAGAGACATAGAGTACATAGGCATCAAAGAGATGAACATGATTTTCCATTGCCTAGACCCTGAGAGCACCCAACAAACCTTAGACCCTCTCAAATGGTTAAAGCAATGAAGAACTACTTTGATGGGTCAGGAGATCCTTATGACCATGTGGCCGATTTCAAACAAGTGTTAAGAGTTGAACAAGTTGAGGACTTGTTCACTCAGTTCAAGGCATTTGGTTTGAATCTCAAGGGCACTGCCTTAGCTTGGTTCCAACCCCTGAGCAGTCGCAATTATCAGAACATAGGTCAACTGCTAGAGGAATTCATTGTAGAATTTTCCAAAAGTGGCATAAGGCATAATACATCATCCTTGATCCATAGCTTCAAGCAAACACCTCAAGAAATAGTGTGACTTGTAGGAAGACCGTTCAGATAGTACATGGAAAGATGCCCTATTCGCGAGTTACCCACACTAACCAAACAAGTGGCTTTGTTTTTAGATGGCTTGCTAAGCATCAAGTTGACTCAGATCATATGTGTACTTAAAAGATCCTAGTTCCATAGAAGAGTGTGTGCGGATATGTATTGACATAGAAGACAATTTGGGTGAGGAGTTAGGACTATCAAAACTCTATAAGGATTTAGACAGTTCTACTAGTCATACTTCCAGAACCTCCACAAAGATAGATGAGATAGCTGAGCAAGTTGCCAAGAAGCTAGGAGTTCAAAATAGACAAGCACCAAGGGTCACCTCATTGAAGCGATGCAACAATTGTGGAGGAGACCACATGGCTAATGTTTGTTCGATGATGGCTCAGCCCCAAGGAAACCCTAATGCTCCACATTGCACCATTGAGAGAAAATACACAAATCATACGGCTCAAGATTGTCCATACAATAGGCAGGCTGTAAGGCCAAATTATCAGCAACCTTACCAGCAAGGTAGGTATCAGAATCAATACCAATAGCCATATTATAGGCCACAGTAGCAATATCAAGCACCATATAGGCGGCCACAACCAGTCCTAGGAAACCAACCACTAGCTCCTGCCGATGTGATTCGAGTTAAGTACGCAGTGGCAGAGGAGAACATTAATAGAGCATTGGTGCCAGTGACCCCTTTGATCTTAGAAAATGACTCTCATGCTCATAGTTCAGACTACTCCTATGAAGATAGTCCACATCGTTATTTACATAGAGTCACCTGAGCCTAGTGAGAATTATTCAGATCAATATGAGGCACCATGGACATTGCTGTCAATGAAGAATAGTGGACACCTCATTGTGATGAGGAGGGCATGATATCTCTGTGTTCATGTGTCAGCCCTTGTTAGAAGAATGTGACCCTAGTGATATCATAGAGGAAGAAGAGAACGATGATCTAGAGCCCATTGTGATGGATAGTTGCTTAACTCAGAGAAGCACTATCTAGAAGATGTCGAAGTATTTACTCAAAAAGAAGAAGAATCTCCCACAAGCATTAAAACCATAAATTCAAAGGATGGAAGTGAAGGAGGTCAAAAGAAAAAGAAGAGAAAAGCTATGAAACAAGAAGAGGAGGAATCATTGTTTGAGGTACCAAAAACTTTCAAGAAATATGAAGTTGAAGACTGAAAATTTTTGGTATGAATGCCTAAGAGAGAGGCCATCATAGGAGAAGCGTATGATAACAAAGAAAAGACCGAGAAAATTGTAGTAACCATTGAAGCGAACAAAGAGCAATGTACGTACATAGGAGACGACCTGAGTGTAGAAAAAGAAATGGAGCTTATAGCTCTATTAAGGGAATATAGGGACGTGTTTGCATGGCACTATAGATACTTGAAGGGGTAGATCCGAAAATTTGCTCTCATACTATCCCCATGACTGCTGATGCCAAACCCACCAAACAAAAGCCCTACACATATAATGACACTTATGCAGCTAAAATAAAAGAAGAAATTGATAGGCTGATTGAAGCAGGATTTCTTTATGAGATTGAGCATATTGAATGGGTGTCCCCCATTGTAGTGGTGCCCAAGAAGAATGGAAAGTTGCGAGTGTGTATTAACCTTAAGAAAGTTAATGCCCCTAGAATAAGAGAAAGCTATTCACTTCCAATCACTCAACATTTATTGGAGCATGTTGCACGCAAGGAAGTTTATAGATTCCTTGATGGATTTTCAAGTTAGAACCAAGTAGCCATTGCCTCACAAGATCAACACAAAATGGCTTTTGCCACAGAATGGGGAATCTTTGCATTTCGTGTGCTTCCATTTGGGTTGACAAATGCACCTACCACATTGCAAAGGCTCATGTGTAATGTGTAGCTCAATGATGAGTAGCACCTCCTTTAATGTCAATCCGGGAAGACATGAGGATGGTATGAAGACGTCGACCAAGTGAAGGCACAAATGTGTGAGTGAGAAGCATACCAACATGCACACACATACACACACGTGCACACACGGCAAGAACAAAGAAAGCAAGACAATGGAACCACTTCTATTACAACCAAGTTCTCATACAAGTTCAAAACTACAACAAGCTAACCTCGAAAATGAGCTCTCTAACTCTTTTTATAGTTTTTGACTAGTTTTTGGCCCTGTCTAGACCTAGTGTCCAACCTAGTTAAAAATTAGGTTTTAGGTCCTATTTGAGGGCTCAAATGGAGACTAAAAAACATGAAAATTGATAGGTAGCTACTTCTAATGCTCCTCAAGCTCCTCAAGCTCAAGGACTCCTTGGCTTGCACAAAATGGAGTCGAAACTATCCAAAAATGGTATTTACAAGGTTAAGGTAGTGATGAAAATCACTGTTCAAATGAGGTTTGGTTGGACAATTTGGATGGCCTATTTGCCAGATCTTCATTGACTACTTTGTCTGCTTGTGCCTTCTCTCCGCTCTGGCTCCCTTCTTTGGCTTCCTTGTCTTGTGAGTCCTTAGGTGCCTTGACTGCTGCCAACATCATGTTTTCAAAGAGTTCTTGTGAAAGAGCTTGGAAGTATATGTGGATGATTTATGTGCTCATTCCAAGGAAAGAAGATACCACATCCCTGATCTCAGACAAATCTTCAACAAGTGTAGAGAATATCGAATTTGCCTGAACCCAAAAAAGTGTGTGTTCATGCTACGTCAAGATAAAATCTTAGGTCACATTGTTTCTAAGAATGGAATATCAAGCGATGAAGACAAAGTAAGAGCCATAGAAGAGTTGCCCAGGCCAAGGAATGTTAAAGAGGTACAAGCCTTTATGGGCTATCGTGGATATTATCGGAGGTTTATCCACATGTATGCAATCATAGCTAAGCCTCTTTATGCCTTGCTAACAAATATTGAGTGGAATGATGAATGTGAACATTCCTTCAATGAGCTGAAGAGATGTTTGTGCACAACACCAATACTAACCACTCCTGGTTGGACTAAACCATTCCATGTCCATGTAGATGCATCCAATCATGCAATAGATGTGTGCTACCACAACCCACAAGTGAAGGAAATTTAGATTTGCCTATAGCATATGCTAGTAGACAACTTAATGGGACAGAACAAAACTATATAACAACCGAAAAGGAATGCTTAGGAATGGTATATGCCATGAAAACGTTTAGACACTATCTACTGGCCAAAAAATTCAATTTTTTCACTATTCATCAAGCTTTACTATATTTGGTCATTAAACCTTGCAACACGGGACGCTTAGTAAGATTATTCCTTATACTAATGGAATACGATTTTGAAGTGGTAGTTAGGAAAGGTAGAACCCACCTCAGGGTAGATCATCTTTCTCACATCACTTCACGAAAGCCACCGTAGGGAGTTTTTGATGAGTTGCCAGATGCTTATCTGTTCAATTTAGAAGTTGTTCCTAAATGGGCAAATAAGTTGGTACCTGTCCTAACCTTGGGACCCGCAAATAAAAACATGAAAACAAACAAAGATGAAATTGTACGATCACAAAAATATCAAATATTGGCAGGAATCATGTATAAACAAGATAGAGAGGGTGTATTAGCTTGTTGTGTCGAGGATGATGAACATAGTAGTTGGTTGCAACAAGCCCATGAAGGATTACTAGAAAATCACTATTCTAAACAACGAACATTGCAAAATCTAAAACGTTTAGGAGTGTACTCGCCTAGTATGGACAAAGAAATACATGAGTGGATTAAGAATTGTCCAATGTGCAAAGAGAGACCCCCAGTGGAGTATGCCAACCTTTATCACATGTCATTAATTCCATATTGGAGTGTTCCATTGGTAGAATTTATGTGATCGAGAACATTACCTAGCGAGGCTAGTCTAGCAAGAAAACGAAGCATGGAGCAAGAGGCTCAGGACTATGCTTTAATAGGCAACAACTTATACCCAACAGGAAAATATGGTTGCTTACGACTGTGCGTTCATGAATCAAATTATTTGAAAGTTTTAGAAACTACACATAGCGGTGTTGCAGGTGGACACTTCGGTCCTGACCGAGTAATTAAGACCATTCTGTTTTCATGACTTTGGTGGCCAAATCTTCATATGGATGCACATACCTATGTGAAGAAATGTGACACATGCCAAGGTGCACAATATCTAATTAAAAAAGACGAGATGCCTTTGAGGCCAATGATGGGAGGACGCACATGCTCAAAGTGGGGTATAGACTTCATAGTTCCTATCAACCCCCCAACTAGAAACTCCCATGCAGAATACTTTATTGTAGCCACATATTACCTCACAAAGTGGGTGGAAGTAAAAGCCACGACAAAGAATGATGCTCCAACAATGGCTAAGTTCTTATTCGAGAACGTGTTCACCAGATACGGGCTACCAATAGAGGTAGTAAGAAGTTTGCCCCCTATCATCCACAAGCTAACAGACCAGCCGAGAGCACAAATAAGATCCTATGTAATGTATTGATGAAATTGGTAAATAATAAACGCTTTGATTGGGACAAATAACTTCGTCATGCTAGTTGGGCTTATCGAGTTGCCTAAAAAACGGTACTCAATGCCAGCCCATTTCAGATGGTCTTCGAATAGAATGCTATGTTACCATTAGATTTCTTGATCCCAGCTTTAAAAGTAGCACAAAAGCACGAGTGGAATGGACATGAGTTGTCCTCCAGGATCTTTGATCTAGAATGCTTAGGTGAGACGAGGCTACGAGTGGCAAGAAGCATTTATGCTGTAGACAAAAGGCAAAAGGCAAACTTTGATGCCCATATAAAGGATAAAGGATTGAAAGAAGGAGATCTAGTGCTGGTTTATATGCTAAAGCAACATGCTCATAAATTGGAAAAGCGAGGATATGGACCTTTGATCATTAATAGAATTTCCACTAGTGGTGCGGTTCAATTGGCTACTCTAGAAGATGACATCTTGCCAAACTATATTAGTGGATGTCGAGTCAAGCTATATCAAAAACCTTTTATAGAGGATATGCTAATGAGACTCAACACTACTAAGAAGCAAAAAGAAGAAGAGTTGAGGGTTAGACAAGAAGCATAGGTAGAGGCTAGAGACCACATTAGACGAAATAAGTTGAGGTGACTAGGTCTAGATATCAATGAAGAAGCCCCAAGATATCACATGGCCATGTGCCAAATGTCATGTGTGAATGCTTCTCGGATAATCCATGGATGTCCCTTTGTGACCATGGAGGTAGCACATGGAAAGAATGTAAGGAGTGTGAGAGCATTGATTGACTCAGGTGCAATGAATAGTGTAGTCAGACTTTCATATTGCCAAGACTTGCAATTGAACATCAAGACAATAGAAGCCTATCTCATAGGGTTGGGAGGTGTGGAAACCCCTTGTTTGGGCAGGGTGAAACTTCCCATCTATCTTCAAGATGTTCCAATGAAAGTCAAAATGCTAGTGTGTCACGATGACGACCTTACAGAGCCACGTATCTTGGATCAAGATTGGATTTACGACCATGCACTCAACTTGAACCTAAGAAGTCAACTTCTTCAGGTTTGGGTACAAGACCAATGCATTACATTAGAATTAGAGAATTGCATGCTCACAAATCCAGATGTCACACATTCTCTTAGTTCTTCTTGGACTAATCTTAACAAAAGAGATGTTGTATGTGTCAAAAGCTCTAGGTTCCAGAAGAACGCAATCATGGAAAAACAGTCTCAAAGAAAAGTAGACTCCTCCTCTTGTGCAAGGACTAATGTTGCCACCACAACTCAACCAAAAAGGCAAGAAAAACAGTACTTGACAATCGCTATATCAAATAGACAAAGAGATGTCAAGAAGAAACTAGGTCCAGGCGTGAAGCAGATCTGGGTACGAAAAGGAGAGCAACCACCAACTTTGCCAACACAATTCCCACTCAGGCAAGGCAACCATGCGAAGACAAGAAACAGAAGATCTCTGACAAATTTGGGTGCCTAAGAAATTAGTTGCAACTCAACAAGGGTGATGTTAGATCCCAAAGGACTCTTACATGCACAAAGGCCTATGCTCTCCACCATGCAAAAGTTCTCAACAAAGAAGCCAAGCAGAGAAAAGGGTAAGAACCAAGCTTTCCAACGAGCCTAAGATCACTCCGAACGGATTTTGTATGAGGAAGTTATGACAGTTCAGGTTTCTGGGGCTAAAACAGGGTTCAAACAGGCTGATCAGGCAAGCACAATTTCTCGAATTACTTGTGTAGCGGCCTCACAATGCTCTAATATACTTTAATGTTTGCCAAATAATTGCCAAAAATTGACCAAATATCTTTGCCCTAAAAAATGGCCGAAATTGTCTATCAATCACGATCGAGTGGTTTGTCAATCGCAATTGATATGTCAGTCGCGATCGATGTGTCGGTTGTGATTGATAGGTCCATCGTGGGTGTCAGTCGCGATTGATGGGTCAGTCGCGATTGACACGTGGCCCATAATTTCAGTCAATTGTGGTCAAAGGATCGTTGACTCTGTCGATCGCGATTGATGGGTCGATCGCGATTGACACATGGCATGCGGGGTCTATCGATCATGGTCAAACAGTTGTTGATTGGGTCGATCACGATTGACAGGTCCGTCAGGGCTGTCAGTCGTCATTGACGGGTCGATCGCGGTTGATGGGTCAGTCGCGATTGACATGTGGTTTGCGAAAGGTCTGTCAATGGTGGTCAGTTGATCGTTGACTCTGTCAGCCGCGATTGACGTATCGATTGCGATTGATAGGTCCGTCGTCGTTTGTCGATCGCTATTGACGTTTCAATCGCGATTGACAAAAAACATAGGCATATTAAAATTTTACCTATATTTAGGAAGCTCTAGGCATGCACATCATGATTATCTACTTAGTTTGGCAAAATGTTCACTTTTTTTGTCGGTCGCGATTGATAGAGGTCATTGCCTCGGGACCTGCACAGTCAGAATTTTTTACCTGCTGGAGCTGGTACAGCTGTTGCGGATGCCGGTTCCTACAAAAAATCTCAGAATGTGAGTGATAAGCATACCAACATGCACACACATACGTGCACACACGGCAAGAACAAAGAGAGCAAGACAATGGAATCACTTCTATTACAACCAAGTTCTCATACAAGTTCAAAACTACAACAAGCTAACCTTGAAAATGAGCTCTCTAGCTCTTTTTATAGTTTTTGACTACTTTTTGGCCCTATCCAGACCTAGTGTTGGGCCTAGTTAAAAATTAGTTTCTAGGGCCTATTTGAGGGCTCAAATGGAGTCTAAAAAACATGAAAATTCATAGGTAGGTACTTCTAATGCTCCTCAAGCTCCTCAAGCTCAAGGACTCCTTGGCTTGCACAAAATGGAGTCGAAACTATCCAAAAACGGTATTTACAAGGTTAAGGTAGTGATGAAAATCACTGTTCAAATGAGGTTTGGTTGGAAAATTTGGATGGCCTATTTGCCAGATCTTCATTGACTACTTTTTCTGCTTGTGCCTTCTCTCCGCTCTGGCTCCCTTCTTTGGCTTCCTTGTCTTGTGAGTCCTTGGGTGCCTTGACTGCTGCCAACATCATGTTTTCAAAGCGTTCTTGTGAAAGAGCTTGGAAGTATATGTGGATGATTTATGTGCTCATTCCCAGGAAAGAAGATACCACATCCCTGAGCTCAGACAAATCTTCAACAAGTGTAGAGAATATCGAATTTGTCTGAACCCAGAAAAGTGTGTGTTCATGGTACATCAAGATATAATCTTAGGTCACATTGTTTCTAAGAATGGAATATCAACCGATGAAGACAAAGTAAGAGCCATAGAAGAGTTGTTGGGGCCAAGGAATGTTAAAGAGGTACAAGCCTTTATGGACTATTGTGGATATTTTCGGAGGTTTATCCACATGTATGCAATCATAGCTAAGCCTCTTTATGCCTTGCTAACAAATTTTGAGTGGAATGATAAATGTGAAAATTCCTTGAACAAGCTGAAGAGACATTTGTGCACAGCACCAATACTAACCACTGGTGATCGGACTAAACCATTCCATGTCCATGTAGATGCATCCAATCATGCAATAGATGTGTGCTACCACAACCCACAAGTGAAGGAAATTTAGATTTGCCTATAGCGTATGCTAGTAGACAACTTAATGGGACAGAACCAAACTATACAACAACCGAAAGGGAAGGCTTAGGAATGGTATATGCCATGAAAACGTTTAGACACTATCTAGTGGCCAAAAATTTCAATTTTTTCACTAATCATCAAGCTTTACTATATTTGGTCAATAAACCTTGCAACATAGGACGCTTAGTAAGATGGTTCCTCTTACTAATGGAATACGACTTTGAAGTGGTAGTTAGGAAAGGTAGAACCCACCTCAGGGTAGATCATCTTTGTCACATCACTTCACGAAAGCCACCGTAGGGAGTTTCTAATGAGTTTCTCGATGCTTATCTGTTCAATTTAGAAGTTGTTCCTAAATGGGAAAATAAGTTGGTACCTGTCCTAACCTTGGGACCCGCAAATAAAAACATGAAAACAAACAAAGATGAAATTGTACGATCACAAAAGGTGTATTAGCTTGTTGTGTCGAGGATGATGAACATAGTAGTTGGTTGCAACAAGCCCATGAAGGATTACTAGGAAATCACTATTTTAAACAACAAACATTGCAAAATCTAAAACGTTTAGGAGTGTACTGGCTTAGTATGGACAAAGAAAAACATGAGTGGATTAAGAATTGTCCAATGTGCAAAGAGAGACCCCTAGTGGAGTATGCCAACCTTTATCACATGTCATTAATTCCATATTGGAGTGCTCCATTGCTAAAATTTATGTGATCAAGAACATTACCTAGCGAGGCTAGTCTAGCAAGAAAACGAAGCATGGAGCAAGAGGCTCAGGACTATGCTTTAGTAGGCAACAACCTATACCGAAGAGGCAAATATGGTTGCTTAAGACTGTGCGTTCATGAATCAGATTATTTGAAAGTTTTAGAAACTACACATAGCGGTGTTGCAGGTGGACACTTCGGTCCTGACTGAGTAATTAAGACCATTCTATTGTCATGACTTTGGTGGCCAAATCTTCATATGGATGCACTACGTAATTGAAGAAATGTGACGCATGCCAAGGTGCACAATATCTAATTAGAAAAGACGAAATGCCTTTGAGGCCAATGATGGGAGGACGTGCATTCTCGAAGTGGGGTATAGACTTCATAAGTCCTATCAACCCCCCAACTAGAAACTCCCATGCAGAATACATTATTGTAGCCACACATTACCTCACAAAGTGGGTGGAAGTAAAAGCCACGACAAAGAATGATGCTCAAACAATGGCTAAGTTCTTATTCGAGAACGTGTTCACCAGATACGGGCTACCAATAGAGTTAGTAAGTGATAGAGGTACGCACTTCTTGAACAAAGTTATTGAAAATCTTCTCCAAGAATTCTTGGTGATACATAAGAAGTCTGCCCCCTATACTCCACAAGCTAACAGACAAGCCGAGAGCACAAATAAGATCCTATGTAATGTATTGATGAAATTGGTGAATAATAAACGCTCTGATTGGGACAAATGACTTCTTCATGCTATTTGGACTTATCGAGTTGCCTAAAAAACGGTACTCAATGCTAGCCCATTTCTGATGGTCTTCGGATAGAATGTTATGCTACCATTAGATTTCTTGATCCCAGCTTTAAAAGTAGCAAAAAAGCACGAGTGGAATGGACATGAGTTGTCCTCCAAGATCTTTGATCTAGAATGCTTAGGTGAGACGAGGCTACGAGTGGCAAGAAGCATTCATGCTGTAAAGAAAGGCCAAATTTTGATTCCCATATAAAGGATAAATGATTGAAAGAAGGAGATCTAGTGCTGGTTTATATGCTAAAGCAACATGCTCATGAATTGGAAAAGCGAGGATATGGACCCTTGATCATTAATAGAATTTCCACTAGTGGTGCGGTTCAATTGGCTACTCTAGAAGATGACATCTTGCCAAACTATATTAGTGGATGTCGAGTCAAGCTATATCAAAAACCTTTTACAGAGGATATGCTAATGAGACTCAACACTACTAAGAAGCAAAAAGAAGAAGAGTTGAGAAGAAGCACACGTAGAGGCTAGAGACCGTATAAGACGAAATAAGTTGAGGTGACTAGGCCTAGATATCAATGAAGAAGCCCCAAGATATCACATGGCCATGTGCCAAATGTCATGTGTGAATGCTTCTCGGATAATCCATGGATGTCCCTTTGTGACCATGGAGGTAGCACAGGGAAAGAATGTAAGGAGTGTGAGAGCATTGATTGACTCAGGTGCAATGAATACTGTACTTAGACTTTCATATTGCCAAGACTTGCAATTGAACATCAAGGCAATAGAAGCCTATCTCATAGGGTTGTGAGGTGTGGAAACCCCTTGTTTGGGTGAGGTGGAACTTCCCATCTATCTTCAAGATGTTCCAATGAAAGTCAAAATGCTAGTGTATCACGATGAGGACCTTACAGAGCCACTTATCTTGGATCAAGATTGGATTTACGACCATGCACTCAACTTGAACCCAAGAAGTCAACTTCTTCAAGTTTGGGTACAAGAACAATGCATTACATTAGAATTAGAGAATTGCATGCTCACAAATCCAGATGTCACACATTCTCTTACTTCTTCTTGGACTAATCTTAGCACAAGAGATGTTGTATGTGTCAAAAGCTCTAGGTTCCAGAAGAACTCAATCATGGAAAAACAGTCTCAAAGACAAGTAGAATCCTCCTCTTGTGCAAGGACTAATGCTGCCACCACAACTCAACCAAAAAGGCAAGCAAAATAGTACTTGACAATCGCTATATCAAATAGACAAAGAGATGTCAAGAAGAAACTAGGTCTAGGCATGAAGCAGATCTGGGTAGGAAAAGGAGAGAAACCACAAATTTTGCCAACACAATTCCCACTCAGGCAAGGCAACCATGCGAAGACAAGAAACAAGCAACTAGGACCGGCTCAAACAAAAGATCTCCGGCAAACTTGGGTGCATAAGAAATTAGTTGCAGCTCAACAAGGGTGATGCCAGTTCCCAAAGGACTCTTACATGCACAAAGGCCTATGCTCTCCACCATGCAAAAGGTCTCAACAAAGAAGCCAAGGAGAGAAAAGGGTAAGAACCAAGCTTTCCAACGAGCCTAAGATCACTCCGAACGGATTTTGTATGAGGAAATTATGACAGTTCAGGTTTCTAGGGCTAAAACAGGGTTCAAACAGGCTCATCAGGCAAGCAGGATTTCTCGAATTACTTGTGTAGCGGCGTCACAATGCTCTAATATACTTTAATGTTTCCCAAATAATTGCCAAAAGTTGACCAAATATCTTTGCCCTAAAAAATGGCTGAAATTGCCCGTCAATCGCGATCGAGCGGTCTGTCAATCGCGATTGATATGTCAGTCGCGATTGATAGGTCCGTCATGGCTGTCAATCGCGATTGATGGGTCAGTCACAATTGACACATGGCCCATAATTTCAGTCAATCATGGTCAAAGGATCATTGACTCTATCAATCGTGATTGATGGGTCAATCACGATTGACACGTGGCACACGGCACACGGGGTCTATCGATCGTGGTCAAACAGTCGTTGACTGGGTCGGTCATGTTTGACAGGTCCTTCGTGGCTGTGAGTCGTGATTGACGAGTCGATTGCGGCTGATGGATCGGTCGCGATTGACACGTGGTGCACGAAAGGTCTGTCGGTTGTGGTCAGTCGGTTGTTGACTCTATTGGTTGCGATTGACATGTCGACCACGATTGACGGGTCCGTCGGCAAGTGTCCGTCGTCGTTTGTCGACCGCGATTGATGTGTCGATCACGATTGACAGAAAACAGAGGCATATTAAAATTTTAAGCACATATTTAGGAAGCTCTAGGCATGCACATCATGATTATCTACTTAGTTTGGCAAAATGTTCACTTTTTTTGTCGGTCGCGATTGACAAAGGTCAACACCTCGGGACCTGCACAGTCAAAAGTTTTTACCTACTGGAGCTGGTACAGCTGCTGAGGATGCCGATTCTTGCAAAAAATCTCAGAAAACACACAATAGCACAAACACGCAAATGCTCTCTTGCTCTCTCTCACAAGTGAAATGAGGGGAAATGGTGTGGGAATGGTGATATAACCAAAAAACTGAAATTTTCGCGATGATGGAGATGGAGGTGGGAGATGGTGATGATGATGATGATGGTGAAGAAGATAAAGGAAAATAGATCAAAGTGAAGAAAATACCTATGACTCCAACGTCTCAACTCTACGTCTTACCATCACACGCTCGTCCTCAAAGCTCGATCCCCGGCAACGGCGCCTAAATTTGGTGTAGCTCAGTGATGAGTAGCACCTCCTTTAATCTCAATCCGGGAAGACATGAGGATGGTATGAAGCCTTCGAGCAAGTGAAGACACAAATGTGTGAGTGAGAAGCATACCAACATGCACACACATACACACACACGCGCACACACAACAAGAACAAAGAGAGCAAGACAATGGAATCACTTGTATTACAACCAAGTTCTCATACAAGTTCAAAACTACAACAAGCTAACCTCGAAAATGAGCTCTCTAGTTCTTTTTATAGTTTTTGACTAGTTTTTGGCCCTGTCCAAACCTAGTGTCCGGCCTAGTTAAAAATTAGGTTCTAGGGCCTATTTGAGGGCTCAAATGGAGTCTAGAAAACATGAAAATTGATAGGTAAGTACTTCTAATGCTCTTCAAGCTCCTCAAGCTCAAGGACTCCTTGGCTTGCACAAAATGGAGTCGAAACTATCTAAAAATGGTATTTACAAGGTTAAGGTAGTGATGAAAATCACTGTTCAAATGAGGTTTGGTTGGAAAATTTGGATGGCCTATTTGCCAGATCTTCATTGACTACTTTGTCTACTTCTGCCTTCTCTATGCTCTGGCTCCCTTCTTTGGCTTCCTTGTCTTGTGAGTCCTTGGGTGCCTTGACTGCTGCCAACATCATTTTTTCAAAGAGTTCTTGTGAAAGAGCTTGGAAGTATATGTGGATGATTTATGTGCTCATTCCCAGGAAAGAAGATACCACATCCCTGAGCTCAGACAAATCTTCAACAAGTGTAGAGAATATCGAATTTGTCTGAACCCAGAAAAGTGTGTGTTCATGGTATGTCAAGATAAAATCTTAGGTCACATTGTTTCTAAGAATGGAACATCAACCGATGAAGACAAAGTAAGAGCCATAGAAGAGTTTCCCAGGCCAAGGAATGTTAAAGAGGTACAAGCCTTTATGGGCTATTGTGGATATTATCGGAGGTTTATCCACATGTATGCAATCATAGCTAAGCCTCTTTATGCCTTGCTAACAAATTTTGAGTGGAATGATGAATGTGAAAAATCCTTCAACGAGCTGAAGAGACGTTTGTGCACAACACCAATACTAACCACTCGTGATTGGACTAAACCATTCCATGTCCATGTAGATGCATCCAATCATGCAATAGATGTGTGCTACCACAACCCAGGAAATTTAGATTTGCCACAGCTTAATGGGAGAGAACAAAACTATACAACAACCGAAAGGGAAGGCTTAGGAATGGTATATGCCATGAAAATGTTTAGACACTATCTACTGGCCAAAAAAATCATTTTTTTCACTAATCATCAAGCTTTACTATATTTGGTCAATAAACCTTGCAACACATAACGCTTAGTAAGATGGTTCCTCTTACTAATGGAATACAATTTTGAAGTGGTAGTTAGGAAATGTAGAGCCCACCTCACGGTAGATCATCTTTCTCACATCACTTCACGAAAGCCACCGTAGGGAGTTTCTGATGAGTTGCCCGACGCTTATCTGTTCAATTTAAAAGTTGTTCCTAAATGGGCAAATAAGTTGGTACCTGTCCTAACCTTCGGACCCGCAAATAAAAACATGAACACAAACAAAAATGAAATTGTACGATCACAAAAATATCAAATATTGGCAGGAATCATGTACAAACAAGATAGAGAGGGTGTATTAGCTTGTTGCGTCGAGGTTGATGAACATAGTATTTGGTTGCAACAAGCCCATGAAGGATTACTAGGAAATCACTATTCTAAACAATGAACATTGCAAAATCTAAAATGTTTAGGAGTGTATTGGCCTAGTATGGACAAAGAAATACATGAGTGGATTAAGAATTGTCCAATGTGCAAAGAGAGACCCCCAGTGGAGTATGCCAACCTTTATCAAATGTCATTAATTCCATATTGGAGTCCTCCATTGGTAGAATTTATGTGATCAAGAACATTACCTAGCGAGGCTAGTCTAGCAAGAAAACGAAGCATGAAGCAAGAGGCTCAGGACTATGCTTTAGTAGGTGTTGGCAGCAGTCAAGGCACCCAAGTACTCACAAGACAAGGAAGCCAAAGAAGGGAGCCAGAGCGGAGAGAAGGCACAAGCAGACAAAGTAGTCAACGAAGATCTGGCAAGTAGGCCATTCAAATTTTTCCAAATCAACATCTTCATAACATTTATTCTCATCACAAAAAATCATTGTAAATACCATTTCACCTTTTTGTAACTCCATTTTGTGCAAGCCGAGGAGTCCTCGAGCTTGAGGAGTATTAGAAGTATCATCATACCAATTTTCATGATTTTTAGACTTCGTTTGAGCACTCAAATAGGCCATAGAACCTAATTTTTAACTAGGCCGGACACTAGGTCTGGACAGGGCCAAAGCTAGTAAAAAACTATAAAAAGGGCTAGAGAGCTCATTTTTGAGGTTAGCTTGTTGTAGAATTGAACTTGTAAGAGCACTTTTGAGTAATCTAAAGAACTCCATTGTCTCTCTCTTTGTTCTTACCTTGTGTGCGCATGTGTGTGTATGTGTGTGCAAGTCAGTGTGCTTCTCACTCACACACTTGTGCCATCCCTTGTTCGAGGTCTTGATACCATCCTCACGTCTTAGCTTTGAGGACGAGCATGTGATGGTAAGATGTAGAGTTGAGGCATTGGAGTCATAGGTATTTTCTTCACTTTTATCTATTTTCTTTTGTTTTTCTCATCACCATCTCCCACGTCCATCTCCATCATCGCGAAAATTCCAGTTTTTGGTCATATCACCATACCCATGCCATTCCCCTCATTTCACTTGTGAGAGAGAGCGAGAGAGCATTTGTGTGCTTGTGCTTTTCTGTGTTTTTTGAAATTTTCTGCAGGAATCAGCATCCCTAGCAGCTGTACCAGCTTCAGTAGGTAAAAATTTTGACTGTGTAGGTCCCGAGGTGTTGACCTTTGTCAATCGCGACCGACAGAAAAATGAACCTTTTTGCAAAACTAAGTGCATAAACATGATCTCTGGGCCTAGGGCATTCTAGAAGTGTGTTTCAAATTTTCAAATTCCTTAGTTTTCTGTCAATCGCGATTGACCTTTCAATCGCGATCGACAAATGACAACGGACACCTACGGATGGAATCTTCAATCGCGACCGACACCTCGATCGCGACCGACAGAGTCAACGACCGACTGACCACGATTGACGGAACTTATGCACGCCACATGTCAATCGTAACCGACCTATCAGTCGTGATCGACCCATCAATCGCGACCGACAGTCCCGACGGACCTGTCAATCATGACCGACCCAGTCAAGGACTATTTGACCATGACCGATAGAACCCTCGCCACAGATTGAATTTTTGGGCCACGTGTCAATCACGATTGACCCATCAATCACGACTGACAGCCACGACGGACCTGTCAATCGCGACCGACATGTCGATCACGACTGACATATCAATCGCAATTGATAGACCACTCGATCACGATTGACGAGCAAATTCAGCCATTTTTTAGGGCAAAGATAGTTGGTCTATTTTGGGGTATTGTTTGGGAAACATTAGAAATTGGTTAGAACATTGTGAGGCCGCTACACAAAGTATTTCGAGAAGTCCTGTTTGCCTATTAGCCTGTTGGAACCCTGTTTTACCCCTAGAACCCTGAACAGTCATAACTAAGGGATCTTTAGGATTGTTTTCCATAAAGCCAAAGCACAGTTTGATCTCTGAATTGCATGAATGAACATGGTCTGTTGTATCAATGGAATTCAATTCTTGAGCTAACTTTGGGACTTTTACAGGTCCTTTGAGAGCATCGAAGGGTGCTCGAAGCAAGAGTAAGTGCAAGCTTGGGAATACGCTTCTTGGGCACACAAGGGCAACCGAGGACAAAAACTAAGGTTGGAAATTCTCAAAACCCTCTATCAATCCCTAGCTTAGGCTAAGTACGGATAGAGGTTTTGATCAATTAGGGATACGTTAAGCACGACCAAGTCCAAGAACTCTAATCACTCAAGTGCAAGTACCAAGAGATTACATTTGCAAAACAAGCTAAGGGAAAAGAATTTAAATCGAGTGACCAAACTCAAAGTACGATAAAACTCAAGTGTTCCTTGCGATGAAGATTGATTGGACAAGAAGTGACATCCTCAGAAAAATTAAAAAGAACAAGTGACTAATACAAAAGAACTCAGCAACGAAAATTGTACTTGGGAAATTTGGGATTATTCAATTGGGCTTATGAACCTTAGATCAAGACGACACCTAGGAAGAGATAGACAGAGTCTTAGGTCTTCAGAGGCTAGTGTCAATCATACTGCTAGGTCTTGGGCCCAGTAGTTGAGCCATTATTCGCACTACCCTAGCTCTGAAACTAGTGAGTCAGAGATGTCTCAAGGTATGGAGAGACCCACAGGAAGCTCAGGTGTGCCATACTTACAAAGGGTCGAAGGCCCCTACAAGATGCAGCTAGAATACCTTAGGACCAACCGATCAGGTGCTTGCATCTATAGGATGGTCTAGGAAGGCCCGTGGTCCAAATTAAAAACCCTGACCAACCCATTGGAATTGAACATCCAGCTGTCAAATTTGAAAATGGAGCATACCTGGACAAGGAAGGAACCATATACGTAGTCACCAACCACCCAGATAGGACAGACGAGTTTGGTAATGTGATCCCAGAAACGGAAATAGGTGACCTAGAGCAAGGGAACATAGGTGGAGAGCCTAAAACCCCTCGAGGCAAATCAGTCCTCACTAGAATTATCATGCTAGATCCCCTAGGACAATAAGAGCATAGATTTGCTCTTGAACCGAGAGACCAATGAAGCCTTTTGGAGATATAAGTCTGATGAACCTAATGAGATAGGAACGATCACAATCTATGAGTTCAAAGATCCGGATAGCCCAGGCAAAGTGACCTACCTAGACAGTACTTCAAAGAGGATCTTTGTGGTCACAGAACATGGTAGACATGCCTACATGTGGAAGGGAGAATTTATTTTTCCCCAACCAAGATCTAATGTCTCTTTTGGCCACCAAGGGGCTGGAACATCCCAAGCTCCGGTGCTCAAAGGGATAGAAGTAGAGATAGGCCACAAGTGAGTTTTGCCAACCCAATGGGAAGAGAAAGAACGAGAACGGAAATGGATAGAATGGAACCTGAGAGAACGCGAGCCCCAAGAAACCAAAGAAACACTGATGAATTCCCTCTACCAAGATCTAGAGAGCACATGAGGACTTTGAGACCTACACAACTAGTTAAATCCATGAAGAACTATTTCGATGGCACCGGAGACCCATATGATCATGTGGCCGAGTTTAGGCAAGTCTTGAGAGTTGAGCAAGTGGAGGACCTATTCACGCAGTACAATGCCTTTGGTATAACCCTTAGGAACACTGCTCTTACGTGGTTTCAACCACTAAATGAGAGACACTTCAGGAACATAGACCAACTTCTAGAGGCTTTCATTATTGAATTCTCTAAGAGTGGCATAAGGCATAACACTTCCTCACTAATTCATAGCTTCAAGCAAACCCCTCAAGAGACGGTTAGACTTGCAGGAAGAAGGTTTAGGCAATACTTAGAGAGATGCCCTATTCCTGAGTTACCCACACCAGCCAAACAAGTGGCTTTATTCCTAGATGGACTGCTAAGTACAAAGTTGAGATCATACGTGTACTTAAGGGACCCAAGGACCATAGAAGAGTGTGTACGCATGTGCATAGACATTGAGGATAACCTAGGGGAGGAATTAGAACTTTCCAAAATCTACAAAGATTCAGATAGTTCTACTAGCCTCTCTTCTTCGCAATCCACATCTATTGAGGAACTCGCTGAGAAAGTAGCTCAGAAATTAGGAGTATCAAGCAAACAAATACCAAGGTTTGCCCAAGTGAAAAGATGCTATGCTTGTGGAGGTGACCATATGGCGAACGTATGTCCCATCATGGCTCAACCCCAAGTGAATCCCAGTAGCCAATACTGCACCATAGAACGGAGTCCAAGTAAAGTATGCAACTGTAGAAGAGAACTTGAATAGAGCCATAGTGCTAGTAACACCATTGCTTTCAGAAAGTGACCCTAGTGACCATAGCTTTGATTCTACACATATTGATAGCCCCCAGGCTTACTACATGCAGTCTCCTAAACATGATGAATCCTACTATAGTAAAGAACCGAGTGAACCTAGTTGGGATCCAGAGTATGCAAACATCATGTACACAAATCCCAACACTAGACCTCAACCTAGGCAGGTAAGACCCCCATTCCCTAGAGGACCATGCTATAGATGTCAGGGAGATCACCTCATTCGTGAGTGCCCAATGCCTGCACCTACAGAACCCCAGTTGGTAACAATCCAGGGCTTTTGTCAAGATTGCGGAAAGGAGCATCTCTTACGAGATTACCCAAAGAATCCCAATAATATGCCAAAAATCACTCCAATTAATGTTATTGGGTTAGTAGTAGATGCTACAGGAAGTGTAACTTCCACTGCACCAGTACAGGTGGTCACTAGAGCTTAGGCTTTGCAGCAGAACCAAGGTTTAGGCCAAGAAAAGAGTGCAGAGGTTAGTGAAACTGAGAGCATATCTAAGAAACGGTCGAGAGCTTGGAAGGATAACCGAGAGAGAATGAAAAGACAATGGTCTAAAAAGATGAGCCAATTAGAAGAAAGCATAAGAGAGACAAAAGCCAAGATTATTGAGCTCACCTCTCAAACAAACTCTCACATAACCCCACCACCTTCATCCCTATCACCGTCTAATCCACCACCTTTCAACCCACCTCATACCATTCCACCACCCCCTAGAGTAGGATCAATATTAGCTGACCCCACTCCTGAAGACATAGACATGATGCTTAAGGCATATCAGACTAGAATCCAAGAAGGGCCAAATGTGACGGATCATGACAAATGCTACCCTGGAGCTAACCTAGAGATAGAAAGAACCAAGCTTTGCGCAAAAATGGTTGCATTGGCTCAGACCATGTTTGAAGCCAGTTGCCTCTTCAACTACTCTTGCTCAGCTAAGGCACAATTGCACTTGGATGGACTATTAGACAAGTTAGAGAGCATAATTGCAAGATCTGCCAAGGAAGAAAAAAACCAAGGAAGAGATGAGGCAAGTAAAAGAATAAGCATTCCCCCACAGGAAGCTTATGTGCCCAATTCCACTGAACCAGACACCTCTTCTTCTATGAATAGGTACACACCAGAATTCCTATGAGAGATTCAAGAAGAGAAATGGGCAAAAGAGAGTGAAGTCCCTCCTCCCATTGAACTTGTGGATGATGCGCATGATCAATTCCCACAAGATATTCCCTCCATTTATGGAGAGCAGGAGAGTGCACAATCTCAAGAGAGATTAGACTTTGAGTCTAATTCTTTACATGAATTACCCCACTTCACAGGCCCATGGGAAGCTAAGTCTACTTGTATGAGAGCACCCACGATCATGGTATGAAACGAAGACTCAGTCATACCTAGGAACATGGAGGTAGTAAAGAATACTAAAGTGCAGTGCAATCTCACTTTAGAAGAGTTACTCAAGGTTAGACTGGAACTGTGGAAACATGTAGCCAATCAAGTGCCAGAAGTAGTGAAACCTCGTTCCCAGGTAGGATCCCATAGAACAGTGCCAGAAATACCCTTGGATAAGATAGGATACATGAGTGAAGGAGAAGAAGGAAACACCTATCTTCCCATTACCCATCAAGGATACACAGCCATTGCTACCACTTCCCTATGGAAGCGTTGGGGCAAGCCAACACTTAGGCCAACGAGAATGAAATTGCAGATGGCTGATGGTCACATAGAAAGACCCTTAGGCTTGCTAGAAGGAATAACTCTCACTACATGTGGTGTTGAGTTCGAGCATACTTTCGCTATATGCGACATTAGCAAGAATCATGCCTATGAGATGATTTTGGGAAGACCATTCATGCGACAATTGCAAGTGGTACAGGATTGGGGAACCAATTCTTTGTATTTGCAACACCTAGGTGTTACAACCAAAGTCAATCTCAAGGATTACTCTCATAGAGACATACTGCCTATTCAATGGAATCCCATCCATAGAGCCAAGGATGACACGGAGTCTGTGCATTCCATAGGATCAGGATCCTCATGGATGCATGAAGACACCCACTTGTGGATGTGTAAAGTTGCAGTAGAAGAGGAGAAGAGAGAAAAAGCTAGAGAAGTAGGTGCGAAAGAAACCCATAGATTAATTCAAGACCTAGCCTATGCACCTGTAGTATTTCTTGATGAAGAATTTGAACCTCATGGCGGGGCAGAAATTTTAGCACCAATGGATGTAGCCATCAATGAGGAACAATGGACACCCCACTATGACAAGGATGGCTATGACATTTCAGTCTTCTCCATAGAGCCAATCATGGGAGATTCTGTTCTGGAAGAATGTGAACCTAGCACTGATGCATTCGAGGATGCAAGTGACTCCGATCTAGAGTCAATCATTATGGACCCACCCTTTGCATCAGATGAAGAATACTTCTATGAAGTAGAAGTTCACCCTCAGAGACATGAAGAGCTTACCAATGACATGAGGTTAGCCACCCAAGTGGCCACCAAGAGTGAAGTTAAGAAGAGGAAGAAGAGAGTAGTCACACCAGAAGAGGAAGAGTCTTTGTTTGAGGTCCCTAACAATTTCAAAAGTACGAGATAGATGACAAGAGAGTCATGATAAGAATGCCTAAACGTGAGGCTCAATTAGGAGAGGCCTATGATAACAAAGAAACCACCAAGAAAATAGTTGTAGCCATGGAAGAAGGAGAAGAAAGATGCACTTACATAGGGCATGATCTGACGGAAGAAGAGGAGTATGAGTTGATTGTCTTGCTAAGAGAATACAGAGATGTATTCGCTTGGAGTTACAAGGATTTAAAAGGTGTAGACCCGGACATATGCTCACACACAATTCCCATGACCTCAGATGCCAAACCATCCAAGCAGAAGCCATACACCTATAACAATAACTACGCTGCTAAGATCAAGGAGGAGATAGATAGACTGGTAGAAGCTGGATTCATCTATGAAATTGAGCACACTAAGTGGATGTCCCCCATCGTAGTTGTGCCCAAGAAGAATGGAAAGCTACGTGTGTGCATTAACTTGAAGAAGGTTAATGCAGCAACTATTCGAGATAACTATCCGCTTCCTATCACTGAGCATCTACTAGAAAGAGTAGCAGGCAAGGAAGTATACAGTTTCCTTGATGGATTTTTTGGTTACAATCAGGTAGCCATTGCTCCAGAAGATCAACATAAGACAGCTTTTGCCACAGAATGGGGCATATTTTCCTTTAGAGTAATGCCATTTGGGCTTACCAATGCGCCTACGACATTTCAGAGGCTGATGTGTCATGTATTTAAAGAGTTCTTGAGGAAGAACTTAGAGGTCTATGTTGACGATCTTTGTGCTCATTCCAACATTAGACAAACACATATACCTGAACTCAAGCAAATCTTTGACAAATGTAGAGAATATCAAGTCTGCCTAAACCCAGAAAAGTGTGTTTTCATGGTCAGGAAAGGAAAGATTCTAGGACACATAGTGTCAAAGAATGGCATATCTACGGACGAGGAAAAAGTTAGAGCTATTGCAGAGCTACTGTTGGAACTCAAGGTCAAGCATAAAACATGGAAGCACATCAAAGAAGTGGACATAGAAGAAGAGGGAGCAAGTAGGGAGCTCCAAGAAGTGTATGTCAAATTTTTAGAAGAATCCCCTACAGAAATAGTGATTTTCATCACTAAAAACCATTCTAAATACCATTATCTATTTTTATAACTCCATTTTGTTCAAGCCGAGGAGTCCTCGATCTTGAGGAGTATTAGAAGTACCATCGTACCAATTTTCATAATTTTTAGACTTCGTTTGAGTCCTCAAATAAGCCCTGGAACCTAATTTTTAACTAGGCCGGACACTAGGTCTGGACAAGGCCAAAACTAGTCAAAAAACTATCAAAAGAGCTAGAGAGCTCATTTTTTTTGGGGGTTAGCTTATGAGAGAATAGAGCTTTTGTAAGAGAACTCTTTTGCAATCGAAGCTTTCCATTGTTCCTCTCTTTGATCTTACTTTGTGCGCGTGTGTGTGTATGTGTGTGCATGTTTGTGTGCTTTCACTCACGCACTTGTGCCTTCACTTGCTCGTGGTCTTCATACTGGTCCTCACGTCTCCGCGGATTGACAAGTAAAGGAGGTGGTGCTTATGCTTGAGCTACACCAAATTTTGGCGCCGTTGCCGGGGAGAGAGCTTCGAGGACGAGCGTTGTGATGGTAAGATCGTAGATTTGCGACGTTGGAAGGTAAAAAAACTGTCATTTCAATTCATTTTCTGTTTTTTCCTCTTCATCTTCATCATCATCATCATCTCCACCTTCTTCCATCTTCTTCTTCATAGAAATTTCTTGTTTTTTAGTGCATTTTCACCATTTTCATACCATTTTTCATGCATTATTGTGTGGGAAGGAGTTAGGAGGTGCAAGGGAGAGCAAGCGCTGTGTTTTTTTCATGATTTTCTGCTCATACGGAGCTCACCATTGCCGGCGCTCAAAAATTTGAATTTCCCACCAAAAAACGCAATTCTGTGATGAAAATCGCGATTTTGTGAAAAATCAAAATTTTTTGAAAAATCACGATTTTCTATTTTTCCCGCCTAAAAGTTGGCTAAGAGAATCACGATTCTGTGGTCATTCTCAGAGTCGCGATTCTGTGGTTATGCTCAAAATCGCGATTCTCTAAATTTTTGGAAACCATAATTCTCTAAGATAAAATCGCGATTTTCAAAAACACGATTCTCTGCTCAAAATCGCGATTCTCACAAATCACGATTTTCAGCAAAAAAGCGATTCTGTTATTGTGCTCAAAATCGCGATTCTCACAAATCAAGATTTTCAGCCAAAAAATACGATTCTGAGAATCACGATGTTGTGAAAACACGATTCTGTGAACCACGATTCTGTGAAAACACGACTCTCTGCTCAAAATCGCGATTCTCACCAATCATGATTTTCAGCAAAAACACGATTTTCAGCAAAAACACGATTTTCAGCAAAAACACGATTTTGTGGGAACACGATTCTCTGGGACAAAATCGCGATTTTCATGTCAGAAAACACGATTCTGAGAACCACGATTTTGTGAAAAACACGATTTTGTGAATCACGATTCTCTGAGACAAAATCACGATTCTCTAAAACACGATTCTGTGCTCAAAATCACGATTCTCACCAATCACGATTTTCAGCAAAAAAAAAAAACACGATTTTGTGAAAAAGGCAATTTTGTGAAAACACGATTCTGTGCTCAACATCGCGATTTTCAAAACACGATTCTGTGCTCAACATCGCGATTTTCAAAACACGATTCTGTGCTCAACATCGCGATTTTCATAAATCACGATTTTCAGTTCAACATCGCGATTTTCAAAACACGATTTTCTGCTCAAAATCACGATTTTCAAAACACGATTTTGTGAAAACATGATTTTGTGAACACGATTCTCAAGGTACAAAATCGCGATTCTCTTGAAGTTCACAAAATCGCAATTTTCTTGAAGTTCACAAAATTGTGATTTTTTCCAGAAGGTCCTGTTTGCCTGTTTTGACCCCCAGGAGCCTGATTTGACATAACTTTTTTATCCAAAGTCCATTTTTTGAGCCATACCAAAGGGAAAATTTGGAATCTTAGCCAAAGCTTATGAACTTGAGATCTGGTAGGCACTTAGGCAAGGATAAACAAAGCATTAGATCTTCTGAGGCTAGTGTCAACCATACATCCAAGTCTTGGGCACAACAACTAAGTGGTCATCCTTACAGACTAAGTTCAGAAACAAGTGATTCAGAGATGTCTTTTAGCATGGGGAAACCTGTAGGTGGCTCAGGAACTGATTATTTACAAACACCAGAAGGTCCCTATAAGACACAGTTGGAATATATTCGGACCAACCGATTAGGTGCCCGCATCTATGAGGATGGCCTGAGGCGATCAGTGGTCCAACTCAAAAATCCAGATCAATCCTTTGGACTTGAACACCCGGTGGTCAAGTTCGAAGAGGGTTCATACATTGATAAGGAAGGAACCATGTATGTGGTCACCAACCTACCAGATAGGACCGATGAGTTTGGAAATGTCATTCATGAGAATGAGATAGGAGACCTAGAACAAGGAAATGTAGGACAAGGACCCCAGACTCCTAGAGGTAAGTCAGTTCTGACCAGAGTGATCACACCAGATTGGATCCCTCAAGACAACAAAAGCATAGAACTCTTCTTGAATAGAGAAACAGAGGAAGCCTTTTGGAGATTCAAGCCAGATCAACCTAGCCAATTGGGCATAGTCATCATCTATGAATTCAAAGATCCGGAGATACCAGGCAAAGTTGTCTACCTGGATAACACATCAGAGAAGATATTCTTGGTAACAAAACATGATAGACATGCATATACTTGGAAGAGTGAATCGATTTTCCCTCCACCAAGATCCAATGTTTCCCATGGCCTCTAAGGAGTAGGATCATCCCACGCTCATGAAGCCCAGAGAGAAAGAACTAGAGAGAGACCTGAGGTAAGTTTTGCACACACCGTGGGCAGGAATAGGTCAGGATTTGAAAATGAAAGACTTGAAAGAGAGAGACATCAAGCACATAGGCAACAAAGGGAGGAACATGATTTTCCATTGCCTAGACCCCGAGAGCACCCAAGAACCCTTAGACCCACTCAAGTGATCAAGGCAATGAAGAATTATTTTGACGGGTCAGGAGATCCTTATGATCATGTGGCCGAGTTCAAACAAGTGTTAAGAGTTGAGCAGGTTGAGGACTTGTTCACCCAGTATGAGGCATTTGGTTTGACTCTTAAGGGCACTGCCTTGGCTTGGTTTCAACCACTGAGTAGTCGCAACTATCACGATATAGGTCAACTGCTAGACGAATTCATTGTAGAATTTTCCAAGAGTGGTATCAGGCATAGACACCCCAAGAGACAGTGCGACTAGCAGGTAGAAGGTTTAGACAGTACCTAGAAAGATGCCCTGCTCCAGAGCTACCCACACCAGCTAAACAAGTGGCTTAGTGGCGGATTCAAGTTCAAGTAGCAGTAATGTGGCTCCTATACAAGCTGTCACTAGAGCACAAGCCTTAAAACAGGATAAACCAGTAGAGCAATCAGAGTCGACGTGAGTCGGGAGAACCTAGTAAGAGGAAAACAAGAACATGGAAAGATACCAGAGAGAAGGCTAATCGCAAGTGGAATAAGAAGTTATCAGAACTAGAAGAAAGCTTGAAAGACGCAAAAACAAAAATAGAAGACATCGCATCTCAAAACCCCTCGCATGCCAACACTTCATCCACTCCACCTCATCCCACCCCACCACCCATTGTAAAAAGACCGCAACCAGGTTCTGTTCTTGCAGATCCAACCCCAGAAGGCTTGGACATGATGTTCAAGGCCTACCAGGCTCAACTTCAAGAAGGGCCTACAACTGCAAATCTAGAAAATAGTTACCCTAGAGCAGACTTAGAGATTGAACGGATGAAAATGTGCATGAAAATGGTAGAACAAGCTCAAGCTATACTGGAGACTAGTCAAAAGTTCAATCAGACAAACTCTGTCAAACCAGATTTGCATTTCCAGGGCTTACTAGAAAGATTAGAGCAATTGGTAAACAAACCACAAGTTTCTTTACCTCCACAAGCTCAACCAATTATTGAGAGAAGAAGCTCACCACCAATGGGAGCTTATGTTTCAAATTCCACGGATGCTGGAATATCTCCTTCAATTCAGGAGCACTCTCAAGAGTTCTTGCGGGAAATACAAGAGGAGAAATGGGCCAAGGAGAACAATAACTACCCTCCTATTCTTGAGATTGATGATCTTCATGATCAATTTCCCCAAGACATTCCATCTATTTACGGAGATGAAGCAGAACAACAAGAAGATGAAAGATTAGATTTGGAATCTAATACCCTAGAAGAATTGCCTCAATTTCCAGGCCCATGGGAATCTGAATCTCTCCAGATTAGAGCTCCCACAATACTAGTAAGAAATGAAGACTCAGTGGTTCCAAGGAACACTGATGTCGTGAAGAACACTAAGGTTCAATGTCATCTCACTGTAGAAGAGCTGCTCAAAGCAAAACCTGAGCTATGGAATCATGTGAAGGATCAGGTTCCAGAACTTGATTCCAACATGCCAAAAGCGGGCTCTAAGCAAAGGGTACCAGAGATACCTCTAGACAAAATAGGGGACATGTGTGAGGGTGAAGAAGGTAATACTTATCTTCCAATCACCTACCAAGGTTACACAAACAAAGCAATCATAGATTCAGGTGCTGGTGTTGCCATTGCGACCACCTCCTTGTGGAAGCAATGGGGCAAACCCACATTAAGACCAACTAGAATGAAGCTTCAAATGGCCGACGGTCATTTTGAAAGACCTCTAGGATTGCTCGAAGGGATAACTCTAACCACTTGTGGTGTGGAGTTTGAACATACATTTGTTATTTGTGACTTTGAGAAAAATAACGTCTATGAGATGATCCTAGGAAGACCCTTCCTACGACAATTGCAAATAGTACAGGATTGGGGAACCAACTCCTTGTACTTGCAGCACTTAGGGGTCACCACCAAGGTCAATTTGAAGGATTACACCTTCAAAGATGTACCACCCCTACAGTGGAATTCTATCCACAAAGAAAGAAGATTCCATCTCTATGCATTCTGAAAGTTCACATGATCCATCCTGGCTGCATGAAGATACTCATTTGTGGATGTGCAAGGTCGCACAGGAAGAGGAAAAACGTTTAAAGGCAAGAGAAGAAGGAACTTCGCCAGGAGATAGACCAATTAAAGACCCAGCCTATACACCGATGATCTTTCCAGATGAGGAATTTGAGCCTCATGGCTGGCCAGAAATCTTAGCCACCATGGACATTGCTGTCAATGAAGAACAATGGACACCTCATTGTGATGAGGAGGGTTATGATATCTCAGTGTTCATGTGTCAACCCTTGCTAGAAGAATGTGACCCTAGTGATGTCATAGAAGAAGAAGAGAATGACGATGATATAGAGTCCATTGTGATGGATAGTTGCTTTAACTCAGAGCAGCACTATCTAGAAGATATAGGAGTGTTCACCCAGAAAGAAGAAGAACCTCTCACAAGTATTAAAATGGTAAACTCAAAGGATGGAAGTGAGAGCAGTCAAAAGAAAAAGAAAAGAAAAGTAGTGAAACAAGAAGAGGAGGAATCATTGTTTGAAGTACCAGAAAACTTCAAGAAATATGAAGTTGACGACCGCAAAATTTTGGTATGAATGCCTAAGAGAGAGGCCATCATAGGAGAATCATATGATAATAAAGAAAAGACCAAGAAGATTGTAGTGACAATCGAAGAGAACGAAGAGAGATGCACATATATAGGAGATGACCTAAGTGCAAGAGAAGAAATGGAGCTTGTAGCTCTATTAAGGGAATATAGGGATGTGTTTGCGTGGCACTATAGAGACTTGAAAGGGGTAGATCCAAGAATTTGCTCTCATACTATCCCCATGACTGCTGATGCCAAGCCCACCAAACAGAAGCCCTACACATATAATGATACCTATGCAACCAAAATAAAAGAAGAAATTGATAGGTTGATTGAAGCTGGATTCATCTATGAGATTGAGCATACTGAATGGGTGTCCCCCATTGTAGTGGTGCCCAAGAAGAATGGAAAGTTGCGAGTGTGTATTAACCTTAAAAAAGTTAATGCCGCTACTATTAGAGATAGTTATCTGCTTCCAATCACGGAACACCTATTGGAGTGTGTTGCAGGAAAGGAAGTTTATAGCTTCCTTGATGGATTTTCAGGTTACAATCAAGTAGCCATTGCCCTAGAAGATCAACACAACTACCACATGCCTGAGCTCAGACAAATCTTCAACAAGTGTAGAGAATATCGAGTGTGTCTGAACCCAGAAAAGTGTGTGTTCATGGTGCGTCAAGGTAAAATCTTAGGTCATATTGTTTCTAAGAATGGAATCTCAACAGATGAAGAAAAGGTACGAGCCATAGCGGAGCTGCCAAGGCCAAGGAATGTTAAAGAGGTACAAGCCTTTATGGGCCATTGTGTATATAACCGTAGGTTTATCCACATGTACGCGATCATAGCTAGACCCCTTTATGCCTTGTTGTCTAATTTTGAGTGGAACGATGAATGTGAGAATTCTTTCAATGAACTGAAGAAATGTTTGTGCTCAGCACCAATACTGACCACTCCTGATTGGAATAAACCATTCCATGTCCATGTGGATGCATCCAATCACGCGATAGGATGTGTGCTAGCACAACCCACAGGTGAAGGAAACTTAGATTTTCCCATAGCATACGCTAGTAGACAACTAAACCCAGCTGAAAGAAACTATACCACAACTGAGCGAGAGGGCTTGGGCATGGTATATGCTGTGAAGAAGTTTAGACACTACTTATTGGCCAACAAATTCAAGTTTTTCACTGATAATCAAGCTTTGCTATATTTGGTCAATAAACCTTGCAATACAGGACGATTAGTAAGATGGTTTCTCTTACTAATGGAATATGACTTTGAAGTTGTTGTCACGAAGGGTAGAACCCACCTTAGGGTGGATCACCTTTCTCGCATAACTTCAGGTGAGTCACCGCAAGGAGTGCCTGATGAGTTGCCTGATGCTTATTTGTTCAATTTAGAAGTTGTTCCTAAATGGGCAAATAAGTTGGTACCAGTCCTAACCTTCGGCCTTGCAAATAAGAATGTGAAAACATCACAAGAAGAAAGTGTAAGATCACAAAAATATCACATATTGGCAGGAAGCATGTACAAACAAGATACTGAGGGTGTATTAGCTTGTTGTGTCGAGGATCATGAACATAGTAGTTGGTTGCAGCAAGCTCATGAAGGATTGCTAGGAAATCACTATTCTAAACAACGAACATTGTAGAATCTGAAGTGTCTAGGAGTGTATTGGCCTAGCATGGACAAAGAAATACATGAGTGGATTAAGAATTGTCCAATATGCAAAGAGAGACCACCAGTGGAGCATGCCACCCTTTATCAAGTGTCATTAATTCCTGATTGGAGTGCTCCATTGGTAGAGTTTATGAGATCGGGAAGATTACCCAAAGAGGCTAGTCTAGCAAGAAGACGAAGCATGGCACAAGAGGCTCAAGGCTATGCCTTAATAGGAGATAACTTATACCGAAGAGGCAAAGATGGTTACTTAAGACTGTGCGTTCATGAATCAGACTATTTAAAGGTCTTAGAGACTGCACACAGTGGTGTTGCAGGTCGACATTTTGGTCCTGACAGAGTGATCAAGACCATTCTATTCTCAGGACTTTGGTGGCCCACTCTTCATATGGATGCACATACCTATGTGAAGAAATATGACACATGCCAACGTGCACAATATCCAGTTAGAAAAGACGAGATGCCCTTGAGGCCAATGATGGGAGGGCGTGCATTTTCCAAGTGGGGCATAGACTTCATAGGTCCTATTAACCCCCTAGCTAGAAACTCCCATGCAGAGTATATTATTGTAGCCATAGATTACCTTAGAAAGTGGGTAGAAGTGAAAGCCACAACAAAGAATGATGCTCAGACTACGGCTAAGTTCTTATTCGAGAATGTGTTCACGAGATATGGGCTACCAATAGAGTTAGTTAGCGATAGAGGCACACACTTCTTGAATGAGGTCATTGAAAATCTTCTCCAAGAATTCTTGGTGATACATAAGAAGTCTGCCCCTTATCACCCACAAGCTAACGGAAAAGCCGAGAGCACCAATAAGGTACTCTGTAATGTATTGACAAAACTGGTAAATAATAAACGCTCTGATTGGGACAAACAACTTCATCATGCTGTTTGGGCTTATCGAGTTGCCTACAAAATGGTACTCAACGCCACCCCATTTCAGATGGTCTTCGGACAGAACATTGTGCTACCATTAGATTTCTTAATCCCTGCCTTAAAAGTAGCACAAGAGTATGAGTGGAATGGGCATGAATTGTCCTCTAGGATCTTTGATCTCGAACGCTTAGGTGAGACGAGGCTACGAGTGGCAGCAGGCATCTATGCTGCAAAGAAGAGGCAAAAGGCATACTTTGATGCACACATCAAGGATAAAGGATTGAAAGAGGGAGATCTAGTGTTGGTTTACACACTAAAACAACATGCCCGTGAGTTGGAAAAAAGAGGATACAGACCCATGATCATTAATAGAATTTCCACTAGTGGTGCAGTTCAGTTGGCCACTCTAGAAGGAGATATCTTGCCAAACTATATTAGTGGCTGTAGAGTCAAGCTATATCAAGAACCTCTTACTGAGGATATGCTAATGAGACTCAACACTGCTAAGAAGCGAAAAGAAGAAGAGTTAAGAGTGAGAGAAGAAGCACAGGCAGAGGCCAGAGAGCGTATTAGGCGAAATAAGTTAAGGCGATTAGGCCTAGATGTCAACTCACAAGCCCCAAAATATCACATGGATATGTGTCAAAAGTCAGGCATAACGACTTCTCAGGTCATTGACCGAAGACCCTTTGTGACCATAGAGATAGGACAAGGGAAGGGTGCAAGGATGGTGAAAGCATTGATTGACTCAGGTGCAGCAAGTAGTGCAGTTAGACTTTCCTACTGCCAAGACTTGCAGTTGAACATCAATCCCGTAGAAGCTTATCTCATAGGATTGGGAAGTGTGGAAACCCCTTGTTTGGGCGAGGTGGAACTTCCCATCTACCTGCAAGATGTTCCAATGAAAGTCAAAGTGCTAGTGTGTCAAGATGAGAACCTTACAGAACCACTTGTCTTAGGACAAGATTGGATTTATGACAATGCAGTCAACTTAAACCTAAGAAGTCAACTTCTTCAAGTTTGGGTACATGAACGATGCATTACATTAGAATTAGAGAACTGCATGCTCCCAGATCATGACACCACACACTCTCTGAGCTCTTCTAAGACTAATCATATGGAAGAAAATGTTGTATGTGTCAAAAGCTCTATGATGCAGAAGGAGTTACTCGTGGAAGAACAGGTTCGAAGGCGGGTGGATCTTTCTTCTTCTCCAAAGAATCAAGTAGCCACAGTAGTGAGTCCACCACACAGGGAAACACAATTGTTCACGACAACGGCTACATCAAATAGAAAGACACCATTCGACAAGAAAGCAGTTCCGAGCATGAAACAGATCTGGGTACGCAAAGGAGAGCAACCACCAGCCTTGCCCCCACAAATCCCATCCACACTGGATACCACAACCACACTGGATACCACAGTTCAGGAAGTATCCAAAGATGAAGACGCCTGAAGTGATCTCTGTAGTGCCAAATGTTGTTCTAAAATGGACCCCAATAAGGAGGATTACATCATTTCGAGATCCAATGGATACCTCCACCAAAGCCGACATCAACAACTATAAGTAACATCAAAAGCCTCGACGAGCGACAACCATGTGCTTCTTGCACAACCCTGTCTTTTGCACCATTCAGGTCATGCACTTCCAAAGTAGGCATTGATATAGGGCCCTATTACATGGCCGTGCATAGACACATTTGAGAATCCCAGGCACAAGAGCACATTGACACATGTCATCTAGTTTTACTGATACTAATGTCTATCTTCTTGTTTTGTGACATTGTTCCTCCAAAAAAAAAAAAAAGAGAAAAAAAGCGAGAGAGAGCTAGTTCCCAGGTTTGGCTTATGAAACATGAATGAGTCATGCTTGGTTAAAGGTGGAGCTGTTGATTACTGGGAATTTATCAGTTTGAATAGAAGTGTGTCTTGGCTAGGAGATGCTTTAATTGTTGACTTATCTCATAGATGTCAAGAACTTGGCATGAGCATGGCATCCACAACTATGGTTTCCTCTTACTATGGTAGGAGTGAAGAGCTTGAAGGTCTGCAACTTGAGTGATGCATAACTATTGCATGTACGAGAGCATCCAGGGAGATATCTGCACGGGGTAGCTCTGGTACCCTGCAAATCTTTGTATGTATACTGGATGAGAAGACTCCTGCTTATGGTGAGCTAGAGAGAATATGTGAAACTAAGCTTGGTGTAGTTATTGAATGTTGTTGGTCACGGAATATAAAGAAATTCAATGCTCTGTATTTGGCAAATGATGCTTTGAAAAGAGGAGACATGATCAGTCATTCAATAAGATCTCATCAGTGGACCATCAAGACGGACATTCATCAACAATGTTCCATCCCAAAGGCCGAGTGTACAACACGAAGAGATGAACATCCATCGACCTTCTCCATGGTATCTTTACTCTGGCAACACCATAACCATGATAGATTAGGAAACCTCTTCGTCAGCATACCCTTGAGCACTTAGCTCAAGACCCGCAATTTTTGCACCATACTTTTTCCAATGCATTTTCCAAGTAAGCATGCGTAGGGCTACATTACAAGGCCGTGCACAAGGCACATACTTTTTTCAACCCATGCACGAACACACTTACCCATCATTCATTATGGGTTATGAGTAGTTGGCATGACTTCTCTCAACATCATCTTTGGAAGAGCTAGCGGACGTCATGGGAACAACGTCCATATCTCGGAAGCAAATTGAAGCCAGTAGTTGCTCCAAATCAATCTTGACAACCTCTTTTGAGCAACTTGCAGTTTTGAAAGCTCACAATGACACATTCTTGCTGGAATCCAAGGAACAAGCTCATACAAAGGATGGACACCACCTCTCAAAGCACTACATGGAACAACCCTTACAACAAGGGTCTGTCAGGGACGACAGACTCGAGAGGGGGGGGGGGAGTGTTGGAACTCAAGGTCAAGCATAAAACATGGATAGAAGAAGAGGGAGCAAGTAGGGAGCTCCAAGAAGTGTATGTCAAATTTTCAGAAGAAACCCCTACAGAAATAGTGATTTTCATCACTAAAAACCATTCTAAATACCATTATCTATTTTTATAACTCCATTTTGTTCAAGCCGAGGAGTCCTCGAGCTTGAGGAGTATTAGAAGTACCATCGTACCAATTTTCATAATTTTTAGACTTCGTTTGAGCCCTCAAATAAGCCCTGGAACCTAATTTTTAACTAGGCCGGACACTAGGTCTGGACAGGGCCAAAACTAGTCAAAAAACTATCAAAAGAGCTAGAGAGCTCATTTTTGGGGGTTAGCTTGTGAGAGAATAGAGCTTTTGTAAGAGAACTCTTTTGCAATCAAAGCTTTCCATTGTTCCTCTCTTTGATCTTACTTTGTGTGCGTGTGTGTGTATGTGTGTGCATGTTTGTGTGCTTTCACTCACGCACTTGTGCCTTCACTTGCTCGTGGTCTTCATACCGGTCCTCACGTCTGCGCGGATTGACAAGTAAAGGAGGTGGTGCTTACGCTTGAGCTATAGCTACCTAGGCCAAAGAATGTCAAGGAAGTACAAGCTTTCATTGGGCATTGTGGTTATTACCGACGGTTTATACACATGTATGCCATCATTGCAAAGCCTCTGTACAGACTTTTGACTAACTTTGAGTGGACTGATGAATATGAAAACTCTTTCAACGAGCTCAAAAGAAGATTGTGTTTAGCACCAATCTTGACCACACCAGATTGGAACAAACCTTTCCATGTGCATGTGGATGCATCCAATTATGCTATTGGATGTGTGTTAGCACAACCGACTGGCGAAGGTAATATGGATCTTCCAATTGCCTATGCTAGTAGACAATTGAATGCAGCTGAATGAAACTATACCACCACTAAACGAGAAGGATTAGGCATGGTATATGCAGTTAAAAAGTTTAGACACTATTTGCTTGCAAATAAGTTTAAATTTTTTTACTGATCATCAGGCATTGTTGTACTTGGTAAACAAACCATGCAATACAGGCAGATTAGTAAGATGGTTCCTCTTGCTAATGGAATATGACTTCGAGGTTGTGGTAAGGAAAGGAAAAACTCATTTGAGAGCAGACCATCTCTCTAGACTCACATTTGGAGAGGCCCCACAAGGAGTATCAGATGACCTTCCTGACGCTTACTTGTTTACTTTGGAAGTTGTACCTCAATGGGCTAAACCATTAGTGCCAGTATTGACATACGGGCCTAATCACCCAGTCATAAACACTCAAGATAGAGAGGTAGTAAGGCCCAAAAGTACCACATCATGGCAGGGAGTATGTACAAGCGTACAGATCAGGGAATATTAGCTTGTTGTGTGGAAGATGATGAGTACTCAAAATGGTTGCAATTAGCACATGTAGGTGCATTAGAGCAACACTACTCAAAGCAAAGAACTTTACAGACACTAAGAAGACTCGGAGTGCACTGGCCAACTATGGAAGCAGATGTACATAAGATGTGTAAAGAATGCCCACTCTGTCGTATTAGACCACCTGTGGAGCATGCTGCACTGTACCAAGTGTCTCTAATACCAGATTGGAGCGAACCATTGGTAGCCTTCCTGAGAACGAAAACATTCCCTCAAGATATGACATTGGCCAGACAAAGAAGTCTAGAACAAGAAGCCCTAGATTAATCACTCATTGGTGATATCTATACAAGCGTGGTAAAGATGGTTACCTCAGATTATGTGTCCATGAGAGCGAATATCTTAAGATCTTGGAAACTACTCACCAGGGGGTAGCAGAAGGACACTTTGGACCAGATCGGGTGATCAAGGCAATCGTATTTGCAGGATTATGGTGACCAACCCTTCACATGGATGCACATACCTATGTGAAGAGGTGTGAGGTTTGTCAGCGAACTCAGTATCCTGTACGCAAAGATGAGATGCCATTGAAACCTATGATGGGTGGACGTGCATTCTCTAAGTGGGGAATAGACTTTGTAGGTCCTATTAATCCCCCATCTAAGGGTTCACATGCTGAATATATCATTGTGGCCACAGACTAATTAACCAAGTGGGTAGAGGTAAAGGCTACGAAAAAGAATGATGCTCAGACGAATGCTAAGTTCTTATTTGAGAATGTGTTCACTAGATACGGGCTATCTATAGAGCTAGTTAGTGATAGACGCACTCACTTCTTGAATGAAATTATTGAAAACCTCCTTCAAGAGTTCTTAGTGATACACAAGAAGTCTGCCCCTTATCACCCACAAGCTAATGGCCAAGCCGAGAGCACAAATAAGATTCTATGCAATGTGCGGACCAAATTAGTGAATAATAAACGCTCTGATTGGGACAAACAGCTACACCATGCTGTTTGGGCATATCGAGTTGCCTATAAAACGGTACTCCAAGCCACTCCCTTTCAAATGGTGTTTGGTCAAAATGCAATGCTACCATTGGACTTCTTGATACCTACATTGAAAGTAGCACAAGAGCATGAGTGGACAGGGCATGAGCTCTCCTCTAGAATCTTTGATCTTGAACGATTGGGTGAAACACGATTGAGAGCAGCAGCCGGAATATACGCAGCCAAGAAGAGGCAAAAAGCATATTTCGACGCACATGTGAAGGATAAGGGTTTAAAAGCAGGAGACCTAGTTTTGGTCTACACCTTGAAGCAACATGCACAGAAATTAGAGAAGAGAGGCTATGGACCTATGATCATTAATAGGATCTCCACAAGTGGAGCAGTTCAATTAGCTACACTGGAAGGTGATGTTCTTCCTAGTTACATAAGTGGATGCAGAGTCAAACTATATCAAGAACCCCTCACTGAGGAAATGCTCAATCGACTCAACACTACTAAGAAACGTAAAGAAGAGGAAAAACGAATTCGAGAAGAGGCACAGACAGAAGCATTGGAACGCATCCGAAGGATGAAGTTAAGAAGACTGGGTAGAGATCAGCCTAGGACAGACGCCTATGCAGCTCAAGGATATCATATGGCTATGTGTGAAGTTTCAGGTATCAGCTCTCATAGAATAATTGATTGACGTCCTTTTGTAACCTTAGAAATAGGACAAGGAAAGAGTGCAAGGACTATAAGAGCCTTGATTGACTCAGGTGCAGCCACTAGTGCGGTTAAACTTTCTTACTGTCGAGAAATGAACTTAAATGTCAATCCTGTGGAAGCATATCTCATAGGGTTGGGAGGCGTGGAGACCCCTTGCATGGGCGAGGTGGAACTTCCCCTCTACATTCAAGATGTTTTACTAATAGTTAAAGTACTAGTGTGTCAAGATAAGGATCTCACTCAGCCTCTTGTCTTGGGTCAAGACTGGATCTATGATCATGCAATCAACCTAAACCTAAGAAGTGGACTTCTTCAGGTATGGGTAAATCAGAGTCGAATTACAGTTGAGTTAGACAATGCAACACTCAAGGAACTAGGAAAGGCACACACTCCTGGTCCTTCCAGGAGTACACATGAAGATGACCCTGCTATTCTTGTCCAAAACTATGTGATGCAGAGGGATGATTATCGCAACACAGAAGTCAAGGATACAATGGAACTCCCTTCTTTTCCAAAGGCCATCGGGATGCAGCAACCAGAGGCAGATAAAAGACAGAAGAAGCAGACGACATGCTCAAAGCCAAAAGAAAATACGAAGCACAGTGTCTCAACCATCAAAACAAGTGTGGGTGTGGAAAGGCGAGCATTCCATTGCAGTCAAGCCACAACAACTAGCTCAACTTCCTATTAGTGATCAACGACATGATACTAATAAGAAGTCTTCCAAAAATTCTTCTGTGAAAGTGAAGTCTATATGGGTACCCAACAAGTCGATGAAGGTTGGCCCACAATCAAGACAAATTTGGGTGCCTAAGGCTTGATTGCGGGCTCAACTAGTCACACACAGATCACACCATGTACAACATGGTTCACTCACTCGAAGAGCCGATGCCCACTCTTATTCGATACACACAAACACATATTTAACCATGAGCACGAGCAGAATCACTTGTAAATGGGCCCCTAAAAAGCCTCATTTCCAAGCAGACACCCTCATAAAGCCCTCCAGAGTCTCCACAAAAGCAAAACCGAAAGTCATCCACTGTGTTTGACAGCCCAAAGCTTGTAATAAACCCCCTGATCTCATTTGTACATTCATCTCCACCTACTAACTGCATCATTCTCACACTACATCTTTTCACTTAGCTCATAGGACTACTTGTTCACTAACAACACACACAATCATTGAGCACACATTGACCTACTAACTCATCATTCACCTCATGTTAATGTTGTAACGGGGACAAAAATTGTTCTACCTTGTCCATTACAATGTTAACACATGCTTCTATATTCTCACAGAACCAGCAAGCAAGCAGTAACATGGTAGAAGCAGGAGGCACCAGTTCCCAGGCAGGGTCTAGCGCCCAGATAGTGGACATTTAAACCCTCCTTCTTGAACCACAAGTCACCGAGAGGCCTCAAGAACTTAGATTTGTGCATATTCAGGACCCTCCTCAGGGACACACTTCTCAAGTGGGGAAACACGCACATTGGTTCAGTGATGTCGCAGGACCATTGGGAGACGGCACCTACTTTTGGGAGGCATAAATTGAGTTTAATGGCAAATGGGGACGATACCATTTCTTCACCCGTGAGTTCGAGCAGTACCAGAATGCAGAAGTAATGTCATCGGTATTGACCAAAGCGGGCTTGGATAGCTATTTCCGGGCACATTTACCTAAGCCAGATTTCCTGCGCTAATCCTACCTTATTAGTACCATCACCCCTAGCAGAGCTAAGGGAGGCGATAGTACTTTCGTGCTACCCTCACTAATGCGAGGCCACGAGCTCAAAAGATTCAAACTGACTCTCAACCTAGTACGGGAAGCGTTGAACATGCAAGGTATGCATATTCCCACTGAGAAAGAAACAATGATTCCCGACAGGATGAAGCACAAGGATCTCAATAAATTGAAGGATATGGTCGCAATGACACCAACCATCGCCCTCCACCTATGAACGGTCATGCAACACTTTGCCTTCCTCGCCCAAGAACGTTTCACTATGCCACCAAAAAGAATCTCGTTCAGCTTGTACTTGGCAGAGACAGAGGATCTTACAATCAATTTACCGCACTGGATCATAGATCAAATTCACCTAGCACATCAACGATGGAATAAGAAACAGAAGAACGTGCTTCATGGGTGTTGTGCTCTGACAAAAATAATTTACAAGTGCTTAGCTTATGATGTGCCTATTCAGAGAGCACTAGTATGGTCCAGGGCCCAGGAATTCCAAAGACGGCTATCAACAGTGGGTCCTCCATCGAAGAAAATGAGAGGGACAGTCCAATTATTGTGTGCCCAAGCAAGGGGAGCCACCAGCACACCAAAGGTGACCCCTCCACAAACGCGATGTGTCTGACCATTTACTATTCACCTACCCAGACCAAGTGCAGAAGGACCCAATCTGGTGTTCCCTCCAATTCCATCGGACTTGGAGTTCCCACAAGGCTACACCCTAGCCGATTTGACAGATGAAGAAATCGCCGGCATGATTAATGAGGCTAACCTGGAGACAGAAGCAGAGCAGACCCAAGGACCACAACCTACCACTACAACTTCAGCCCCGACCCAACCAGAAGTAGTGGAAGTAGAGGAAGATGAAGAAGAGACTGAAGAAGAACAAGCAGACGAGGAGCATGATCAAGAATACGAAGAAACTTCAGAACTAGCGAGTGCCCCAGCCTATTCGGCACAAATAAAAAGATTGTATGAAACCATGAAGCGAGTCCAGGAACATCACAAGCTGTCACTCGAAACAAGCAAGGTGCTAATGAGCCAAATGTTAGGAGAGGAAGGCATAGATGAAATGTTTATTGAATCCATGAACTTGCACACGGACACGGTGGGCTTGGATGAAGCCATTCATTCAGCTATGGCTTATATCCATCGCTTTGAGAAACGGGTGCCTACCCGTCCCATGCACTCCGGCAAGCAGATTCACATGAATGTAGAAATTTCTCACGATATTGGTCACCTATCGAGTATCGTAGAGACCTGAAAATGATACTTGAGGAATATCAAATATCGTGGGAATTCCAAGTATCGTGTATCGTGATTTTTTTCACGATACCCACCCAATATCGTGTATCGTGACCTACAGTGTCAAGTATCGTGAGTCAACTCTCAGTTGATATCAAGTATCGTGTATCATGGGATTCCTCTTGGCGATACTTGTGCAATATCGAATATCGTGAGGGTCCTTCCGCGATACTTGCTGGATATCGAGTATCGTGATCTGTCTAGTTGGTCGAGTATTGTGTATCGTGTGGCCTAAGTATCGAGTATCATGGACTTACTTCTGTGTCAAGTGTCGTGTATCGTTTAGTGGAGATATCGTGTATCGTGGCAAGGCAAGTATCGTGCATCCTCTACTTCCACGTATCGTGATACTTGATAAGTATCGTGTATCGCCTGTTCTACAGTAATCCCAGAGAGGTCCTGTTTCCCTATTTTAAACCCTAGAACCCTGAACTGGCATAACTTTCTCATATGAGATCCGTTTGCTGTGATTTTGGATTTGTCGGAAAGCTCGTGGGGAGGCCAGGATTATTAGATATAGTATTTTGAAGTTAACCCTCAGGTGGACTAGGAAACCAAGGAGTTCCCAAGGATTTTGAGCAATACAAGGGGAAATTTTGCACTTGTAGACAAAGATTATGAACCTAAGATCTGGAAGACACTTAGCCAAGGATAGGCAAAGCATTAGATCATCTGAGGCTAGTGTCAACCACACAACTAAGTCTTGGGCTCAACAACTAAGTGGATATCCCTATGTGCTAAGTTCCGACACAAGTGACTCAGAAATGTCCTTCAGCATGGAAAGACCCACGCGTAGCTCGGGTACTTCCTATTTACAGACACCAGAAGGTCCCTATAAGACACAATTGGAATATATCAGGACCAACCAATTAGGTGCTCGCATCTATGAGGATGGTCTAAGACGATCAGTGGTACAACTCAAAAATCTTGACCAACCCTTTGGACTTGAACACCCAGTGTTCAAGTTCGTAGAGGGTGCATACATTGATAAGGAAAGAACCATGTATGTGGTTACCAGCCTACCAGACAAGACAGATGAGTTTGGAAACATCATTCCTGAGAACGAGATAGGAGACCTAGAGCAAGGAGACCTAGGACGAGAACCCAAGACCCCTAGAGGTAAGTGAGTCTTGACAAGAGTGATCACTCCAAAATGGATTTCCCAAGACAACAAAAGCATAGAGGTATTCTTGAATAGAGAAACGGAGGAAGCCTTTTGGAGATTCAAGCCAGATCAACCGAGCCCTATAGTCACCATCTATGAGTTCAAGGATCCAAAGACACCAGGGAAAGTTGTCTATCTAGATCACACATATGAGAAAATGTTCTTGGTGACAGAGCAAGATAGGCATGCATACACTTGGCAGGGTGAAGCAATTTTCCCTCCATCAAGGTCTAATGTTTCCTAAGGCCTCCAAGAAGCAGGATCATCCAAGGCTCATGAAACCTAGAGGGAAAGAACTAGAGAGAGACCTGAGGTAAGCTTTGCACACACAGTGGGTAGAGACCGATCAAGAAATGAAAATGAAAGACCTGAAAGAGAGAGACATCACGTACATACGCATCAGAGAGATGAGCATGATTTTCCATTGCCTAGACCACGAGAGCACTCAAGAATCCTTATACCCTCTCAAGTGGTTAAGATAATGAAAAACTACTTTGATGGGTCAGGAGATCCTTATGACCATGTGGTCGAGTTCAAACAAGTGCTAAGAGCTGAACAGGTTGAGGACTTGTTCACCCAGTTCGAGGCATTTGGTTTAACTCTTAAAGGTACTGCCTTAGCTTGGTTTCAACCGCTGAATAGTCGCAACTATCGAGACATAGGCCAACTGCTAGAAGCATTCATTGTAGAATTTTCCAAGAGTGGTATCAGGCATAACACTTTTGATCCACAGCTTCAAGCAAACACCCCAAGAAACCATGCGACTTGTAGGAAGAAGGTTTAGACAGTACTTGGAAAGATGTCCTATACCGGAATTGCCCACACCAGCCAAACAAGTGGCCCTGTTTTTAGATGGCTTACTGAGCACAAAATTGAGATCATATGTGTACTTGAAAGAGCCTAGATCCATAGAAGAGTGTGTGCGGATCTGCATAGACATAGAAGACAACTTGGGTGAGGAGCTGGAATTGTCCAAACTCTATAAGGAGTCTGACAGTTCTACTAGTCATACCTCTAGGACCTCCACTGAGATAGATGAAATAGTTGAGCAAGTGGCCAAGAAGCTAGGAGTTCAAAATACACAAATGCCAAGGGTCACCCCATTGAAGCGATGTTATATATGTGGGGGAGATCACATGGCTAATGTTTGCCGAATGACGACTCAACCCCAAGGGAACTCTAATGCTCTGTATTGCACCATTGAGAGAAAATACACAAATCATACGGCTCAAGATTGTCCATACAATAAGCAGGCTGTCAGGCAAAATTATCAACAACCTTACCAGCAAGGTAGATATCAGAACCAATACCAACAGCCATATTACAGGCTACAACAACAATATCAAGCACCATACAGGCCACAACCAATCCTAGGAAACCAACCACTAGCTCTTGCCAATGTGATCCCAGTTAAGTATACGATGGCAGAGGAGAACCCTAATAGAGCATTGTTACCACTAACCCCATTGATACCAGAAAATGACTCTCATGCTCATAGTTCAGACTACTTCCATGAAGATAGTTCACAAGGTTATTACATAGAGTCACCTGAGCAAAGTGAAACTTCTCCATATCAATATGAGACACCACTGATGGAACAAACTTGGGAGCTAGAATACTCCAATGTCATGTATATGAATCCAAATCCTAGGCCCCAATTGAGACAAGTAAGACCACAAGCCCCTAGAGGACCATGTTTTAGATGTCAGGGCGACCATTTCATTCGTGAATGTCCACATCAACGAGCATTTGGACAAGGACAAAACATCACAATACAAGGCTTTTGTCCTGAGTGTGGCAAGGAACATCTTCCTAGAGAGTGTCCCAGTAATCCCTCTAGTGTGCCTAAGGTTACACCCATCAATGTGGTAGGCTTAGTGGCAGATTCAAGTTCAAGTAGCAATAATGTGGTTCCTGTACAGGCAGTAACTAGGGCACAGGCTGCACAACAAGCAAAACCATCTGAGCAATCGGAGTCAAGTGAGTCAGGAGAGCCTAGTAAGAGGAAACCAAGAACATGGAAGGATACCAGAGAGAAGGCTACTCGCAAGTGGAAAAAAAAGCTCTCCGAGCTAGAAGAAAGCCTAAGGGATACCAAAACAAAAATATAAGACATAGCATCTCAAAGCCCCTCGCATGTCGAAGCTCCATCCACTCCACCTCATCCCACCCCACCACCCATTGTAAATAGACCGCAACCAGGGTCTGTTCTTGCAGATCCAGCCCTAGAAGGCTTGGACATGATGTTCAAGGCCTATCAGGCTCGTCTTCAAGAAGGGCCAACAACTGCGAACCTGGACAAGAGTTACCCGAGAGCAGACTTAGAGATTGAACGAACAAAAATGTGCATGAAAATGGTAGAAGTAGCTCAAGCTATGCTTGAGACTAGTCAAAAGTTCAATCAGACAAACTCTATCAAGCCAGATTTGCACTTCCAAGGCTTACTAGAAAGATTAGAGCAGTTGGTAAACAAGCCACAGGTTTCTTTACCTCTACAGGCTCAACCAATTGTTGAAAGAGAAAGATTGCCATCAAGGAAAGCTTATGTTCCTGATTTCGTGGATGATGGAACACCTCTTTCAATGCAACAGTACTCTTAAGAGTTCTTGCCGGAAATACAAGAAGAAAAATGGGCCAAGGAGAAGGGTAATCCCCCTCCTATTCCTAAGATTGATGATCTTCATTATCAATTTCCCCAAGACATTACGTCTATCTATGGAGATCAAACAGAGCAACAAGAGGATGAGAGATTAGATTTTGAATTTAATTCTTTACAAGAGTTGCCACAATTCACGGGCCCATGGGAATCTGAATCTCTTCATATCAGAGCTCCCACAATATTGGTAAGAAATGAAGACTCAGTGGTTCCAAGAAACACTGATGTTGTGAAGAACACAAAGGTTCAGTGTCATCTCACTGTAGAAGAGCTTCTCAAAGCAAAACCTGAGCTATGGAATCATGTGAAGGATCAGGTTCCAGAACTTGATTCCAATATGCCAAAGGTGGGCTCTAAGCAAAAAGTTCCAGAAATACCTCTTGATAAAATAGGAGACATGAGCGAAGGTGAAGAAAGTAATACTATCTTCCAATCACCTATCAAGGTTACACAACCAAAGCAATCGTAGATTCAGGTGTTGGTCTTGCTATTGCAACCACATCCTTGTGGAAGCGATGGGGAAAACCCACATTGAGACCAACTAGAATGAAGCTTCAAATGGCAGATGGTCATTTTGAAAGACCTCTAGGATTTCTTGAAGGGATAACTCTAACCACTTGTGGTGTAGAGTTTGAACACACATTTGCTATATGTGACTTTGAGAAAAATAATGTCTATGAGATGATCCTAGGAAGACCCTTCCTACGACAATTGCAAATAGTACAGGATTGGGGAACCAACTCCTTGTACTTACAGCACTTAGGGGTCACCACCAAGGTCAATTTGAAGGATTTCACCTTCAGAGATGTACCACCCCTACAGTGGAATCCTATCCACAAAGCGAAAGAAGATTCTATCTCTGAGCATTTTGGAAGTTCACCTGATCCATCCTGGCTGCATGAAGATACTCATTTGTGGATGTGCAAGGTCACAGAAGAAGAGGAAAAGCACCTAAAAGCAAGAGAAGAAGGAGCTCCCCCAGGAGATAGACCACTCAAAGACCCAGCCTATACACCAATGATATTTCAAGATGAGGAATTTGACCTCATGGTTGGGCAGAAATCTTAGCTACCATGGACATTGCAGTCAATGAAGAACAATGGACACCTCATTGTGATGAGGAGGGATATGATATCTCGGTGTTCATGTGTGAGCCCTTGTTGGAAGAGTGTGACCCTAGTGATGTCATAGAAGAAGAGAATGACGATGACCTAGAGTCCATTGTGATGGATAGTTGCTTCATCTCAGAAGAGCACTATCTAGAAGATCTAGGAGTGTTGACTCAAAAAGAAGAAGAACCCCTCACAAGCATCAAAACTGTAAATCCAAAGAAAGGAAGTGAAGGAGGTCAAAAGAAAAAGAAACTAAAAGGAGTGAAACAAGAAGAGGAGGAATCATTGTTTGAAGTACCAGAAAATTTCAAGAAATATGAAGTTATTGACAGGCTGATTAAAGCTGGATTCATCTATGAGATTGAGCATACTGAATGGGTGTCCCCCATTGTAGTGGTGCCCAAGAAGAATGGAAAATTGTGAGTGTGTATTAACCTTAAAAAAGTTAATGCTGCTACGATTCGAGATAGTTTTCCACTTACAATCACCAAACATTTATTGGAGCGTGTTGCAGGCAAGGAAGTTTATAGCTTCCTTGATGGGTTTTCAGGGTACAACCAAGTAGCCATTGCCCCAGAAGATCAACACAAAACAGCTTTTGCCATAGAATGGGGAATCTTCGCATTTCGTGTGATGCCATTTGGTCTCACTAATGCACCTGCAACATTCCAAAGGCTCATGTGTCATGTCTTCAAGGAGTTCTTGCGGAAGAGCTTAGAAGTATATGTGGATGACTTATGTGCGCATTCCCAACAGAGAAGATACCACATTCCTGAGCTCAGGCAAATTTTCAACAAGTGTAGAGAATATCGAGTTTGTCTGAACCCAGAGAAGTGTGTGTTCATGGTATGACAAGATCTTAGGTCACATTGCTTCTAAAAATGGGATATCAACAGATGAAGACAAGGTAAGAGCCATAGCAGAGTTGCCAAGACCAAGGAATGTTAAAGAGGTACAAGCCTTTATGGGCCACTGTGGATATTACCGAAGGTTTATCCACATGTATGCCATCATTGCTAAACCTCTTTATGGACTGTTGATAAATTTTGAGTGGAATGATGAATGTGAAAAATCCTTCAATGAGCTGAAAAGGCGCTTGTGCTCAGCACCAATACTGACCACTCCTAATTGGAGTAAACCATTCCATGTCCATGTGGATGCATCCAATCATGCAATAGGATGTGTGCTAGCACAACCCACAGGTGAAGGAAACCTAGATTTGCCGATAGCATATGCTAGTAGGCAATTAAATGCGGCTAAACGAAATTATAACACAACGGAAAGAGAAGGCTTAGGCATGGTATATGCCGTAAAAAAGTTTAGACACTAACCTTGCAATACAAGATGCTTAGCAAGATGGTTCCTCTTACTAATGGAATACGACTTTGAAGTTGTTGTCAGGAAAGGTAGGACCCACCTTACGGAAGACCATCTTTCTCGTGTCACTTCAGGAGAGCCACGGCAAGGAGTGTCTGATGAACTACCTGATGCTTATTTGTTCAATTTAGAAGTTGTTCCTAAATGGGAAAATAAGTTAGTACCAGTCCTAACCTTTGGACCTGCAAACAAGAATGTAAAAACAAACAAAGAGGAAATTGTAAGATCACAAAGATATCAAATATTCGCAGGAAGCATGTACAAACAAGTTACAGAGGGAGTATTAGCTTGTTGTGTCGAGGATGACGAACATACTAGTTGGTTGCAACAAGCCCATGAGGGACTTCTAGGAAATCACTACTCTAAACAACGAACATTGCAGAATCTAAAACATTTAGGAGTGTATTGGCCTAACATGGACAAAGAAATACAGGAGTGGATTCAGTATTGTCCAACATGCAAAGAGAGACCCTTGGTGGAGCATGCCACCCTTTATCACATGTCGTTAATTCCAGATTGGAGTGCTCCATTGGTAGAATTTATGAGATCAAGAACACTACCTAGCGAGGCTGGTCTAGCAAGAAAACGGAGCATGGAGCAAGAGGCTCAGGACTATCCCTTAATTGGAGACAACCTATATCGGAGAGGCAAAGATGGTTACCTAAGACTGTGTGTTCATGAATCGGACTACCTGAAAGTCTTAGAAACTGCACACAACAGTGTTGCAGGTGGACACTTTGGTCCTAACCGAGTAATCAAGGCCATTCTATTTTCAGGACTTTGGTGGCCCACTCTTCATATGGATGCACATACCTATGTGAAGAAATGTGACACATGCCAACGTGCCCAATACCAAAAGATGAGATGCCTTTGAGACCAATGATGGGAGGGCGTGCATTCTCAAAGTGGGGTATAGACTTTGTTGGTCCTATTAACCCCCCAGCTAGAAACTCCCATGCGGAATACATTATTGTAGCCACTGATTACCTTACCAAGTGGATGGAAGTAAAAGCCACAACAAAGAATGATGCTCAAACAACGGCTAAGTTCTTATTCGAAAATGTGCTCACTAGATATGGGTTACCAATAGAGTTGGTTAGTGATAGAGGTACGCACTTCTTGAACGAGGTCATTGAAAATCTCCTTCAAGAATTCATGGTGATACACAAGAAGTCTGCCCCTTATCATCCACAAGCAAATGGACAAGCCGAGAGCACAAATAAGATCCTATGTAACGTATTGACAAAACTTGTCAATAATAAACGCTCTGATTGGGACAAACAAATTCATCATGCTGTTTGGGCTTACCAAGTTGCGTACAAAACAGTACAAGAGCATGCGTGGAATGGACACGAGTTGTCCTCTTAAACGTCTAAACGCGGGACTAACTGTTAGTAGCGCGTTTAAACATTTATTGGGTTTGTGGGAGTGGAAGGGGTCTGTAAAGACAGAGGCCCTATGCTTGTTTCCCAAAATTACGTCACAACACACAATATACCAACACTCAAGATGTCATCAAGAATTGGTATCCCATTCTCATTCTTTACGGTTCGTCCTTTTAACTCTATCAGAGTCTACCGAACACATTGTACCAGACTATCAGTAGTGTAATACCGAATTACCTCAAAACCCTTTTTTCGAATACACACTACTATAACATTCGGAACAATAACAGTAGTTCAACCTTCACCGAATAGAGCTCACAATCGAACAAACCGAAGACACAGAAGGACTCAACAGTTCCAGACACACAGTGCTGAAGATTCAGTACGTAACTTAGGAAAACCCTTACTATAATTTTAATCTTTGTCGTATGAAGATAGACCTCAACACTGCAGACAACACAATACATATCCGATTACCAGAAACACTACCATAGCTACACAGATTGCACCAAGCAACTGGCAGAATATTCCAAGAAAGAGTAACACCATGTTACGAGTAATTAACACAACAATCACAATAGAGACTCGCAAACGACTCACTCAGACAACAGTCCGGCGATCTACTTGATGTCGAGGAAACTCACGACAGATAGGTATCGACAGATAACAGAATAGAACAAGAACAATATAATCAGGATTGCTCAACAAACAACACAATAACGTTCACTCAATCACCTAGAGAGACAGTCTGGTGAATCCAATGAACGTTTTTTGCGTCTCTTTTCCCTTGCTTTATATAAAGATTACAAGGTGTCTGCGTAACAACCTTTCGCGCGTGCAAAAAAAAGATTTAGTTATACAACTTCCAATCCGGCGGCCGATAACACTCTGGCACGCACTGTGGACTCGAACTCGTAGGTTTTACAAAATTACTGTTCTTCTGTAATGCCGTCTAAATACATGTTTCTGGCTAATCTGAAGGTTCGGGCGATTTTCTCTTTCAAAGCTTCTAACATCTGTTTGAGAGTATCCGGTTCTACTAATTGTGCATCTACTCTTATAGAACTTAATGCAATAGCTTCGGTCAGCAAAATTTCTGCTTGCGTTTGCAGAAAAGCCTCTTGTAGGTAGAGATCATTCGATAAGGCCGCATCTCTGGATACTTGCATTTCTTGCACCTGTTTTTCCATCTTGATTATTCTTTCCTTCTAATTATCGAGCTGGTTATCTTTTCTGTCGATCTGCTGATTTTGGAATTGAATTGTTCTTGAGTAAGCATCTCTTTCTCTGCGAAGATCTGCTATTACCTTTAGTCGTTGAGCTTCCTCGATCAATTTTCATTTTTAGAATGTTGTTTACGTCTACAAAATCTATTTTTCATTTTTGGAGTTCTTTAGCTGTTTTCATAGCCAAATCGTGCTGTTCTTGGCCTTTTTGTACCACTTCATCTAGCTGCTGTCTTGTTTCTTCTAATAGATTTCCTAAAGCGACTCTTGCATCTTCTTTGTCCTGTATCTCTTGCTTCAACTGGATGATTTCTGTATTTGCATCATTTATTAACTCGTCTTTCTTTCTGAGCTCAGCCAGTGCCGCATCCCTTTGAGTTGTAATTTCTACCTGTTCGGCCATTCGGGATTGTAACTCCTTCAATTGTTCTTGTAGGGCTTGATTTTCTGCCTTAGCCACCACCAATTCTTCTTGTAGAGGACTAATATCTGCCTCCAGCACATCCACTTTATGTTGGAATTCTTCTCGGATGCTATCAGTGACCTGTTTCATCTGTACTGGTAATTGTTGCGATAGCTGAATTAGCAATTGACCCATATTTGCAAGCTCAGAGATCATGGGAATCGAAGGAAGTGGAAGATGAGGACGAGGTTGAGATGAGGATGCGGTGAGTAGCTACTGGGAGTTCGGTGGAGAGTAGTTTGGGGATGAGGAAGAAGAGGCAGTGGGTTCTTCGGGAAGAATGGGTGGAGTAGGGATAATTGGGTTGAGTGGAGGTTCCGGTGGGGGAGTGGGAAAAACAGAGTGAGATTCTGTTACCTTTTCTGTGGTTTGTTGTGTGTCAGCGGTGTCGGTAGCTATGGACTCTACTGCTTTAAGCAGTTCCTCGAAGACTTCTTTGATTATATGTTCTTCATCTCTTTGCTTTTCCTGCTCCGATTGTTGTTGTGATGCTCCTTGTGATGAGCTTGTGTCAGTTTCAATGTGATCTTCCTGTTCTTGTTGTCCTTCTGAAGATTGTGCAAATGATTCGTGTTGCATAGACGTTGCGGTGTCATGGAAAGTTTCTTCGTCCTGCTTCTCTTCTTCTTTGTCATCTTCTTTGTTTTTTTCGGGTGACCCCTGGGCTTGACTTTCAGAGGAACTGATTCTGATTCTTTTCCGGCTGAAGAGTTGATTGAGTTCCTCTTCGTCTTCTTCATCGTCCTCCAATAATTGCACAGAATCTTCATGACGCACGATCGGGCCTCTGGGTGGTGGTTGTGCTGCAAGAATGGCCGGAAAAAGGAAAGAAATAATGTGCGGCAATCTGGACCTTGGCATCCCTCCTTTGTTTACCTGTTTAATTATTGAAACACATTCCTTGTGAATGCGGTGGAAGAAGTAGGATGCAAAATTTATTGGTTCTCTAGCATGCTCTACTGGTACAATAAATCCAACCTTTAATAACCTATCCAGCTCTGCCTTTACCTATGTTGCATAATTCGGATTCATCCGGTAGCTGGGTTGTTTGTTTGGTTTTGCTTCCGGCTTCAGCATGACCCTATGTTGATAAATGCGGGGGTCCAAACCCTTCATATCTTTGTAATCCCATGCAAAGACGTCGGAGAACTCTCGGAGTAGCTGGATTAGGTCTGCGTGAAATGTTTCCGGTAAGTTTTCTTTTATCTTGACAGGACGCGGATGGTCTTCATCTCCTAAATTATTCTTTTATCTTGACAGGACGCGGATGGTCTTCATCTCCTAAATTATAAGTGATCAACTGATCCTCTGGAACATAAAATTGTCGGGGCTTCTCTGTATCGTCAGCTGGCTTAAAAAGTTGTTGCAGTTGAGCGTCATCTATAGCAGCATTATCTTCCTTCTTATCTTCTTCTGTTACAGGCATCACCGTACAAACTGCGGGATTCCAATTATCTACAACATATTGTAGATCAACAGTTCCTAGGGAGATCAAGTCAATATTATTCTTTAAAAACTCTTCTTCTTCATCATCTGACAGACCATCTAACATATGAACTGGTTCTGCAAAATACGGTCTAGCATGCAATTCGCAAGGTTGTATAGCATCTAATTTTACAATATATTTACGATTTTTGTCCTTGAAAGTGAGTTCCTATGCAGACCAATCTTGTATAACCTTAGCTTGCTTTAGCCAAGGACGGCCAAAAAGAAGATTATAATCAAGGGTGGATTCCGGTAATTCTAGGACGACAAACGTCATCTTAAATGTGGTACCCTGCAAAGTTATTGGTACATTTCGGACAAGTCCTACTGGATGGACTCTTGACTGGTCAGCCATTCTGACAAAGAACTGAACTGGTTCAATTTCAGTCCATCCTAACTTCTTACACAGTGCAGCAGTAGCAATGTTGACTCTAGATCCTTCATCAATTAGTACCTGTGTAATTTTATGATTTTTATACCATACCGTAATTAAAGGAACCGAATGATCGACCGTAGAATCAGGTTCCGGTTGCACTGTCGCTGTGGTTGGAATGCAAGAAGGTACATGACTGAACTATTGTTGGAATTGATGCCGAACTCCTGGTAATAGTGCAAGTAATTGGCCAAGAGGAAGAGTAATAGATGCTTTAGATAAAATTTCCCAGGCCTTATGTGATTGAATTGTGTTTTCCACAGATTCTGAAGATGATGCACCTGCTGAAGATGATGTGCTTGCTATTGAATTAGAATCTTGCTTTTGTGTTCCTTCCTTGGTTAGCGGAGCCTGGGTCATCGGAATAGGATCTGGAAACATTGGAGATTCGGCGGTGGTCCATTAACTGGCCCTATCATACATCCTTTGTTGTTCAGGTATGCCTGGTTCAAATACTTATGTTGCTGGTTTCAGTTGCTTACCGGATCGGGTCTAAATTACTGCAGCTTGCGTTTCTACTGGTGTGATTTGTACCATATTAGTCATTGGGTTGTGATGTTCTTTCTTCCTTTGATCATACTCAGCTGCATCCTTACAGAATCTTCTAATGTGACCAAATTCACCACAAAAATGACAGCACGGTGGTGGCAAATTGGGATTTTCCTATGCTGGTTTGGCTTGCCAGTGGTTTGCATTGTAGTTGTTATTTCTCTGTCCTCTGTAATTTCGATAACCTTGTTGCTGGTTGTTTCTCATTTGTGAAGGTACATAGTGATTGGCTGGTTGTCCTGGTTCCTATATAATTGCATTCACTATTGCGGTTCCCTGCACTTTGGCATTGTATGCACAATTTTTGGTGGTATGTCCGGTCGTGTTGCAGATAGCACAAAACAACTGATTAAGTGCACAAGTGGCACTAGTGTGCCCTGAATTCTTGCATGTGGTGCAGAACATTTGTCTGGTCGGATCTTCTGCAACATTTTTATTTTCCTTTAACCATTCCAAGTCTTCTGTAAATCCTCCAACCTTGTTTTCCAGCTGCAAAGCCATTGCAATCACTGCATCTAACATCATAGCTCCTACACAGCGTATGATCATAATCTGTTTAAGTTGTAGAGTCAATCCATTGATAAACCATTGAGTGATAACGTCATCCGGTAGGTTGGCATGTGCTGGTGGTAATTGCCTCAAATGGGTTCTGAATAGAGTGGCATACTCCTGCACTGTTTGATTTATCTTATGTCTATTATTTTGTAGGTAGTCGAAAATTTTGGCTGGATTCTTCTTTAGCCTGAATCTTTGCAAAAATGCATCCCTTACTGCTTCATAGGTGCCGAAATGGTTGATATCATATTCTGTAAGCCATCTGGCTGCTTCATTAACCAATGTAGACTGGAAGACAATAGCTTTATACGCCGGATCAGGTGGATGGTTGAGCACTGTGTAACTTATCTCAAATGTGCGTACATGAGCATCTGGGTCATCTCCTGGAAATCCACCGAATTTAGTGTACGTTACTCTTGTGGGAGTCGGCCGGGGTGGAAATAACTGTTGTTGCTGCTGCTGCTGCTACTGTTGTTGTTGTTGTTGTTGTTGTTGTTGTTGCCCACTCATCGTGCTGACGGTGGTATTGGGACAATCTGCTGTATCCCGAGGCTGAATATCTGAACCGTCGAAATCTGTATCTTCAGCCTGTGCACTCTCCGGCTCGATAATATTGTTCAGTATATTTCGGATCTCAGCTTCGAACACGCTACCTTCCTTCTTGATATCAAATGTAGGAAAGCTTACTCCAAATAGCGGTGGCTGGACTGAAGATTCACCAAGAAAAGGTAAACCGTCACGGGAACACTGTGAATTCTCAGCAACTTGTACCGAAATAACACCGAAAGGTGTCGATTTTTCACCAAAACAAAGTGCTCCTTCTCCTTCACTGGTTTCTTTGGCCAAGAGGTTTCTTTTCGTAAACAAATTCAAATATTTACCTAATGATGTTAAACTAACTTCATGCTGCGTCCTGATAGATTCTGGAGTTACTATATCTTCGACAGACTGTGCCGAAATCGCACCGGAATTTGCCAGAGATGTAGCACGTTCCACCGGGATATGACCGGAATAACTACTGACGTTCTTCACTTTCTTGAAAATTGGGTAAGACCTTTTTGCGCTTCTACCTCCTGGAGGCATTCTTAGCAAATTAGGTACCTAGGGCTGTCGGTTCTTCGGATACGTTTCACCGGATCGAGTAACCGGCATGTATCATTTTTTGTACTACTCGTGTACTATTACTGTCGATTTACAATCTATAGTCGTGTTACCACAATCAATTTGCAATAATTAGATCTATTGCCACCTTCCCATAGATGGCCCCAGTGTTAAACGTCTAAACGCGGGACTAACTGTCAGTAGCGCGTTTAAACATTTATTGGGTTCGTGGGAGTGGAAGGGGTCTGTAAAGATAGAGGCCCTATGCTTGTTTCCCAAAATTACGTCACAACACACAATATACCAACACTCAAGATGTCATCAAGAATTGGTATCCCATTCTCATTCTTTACGGTTCGTCCTTTTAACTCTATCAGAGTCTACCGAACACATTGTACCAGACTATCAGTAGCGTAATACCGAATTACCTCAAAACCCTTTTTCCGAATACACACTACTATGACATTCGGAACAATAACAGTAGTTCAACCTTCACCGAATAGCGCTCACAATCGAACAAACCGAAGACATAGAAGGACTCAATAGTTCCAGACACACAGTGCTGAAGATTGAGTACGTAACTTAGGAAAACCCTTACTGTAATTTTAATCTTTGTCGTATGAAGATAGACCTCAACACTGCACACAACACAATACAGATCCAATTACCAGAAACACTACCACAGCTACACAGACTGCACCAAGCAACTGGCAGAATATTCCAAGAAAGAGTAACACCACGTTACGAGTAATTAACACAACAATCGCAATAGAGACTCGCAAACGACTCACTCAGACAACAGTCCGGCGATCTACTTGATGTCGAGGAAACTCACGACAGACAGGTATCGACAGATAACAAAACAGAACAAGAACAATATAATCAGGATTGCTCAACAAACAACATAGTAACGTTCACTCAATCACCCAGACAGACAGTCTGGTGAATCCAACGAACGTTTTTTGCGTCTCTTTTCCATTGCTTTATATAAAGATTACAAGGTGTCTGCATAACAACCTTTCGCGCGTGCGAAAAAAAGATTTAGTTATACAACTTCCAATCCGGCGGCCGATAACAGTCCTCTAGGATCTTTGATCTAGAACGCTTAGGTGAGACGAGGCTATGAGCAGCAGTAGGCATCTATGCTGCAAAGAAAAGACAAAAGGCATACTTTGATGCCCATGTAAAGGACAAAGGATTAAAAGAAGGAGATCTGGTGCTGGTTTATATGCTAAAGCAACATGCCCGCAAATTGGAGAAACGAGGATATGGATCCATGATCATTAATAGAATCTCCACTAGTGGTGCAGTTCAATTGGCCACTTTAGAAGGTGATATCTTGCCAAACTATATAAGTGGTTGTCGGGTCAAGTTATATCAAGAACCTCTTACAGAGGAAATGCTAATGAGACTCAACACTGCTAAGAAGCGAAAAGAAGAGGAGTTGAGGGTTAGAGAAGAAGCACAAGCAGAGGCTAGAGAGCGCATCAGAAGAAATAAGTTACGGTGACTAGGCCTAGATGTCAACACAAAAGCTTCAAAATATCACATGGACATGTGCCAAAAATTGGACCTAACTACTTCTCGAATAATTGACTGACGCCCCTTTGTGACCATAGAGTTAGGACAAGGAAAGAGCGTAAGGACTGTGAGAGCATTGGTTGACTCAGGTGGAGCAACTAGTGCAATTAGACTTTCATACTGCCAAGACCTGCAAGTGGACATCAAGCCCATAGAAGCTTACCTCATAGGTTTGGGAGGTGTGGAAACCCCTTGTTTGGGGGAGGTGGAGCTTCCCATCTACCTTCAAGATGTTCCAATAAAAGTCAAAATGCTAGTGTGTCATGATGCAGACCTTACAGAGCCACTTGTCCTAGGTCAAGATTGGATTTATGACCATGCAGTCAACTTGAACCTAAGAAGTCAACTTCTTCAAGGTTGGGTACATGAACAATGCATCGCATTAGAGAGAATTGCATGCACACAAATCCAAATGTCACACATTCTCTTAGTTCTTCTAGGATTAATCTTAGCAAAAAAGATGTATGTGTCCCAGGCTCGATGATCCATAAGGACTCAATCATGGAAGAACAGTTGCAAAGGCACGCAGACCTTCCTTCTCTTTCAAGGAGTAAAGCATCCATAGTGGTTCAACCATAGAGGCAAGCAAAACTGTACAAGACAACGGCTATATCAAATAGACAAAGAGATTTCAAGAAGAAAGTAGTTCTGGGCATGAAACGGATCTAGGTACGAAAAGGAGAGCAACCACCAGCCTTGCCAACACAATTCCCACCCAGGCAAGCTAACCATGTGAAGACAAGAACCAAACCACTAGGACGAGCTCAACGAGAAGGCATATGACAAATTTGGGTGCCTAAGAATTAGTTGGAGTTCAACAAGGACAATCACATATGTGGGTGCTCAAGGCGCTCTTACACGTGCTAAGGCCTATGCTCCCCACCATGCAAAAGGGCTCAACAAAGAAGCCAAGGAGATAAAAGTGTAAGAACAGAGCACAAAGACCAAAGAAGATAAACTCAACCCTTCTGCAAGAGTAAGCAAGCAATCATCAAGGATATGGGTTTGGAAGCCAAAAGCACCAGCAACATCCAGAGAACCAAAGAGCCAACCACACTGGATACCAAAGTTTGGAAAGCATCCAAAGATGAAGTGGCCTGAGGCGATCTCTAGAGGGCCAAATCCTATTCTAAAATGGGTTCCAATCAGGAGAATTACATCATTTCGAGATCCAATCGACACCTCCAATCAAAGAATGCATCAAGTATGCAAATACCATCAAAAGCCTCAACCAGCAACAACCATGTGCCTTTGGCATAACCCTGTCTTTTGCACCATTCAGGTCATGCATTTCCAAAGTATGCATCAATATAGGGCCACATTACACGGCCGTGCATAGACACTATTGAGAAATCCCAGGCACATGAGACACACTTGACATATGGAATATATTTTATTGATCCTAACCACCTTCTTCTAGTTTTGTGTTTGTTCCAAAAAAAAAAAGAGAGAACAGGTCCATGCGCTCGACAACACTCATCGCTGAAATATCAGCAAGGACGTTCATCAACCAGAAAGACAAGCCAATCGTCAATCACCGTGATGGGCATTTTGTAACTCCATTTTTGTAACTCCATTTTGTTCAAGCCAAGGAGTCCTTGAGCTTGAGGAGTATTAGAACTATCATCCTACCAATTTTCATAATTTTTAGATTCCATTTGAGCCCCAAAATAAGCCCCGGAATCTATTTTTTAACTAGGCCGGACACTAGGTCTGGACAAGGCCAAAATCACTCAAAAAACTATAAAAAGGGCTGGAGAGCTCATTTTTGAGGTTAACTTGTTGTATTTTTGAGCTTTGTAAGGGATTTCTTTTGTAATCGAAGCTTTCCATTGTTCCACTCTTTGCTCTTACCTTGTGCGCGTGTATGTGTATGTGTGTGCATGCTAGTGTGCTTTCACTCACGCACTTATGCCATCACTTGCTCATGGTCTTCATACCGGTCCTCACGTCTCCACGGATTGAGATTTATGAGGTGAAGCTCCTCATGTTGGTACTTGCCATTGTGCTAGAGTGACAGTTGTCCTCCAGGATCTTTGATCTAGAATGCTTAGGTGAGACGAGGCTACGAGTGGCAACAAGCATTTATGTTGTAAAGAAAAGGCAAAAGGAAAACTTTGATGCCCATATAAAGGATAAAGGATTGAAAGAAGGAGATCTAGTGCTGGTTTATATGCTAAAGCAACATGCTCATAAATTGGAAAAGCGAGGATATGGACCCTTGATCATTAATAGAATTTCCACTAGTGGTGCGGTTCAATTGGCTACTCTAGAAGATGACATCTTGCCAAACTATATTAGTGGATTTCGAGTCAAGCTATATCAAAAACCTTTTACAGAGGATATGTTAATGAGACTCAACACTACTAAGAAGCAAAAAGAAGAAGAGTTGAGGGTTAGAGAAGAAGCAGAGGTAGAGGCTAGAGACCACATTAGACGAAATAAGTTGAGGTGACTAGGCCTAGATATCAATCAAGAAGCCCCAAGATATCACATGGCCATGTGCCAAATGTCATGTGTGAATGCTTCTCGGATAATCCATGGATGTCCCTTTGTGACCATGGAGGTAGCACAGGGAAAGAATGTAAGGAGTGTGAGAGCATTGATTGACTCAGGTGCAATGAATAGTGTAGTCAGACTTTCATATTGCCAAGACTTGCAATTGAACATCAAGGCAATAGAAGCCTATCTCATAGGGTTGGGAGGTGTGGAAACCCCTTGTTTGGGCGAGGTGGAACTTCCCATCTATCTTCAAGATGTTCCAATGAAAGTCAAAATGCTAGTGTGTCACGATGAGGACCTTACAGAGCCACTTATCTTGGATCAAGATTGGATTTACGACCATGCAGTCAACTTGAACCTAAGAAGTCAACTTCTTCAAGTTTGGGTACAAGAACAATGCATTAAATTAGAATTAGAGAATTGCATGCTCACAAATCTAGATGTCACACATTCTCTTAGTTCTTCTTGGACTAATCTTAGCAAAAGAGATGTTGTATGTGTCAAAAGCTCTAGGTTCTAGAACAACTCAATCAAGGAAAAAGAATCTCGAAGACAAGTAGACTCCTCCTCTTGTGCAAGGACTAATGCCGCCACCACAACTCAACCAAAAAGGCAAGCAAAACAGTACTTGACAATCGCTATATCAAATAGACAAAGAGATGTCAAGAAGAAACTAGGTCCAGACATGAAGCAGATCTGGGTATGAAAACGAGAGCAACCACCAAATTTTCCAACACATTTCCCACTCAGGCAAGGCAACCATGCAAAGACAAGAAACAAGCAACTAGGACAAGCTCAAACAGAAGATCTCCGACAAATTTGGGTGCCTAAGAAAGTAGTTGCAGCTCAACAAGGGTGATGTCAGTTCCCAAAGTACTCTTACATGCACAAAGGCCTATGCTCTCCACTATGCAAAAGGTCTCAACAAAGCTTTTGGGGCTAAAACAGGGTTCAAACAGGGTGATCAGGCAAGTAGGATTTCTCAAATTACTTGTGTAGCGGCCTCACAATGCTCTAATATACTTTAATGTTTCCCAAATAATTGCCAAAAATTGACCAGATATCTTTGCCCTAAAAAATGGCCGAAATTGCCCGTCAATTGCAATCAAGTGGTCTGTCAATCGCGAGTGATATGTCAGTCACGATCGAAGTGTCGGTCACAATTGATAGGTCCGTCCTCGCTGTCAGTCACGATTGATGGGTCAGTCGCGATTGACACGTGGCTCATAATTTCAGTCAATCGTGGTCAAAGGATAAATGACTCTGTCGATTGTGATTGATGGGTCGATCGCGATTGACACGTGGCATGCGAGGTCTATCGATCATGATCAAACAGTCATTGATCGGGTCGGTCATCATTGACAGGTCTGTCTGGGCTCTCAGTCATCACTGACGGGTCGATCACGGCTGATGGGTCGATCGCAATTGACACGTGGTGCCTGAAAGGTCTGTCGGTCGTGGTCAATCATTCGTTGACTCTGTCGGTCGCGATTGACATGTCGATCGTGATTGATAGGTCCGTTGGCAAGTGTCCGTCATCGTTTCTCGATCGCGATTGACAGAAAATAGAGGCATATTAAAATTTTAAGCACGTATTTAGGAAGCTCTAGGCATGCACATCATGATTATCTACTTAGTTTGGCAAAATGTTCACTTTTTTTGTCGGCCGCGATTGACAGAGGTCAATGCCTTGGGACCTGCACAATCAAAATTTTTTACGTGTTGGAGTTGGTAAAGTTGCTGAGGATGCCGGTTCCTGCAAAAAATCTCAGAAATCACACAATAGCACAAACACGCAAACGCTCTCTCGCTCTCTCTCACAAGTGAAATGAGGGGAAATGGTGTGGGAATGGTGATATAACCAAAAAACTGAAATTTTCGCGATGATGGAGATGGAGGTGGGAGATGGTGATGATGATGGAAAATAGATCAAAGTGAAGAAAATACCTATGACTCCAAGATCTCAACTCTACGTCTTACCATCACATGCTCGTCCTCAAAGCTCGATCCCTGGCAACGACACCAAAATTTGGTGTAGCTCAATGATGAGTAGCACCTCCTTTAATGTCAATCCGGGAAGACATGAGGATGGTATGAAGACCTTGAGCAAGTGAAGGCACAAATGTGTGAGTGAGAAGCATACCAACATGCACACACATACACACACACGTGCACACACGGCAAGAACAAAGAGAGCAAGACAATGTAATCACTTCTATTACAACCAAGTTCTCATACAAGTTCAAAACTACAACAAGCTAACCTCGAAAATCAGCTCTCTAGCTCTTTTTATAGCTTTTGACTAGCTTCTGGCCCTGTCCAGACCTAGTGTCCGGCCTAGTTAAAAATTAGGTTCTAGGGCCTATTTGAGGGCTCAAATGGAGTCTAAAAAACATGAAAATTGATAGGTAGGTACTTCTAATGCTCCTCAAGCTCAAGGACTCCTTGGCTTGCACAAAATGGAGTCGAAACTATCCAAAAATGGTATTTACAAGGTTAAGGTAGTGATGAAAATCACTATTCAAATGAGGTTTGGTTGGAGATTTTGGATGGCCTATTTGCTAGATCTTCATTGACTACTTTGTCTGCTTGTGCCTTCTCTCCGCTCTGGCTCCCTTCTTTGGCTTCCTTGTCTTGTGAGTCCTTGGGTGCCTTGACTGCTGCCAACATCATGTTTTCAAAGAGTTCTTGTGAAAGAGCTTGGAAGTATATGTGGATGATTTATGTGCTCATTCCCAGGAAAGAAGATACCACATCCCTGAGCTTAGACAAATCTTCAACAAGTGTAGAGAATATCCAATTTGTCTGAACCCAGAAAAGTGTGTGTTCATGGTATGTCAAGATAAAATCTTAGGTCACACTGTTTCTAAGAATGGAATATCAACTGATGAAGACAAAGTAAGAGCCATAGAAGAGTTGCCCAAGCCAAGGAATGTTAAAGAGGTACAAGCCTTTATGGGCTATTGTGGATATTATCGGAGGTTTATCCACATGTATGCAATCATAGCTAAGCCTCTTTATGCCTTGCTAACAAATTTTGAGTGGAATGATGAATGTGAAAATTCCTTCAACGAGCTGAAGAGACGTTTGTGCACAACACCAATACTAACCACTCGTGATTGGACTAAACCATTCCATGTCCATGTAGATGCATCCAATCATGCAATAGATATGTGCTACCACAACCCACAAGTGAAGGAAATTAAGATTTGCCTATAGCATATGCTAGTAGACAGCTTAATGGGACAGAACGAAACTATACAACAACCGAAAGGGAAGGCTTAGGAATGGTATATGCCATGAAAACGTTTAGACACTATCTACTGGCCCAAAAATTCAATTTTTTCACTAATCATCAAGCTTTATTATATTTGGTCAATAAACCTTGCAACACAGGACGCTTAGTAAGATGGTTCCTCTTACTAATGGAATACAATTTTGAAGTGGTAGTTAGGAAAGGTAGAACTTACCTCAAGGTAGATCATCTTTCTCACATCACTTCACGAAAGCCACCGTAGGGAGTTTCTGATGAGTTGCCCGATGCTTATCTGTTCAATTTAGAAGTTGTTCCTAAATGGGCAAATAAGTTTGTACCTGTCCTAACCTTCGGACCCGCAAATAAAAACATGAAAGCAAACAAAGATGAAATTGTACGATCACAAAAATATCAAATATTGGCAGGAATCATGTACAAACAAGATAGAGAGGGTGTATTAGCTTGTTGTGTCGAGGATGATGAACAGAGTAGTTGGTTGCAACAAGCCCATGAAGGATTACTAGGAAATCACTATTCTAAACAACGAAAATTGCAAAATCTAAAAGATTTAGGAGTGTACTGGCCTAGTATGGACAAAGAAATACATGAGTGGATTAAGAATTGTCCAATGTGCAAAGAGAGACCCCTAGTGGAGTATGCCAACCTTTATCACATGTCATTAATTCCATATTGGAGTGCTCCATTGGTAGAATTTATGTGATCAAGAACATTACCTAGCGACACTAGTCTACCAAGAAAATGAAGCATGGAGCAAGAGGCTCGGGATTATGCTTTAGTAGGCAACAACCTATACCCAAGAGGCAAATATGGTTGCTTAAGACTAAACGTTCACGAATCAGATTATTTGAAAGTTTTAGAAGCTACACATAGCTTGGTGTTGCAGGTGGACACTTCGGTCCTGACGGAGTAATTAAGACCATTCTATTTTCATGAATTTGGTGGCCAAATCTTCATATGGATGCACATACCTATGTGAAGAAATGTGACACATGCCAAGGTACACAATATCTAATTAGAAAAGACGAGATGCCTTTGAGGCCAATGATGGGAGGACGCACATTCTCGAAGTGGGGTATAGACTTCATAGGTCCTATCAACCCCCCAACTAGAAACTCCCATGCAGAATACATTATTGTAGCCACAGATTACCTCACAAAGTGGGGCCACGACAATGAATCATGCTCAAATAATGGCTAAGTTCTTATTCGAGAACTTGTTCACCAGATACGGGCTACCAATAGAGTTAGTAAGTGATAGAGGTACACACTTCTTGAACAAAGTTATTGAAAATCTTCTCCAAGAATTCTTGGTGATACATAAGAAGTCTGCCCCCTATCATCCACAAGCTAACAGACAAGGCGAGAGCATGAATAAGATCCTATGTAATGTATTGATGAAATTTGTAAATAATAAACGCTCTGATTGGGACAAATAACTTCGTCATGCTATTTGGGCTTATCGAGTTGCCTAAAAAACGGTACTCAATGCCAGCCCATTTCAGATGGTCTTGAGAGAGAATGCTATCCTACCATTAGATTTCTTGATCCCAGCTTTTAAAGTAGCACGAAAGCACGAGTGGAATGGACATGAGTTGTCCTCCAGGATCTTTGATCGAGAATGCTTAGGTGAGACGAGGCTACGAGTGGCAACAAGCATTTATGTTGTAAAGAAAAGGCAAAAGGCAAACTTTGATGCCCATATAAAGGATAAAGGATTGAAAGAAGGAGATCTAGTGCTGGTTTATATGCTAAAGCAACATGCTCATAAATTGGAAAAGCGAGGATATGGACCCTTGATCATTAATAGAATTTCCACTAGTGGTGCGTTTCAATTGGCTACTCTAGAAGATGACATCTTTCCAAACTATATTAGTGGATGTGGAGTCAAGCTATATCAAAAACATTTTATAGAGGATATGCTAATGAGACTCAACACTACTAAGAAGCAAAAAGAAGAAGAGTTGAGGGTTAGAGAAGAAGCACAGGCAGAGGCTTTCTCCAAGGCGGCGACTAAGGCGGCAACCAAGGCATAGACCTTGGCATACCTTGTCATCCGATTCACCGAAGTCACCGTTGGCACCGTTGGCTGCGCGCGAGGGAGGACCTCAACGATCAAGGAATATAGAGGTTCCCGGTACTTCCCGGGAGGTCACCCATCCCAGTACTGTTCCCCCCAGAGCTCGCTTAACCGTGGCAATCTCTTGCCACTAAGCTACACTCTTGTGGTTTTTGAAGAAGGGGAAAGACTAAGGTTGACATTACCTTGAACAAGTTTTGGTCCCTCAAAGCTTCATTTTTTGCTTTCAAAGCCTATTTCTGAAGCAATTTTGGGGTGTTTTTTGGAGCCATTTCGGAGTACTTTTGCACATAGTTCTCTTCGCACAGGTCCAAGAACATCAAGAAGAGTGTTCCTTGTATTTTTGAGACAATAAATATCAACCTTTGGGGTTGTAGTTTCAGCCACACTTGTAAAACTACAGGTTTCTTGAGGGGTTTTTCAGTTTTGGTGGGAGCAATCGCTACAAATTTATGCAGGTTTTTTAAAGCCTAAAACATCAGAGTTGACAGACACTTGTAGGTGTTATTGGCTAGTTTTTGGCCTGTGTACTCAGCCTTTTAGTGTCATTTTACTGCATATATTGAGCACATACACACCATGTACGCTTCTGTGGATACCGCTTATGTACGTCCATGTGGTCATTGATATAGTGGTTACGTTCTTTGCATAAAGCCTTTTATGTTTGATAAAGAGGGTCATGGTGAGGTTTTCTTAACTGGGAGACACCCAGATGTCGGGGTCTCTTCGGTGATGCAGGTGGAAGACTTACCCAGCCTCGCCATAGGAGATGTATGATAGTTGTTCATAGGTGCTCGATAAGCCTAGTTGGCTTCTATTGGGTAACTGATTATATGCAGTGGAGTCAGCTATGCAGGTAGACATGTCAGTACTTGCAGTTTTATGATACTTTGACACTGGTCATATGCTAATTTTGTAGAGGATACTCAAGCAAAATTTTTCCAGATTTCTGGTTTAGTCAACTATACAGTGGCCGATTTACTCCTTGATACACTTATTTGTTGGTCTTTGGACTCTTCTAGCTCCATTATCATTCTATTCAGTTCTGTACGATCATGGCATCAGAGGTCTCAGGCACATCCGGTGGATCAGGTTCTAGTGCTTGTGTTTCGAGGAGGAGCTATAACTTGCAGGGCAAAGACCATTTTGAGATCCGAAAATTTGATGGCACAAACTTTGCTCTATGGAAAAATCAAATTAAAGATGTGCTGATTCAAAGGAGGCAATGGAAGCCAGTAAATGGGATTTCAAAGAAGCCTGCTGACATGGATGAAGATGATTGGGATGAGTTAGATGAAATGGCCAGGTCTACCATTCGCTTGCACTTGGCAGATAATGTTTACTTTACAGTATTAGACTGTGAAAGTGCAGAGGAGCTTTGGAAGAAGTTATGCAATACATATGAAAAAGAGACGGCATCAAATAAAGTGTATCTGATGAGAAAATTATATGACCTTCGTATGAAGGACACAGATAGTGTTGCTACTCATCTAAATGAGTTTGATGCTATATTCTCCCAGTTACAGGCTCAGAAAATGGATATGGATAATGAAATGAAAGCAGTATTCCTGTTATGCACCCTGCCATCATCATGGGATACGTTTTGCACAGCTATTAGCAACAGTGCACCTGGCGGTAAACTTGTCTATGATGACATATGTGGAGCACTCAAGGAGATTCGTAGAAAATCTATGGTTGGCACTCAGAGTGGAGATGCATATAATGTTCGTGATTCTTACCAAGGAAAGAATCAACAACGTGGCAGGAACAAGAACAAGGAAAAGAATGGTCAACAGAATAAGAGTAGAAGTAAATCAAGGAAGAGGGATATCGAATGCCATTTTTGTCATAAGAAAGGACACATGAAGAAAGATTGTTATGCATTAAAGAATGCTAAAGGTAAAGGACAGAATGTTGATGGGCATGTTAAACAGTTACCTACACCATCTACTTCGACTGTGAAGATTGAAGAAATTAATGCTATTTTTGATGATGCTGATGTGTTGACACTTGATAGTACTATGCCATTTGAGGCACTTATGGCTGATTCTCTTTCCCACACCTGGCTGCTAGATTCTGGTGCTTCTTTCCATGTGACACCACATAGAGAATGGTTCTCTAATTATGCAGCAAAGTCTCTTGGTACCGTGAGACTTGGTGACTCTTACCAGTGTGATGTTGTGGGGATTGGAGATGTGGTTGTGCAGTTCATTGATGGTTCAAAATTTACTATGCATAATGTACGCCATGTACCTCAGTTATCACGCAGTTTGATGTCAGTTGGTCAACTTGATGACCTTGGTTACAAGGTGGTCTTCTATGCTCAGTCCTTTTGTATATCAAAGGCCAATATGGTTATTACAAAAGGAAGCAAAGTTGGCTCACTTTATCCTTTATTTGTATCACAGAAAGAACACTTGTTAGCTGTTACTGAACAGCCTATGGCTTGTATTTGGCATGGTCGTTTGGGCCATATATCTCATAGTGGAATGGAAAATCTTTCTCGTTCTGGCTACTTACCTGTGTTATCTTTCTCTGATTTTTCATTTTGTGAGCATTGTCAATATGGAAAGCAAACCAGAAATGTGCATAGAATGCACATTGACTCTTCAATTCAGCCTTTAGATCTCGTTCATACAGATGTGTGTGGTCCTATGCCCACTAGGTCCTTAGGTGGTTCTCTTTACTTTGTCACTTTCATAGATGATGCTACTAGAAAAGTCTGGGTATATCCTATCAAATCAAAGGATGATGTATTCCCTACTTTCAGAAAATGGCTTGCTTCAGTTGAGACTGAAAAAGGAACTAAGCTTAAGGCTTTACGTTCAGATAATGGGGGTGAGTATACCTCACGTGAATTCAGCCTTTTTTGTCAGTCTAGAGGGATTCGTAGAGAGTTTACAGCTCCTTATACCCCAGTACAGAATGGTGTAGCTGAGAGGATGAATAGAACTATTCAAGATAGAGTAGTCTCTATGTTGCATCATGCAAACCTCTCACAAGGTTTTCGGGCAGAAGCAGTATTGTCTGCAGTTCATGTGATTAACCTTTCACCTAGTACTACCAAAGGTCTGAAAGTGGCATAAGAGTTATGGACAGGGAAACCACCATATTATGATCATCTTCGAGTTTTTGGGTGTGAAGCATATGCTCATATACCCAAGAATCTTAGACAAAAGTTGGACCATAAGTCAAAGAAATGCATTTTTCTTGGATATGGTCGAGAAGGACAATTTGGATATCGCTTATGGGATCCTGAAACACGGTCAGGGATCAGAAGTAGTGATGTCATTTTTAATGAGTCGAAGATGCATAAACAGCCCATTAAGGAGGTTGAAGTGAGAAGAGTGGTGTTTGAGGATAGTAGTCCTCCGATTAGCATGCATAAAAATGCTACACATAGGGATGTTCAAGAGAATGTCCATTCAGATCAGTCTGCACATGTTCCTGTTCAGCAACCATTGAGACGTTCTGCACGTGTCTCATATCCACCTGATAGATATGTTCCAGGTTTAGATTTTGTTATGCTAACAGATGCCGGTGAGCCTTCTTGCTACAAAGAGGCTATGCAGACAGAGGATCATGTCAAGTGGGAGTGTGCCATGAAGAGTGAGTTGGATTCCATTCACAAGAATGGTACTTGGGACTTAGTACCTTTGCCAAAGGGAAGAAAAGCTTTACCATGTAAATGGGTATATAAGCTGAAATTCACATCAGATAGTGCTTCTCCAAAATATAAAGCACGACTTGTTGCAAAGGGTTTTAAGCAACAACATGGTGTTGATTTTGAGGAAATCTTCTCTCCAGTGGTCAAGATGACTACTTTGCGCATGTTGCTTGGATTCGTTGCAATGGAGGACTTAGAGCTAGTCCAAATGGATGTGAAAACAGCTTTCTTGCATGGAGATCTTACAGATGAGATCTATATGGAACAACCAGAGGGTTATGTAGTTCCTGGCAAGGAAAGTCTAGTTTGTAAGCTCAAGAAGAGCTTGTATGGACTTAAACAATCTCCTAGACAATGGTACCAAAAGTTTGATGCTTTTATGAAGTCCCAAGGCTATTCTCGAAGCAATGAGGATCATTGTCTCTACACAAAGAGATGTTCTGATGGCAGCTTGATATGCTTGATACTTTATGTTGATGATATGTTGATTGCTGGGAAGTCTTCTTATGATTTGTCACTTCTCAAAAGAAGTTGAGTCAGACATTTGATATGAAGGATTTGGGGGATGCCAAACATATTCTTGGCATGCGCATTACTCATGATAGGAGTAAAAGATGCATATACTTGTCTCAAAGTGAGTACATATCCAAAGTATTCACTGATTCAATATGCAGGGTGGAAAGGCATTGAGTACACCTTTACCCACATATGTGAAATTGACCAAGGATGAGTGCCCCAAATCAGATGAGGAAAAGGAATTCATGACCAAAATTCCCTATCAGTCTGCTGTTGGTAGTCTCATGTATGCTATGGTAGCTACGAGACCAGACATTGCATTTGCAGTGGGAGTTGTGAGCAGATATATGTCTAATCCTGGCAAGAAACATTGGGAAGCGGTCCAAATGATTTTGAGATATCTAAGTGGCACTAAGGACAAGTATCTATGCGTAGGTAGAGGGAAAGCATCCATTATTGGTTACACAGATTCTGACTATGCTGGTTGTGTAGACAATCGTAAGTCTACATCAGGGTATATTTTTCATTTTGTTGGAGGTGCTATCTCTTGGAGCTCTCGTCTTCAAGAATGTACAACTGTTTCCACCACAGAAGCAGAGTATGTTGCAGCAAGTGAGGCATGTAAGGAAGCATTGTGGCTTTCTCGTCTTGCTTGTGATATGGGTTTACCTCAGCATGTACCTCACTTGCTCAGTGATAGTCAGAGTGCCATTGCTTTGGCTAAGAATCCGGTCTATCATGCAAAGACCAAGCACATTGAGGTGAGGTATCACTTCATTAGAGATTGCTTAGCCACTGAGAGCATTATTCTTGAGAAGGTTCACACTCGAGATAATGCTGCAGATGCTTTGACTAAAGCTCTAGCACAGGATAGCTTTCGACACTGTTGTCACTTGATGGGGGTTACTTGATTCTTGATCTTACGTAGTCACTTGTATACTGTGTAACATGCCCATCAGGTGGGAGGTATAGTTTGTATACTTACACTCAGGTATTCTTTATCATTCATTAATTTTTCTCCCATAGTTACTCTGGCCATATTGGCCTTTAGTGGGAGATTGTTACCGTTAGTGTCCATGTGAAAGGCCAAATGGCCACCGTACACTTCTTTGTATATGTTCTTTAATAAAACATATAGTGGCCTGGTCAGTCACAGACTGTAAGTTCGATCACATTTGCAAGACCTAAGAAGTCTGTCTTCGGGCTTCCTGTGTACTGTGTTTTCTACGTATTCTACAGCCTCTTTGCGGGGTACTGTGTGCGGCCTCAAGAGCTCGGCCTTCTACTCCGAGCATATCGTTGTGGAGCTCTCGAAAAGGAGAGCTCACTGTGGTGCATTGCCATTGAAACACTTCACAATTCCCACTCAGGCAATGGAATCATGCGAAGACAAGAAACAAGCAACTAGGACCTGCTCAAACATAAGATCTCCGACAAATTTGGGTGCCTAAGAAATTAGTTGCAGCTCAACAAGGGTGATGTCAGTTCCCAAAGGACTCTTACATGCACAAAGGTCTATGCTCTCCACCATGCAAAAGGTCTCAACAAAGAAGCCAAGGAGAGAAAAGGGTAAGAACCAAGCTTTCCAACAAGCCTAAGATCACTCCGAACAGATTTCGTATGAGGAAGTTATGACAGTTCAGGTTTCTGGGGCTAAAATAGGGTTCAAACAGGCTGATCAGGCAAGCAAGATTTCTCGAATTACTTGTGTAGCGGCCTCACAATGCTCTAATATACTTTAATGTTTGCCAAAAATTGACCAAATATCTTTGCCCTAAAAAATGGCCGAAATTGTCCGTCAATCGCGATCGAGTGGTCTGTCAATCGCGATTGATATGTCAGTCACGATCGACGTGTTGGTCGCGATTGATAGGTCCATCGTGGCTATCAGTTGCGATTGATGGGTCACTCGCGATTGACACAAGGCCCGTAATTTCAGTCAATCATGGTCAAAGCATCGTTGACTCTGTCGATCACGATTGATGGGTCGATCGTGATTGACACGTGGCACGTGGGGTCTATCGATCATGGTCAAACAGTTGTTGATTGGGTCGTTTGGGATTGATAGGTCCGTCGGGGCTCTCAATCGTGATTGACGAGTCGATTGCGGCTGACGGGTCAATCACAATTGACATGTGGCACGCGAAAGGTCTGTCGGTCGTGGTCAGTCGGTCGTTGACTTTGTCGTTCGCGATTGACTTGTCGATCGCAATTGACAGGTCCGTTGGCAAGTGTCCATCGTCGTTTGTCGATCGCAATTGACGTGTCGATCAAATGATTGATAGAAAACAGAGGCATATTAAAATTTTAAGCACATATTTAGAAAGCTCTAGGCATGCACATCATGATTATCTACTTAGTTTGGCAAAATGTTCACTTCTTCTGTCGGTGGCGATTGACAGAGGTCAATGCCTTGGAACCTGCACAGTCAAAATTTTTTACCTATTGGAGCTCATACAGCTGCTGGGGGTGCCGGTTCTTGCAAAAAATCTCAAAAAACACACAATAGCACAAACATGCAAATGCTCTCTCGCTCTTTCTCACTAGTGAAATGAGGGGAAATGGTGTGGGAATGGTGATATAACCAAAAAAATGAAATTTTCGCGATGATGGAGATGGAGCTGGGAGATGGTGATGATGATGATGATGGTGAAGAAGATAAAGGAAAATAGATCAAAGTGAAGAAAATACCTATGACTCCAACGTCTCAACTCTATGTCTTACCATCACACGCTCGTCCTCAAAGTTGGATCCCCGGCAACGGTGCCAAAATTTGGTGTAGCTCAGTGATGAGTAGCACCTCCTTTAATGTCAATCCGGGAAGACATGAGGATGGTATGAAGACCTCGAGCAAGTGAAGGCACGAATGTGTGAGTGAGAAGCATACCAACATGCACACACATACACAAACACACGCACACACACGGCAAGAACAAAGAGACCAGGACAATGGAATCACTTCTATTACAACCAAGTTCTCATACAAGTTCAAAACTACAACAAGCTAACCTCGAAAATGAGCTCTCTAGCTCTTTTTATAGTTTTTGACTAGTTTTTGGCCCTGTCCAGACCTAGTGTCTGGCCTAGTAAAAAAATTAGGTTCTAGGGCCTATTTGAGGGCTCAAATGGAGTCTAAAAAACATGAAAATTGATAGGTAGGTACTTCTAATGCTCTTCAAGCTCCTCAAGCTCAAGGACTCCTTGGCTTGCACAAAATGGAGTCGAAACTATCCAAAAATGGTATTTACAAGGTTAAGGTAGTGATGAAAATCACTGTTCAAATGAGGTTTGGTTGGAAAATTTGGATGGCCTATTTGCCAGATCTTCGTTGACTACTTTGTGTGCTTGTGCCTTCTCTCCACTCTGGCTCCCTTCTTTGGCTTCCTTGTCTTGTAAGTCCTTGGGTGCCTTGACTGCTGCGAACATCATGCCCAAAGAGTTCTTGTGAAAGAGCTTGGAAGCATATGTGGATGATTTATGTGCTCATTCCCAGGAAAGAAGATACCACATCCCTGAGCTCAGACAAATCTTCAACAAGTGTAGAGAATATCAAATTTGTCTGAACCCAGAAAAGTGTATGTTCATGGTACGTCAAGATAAAATCTTAGGTCACATTGTTTCTAAGAATGGAATATCAACCGATGAAGACAAAGTAAGAGCCATAGAAGAGTTGCCCAGGCCAAGGAATGTTAAAGAGGTACAAGCCTTTATGGGCTATTGTGGATATTATTGGAGGTTTATCCACATGTATGCAATCATAGCTAAGCCTCTTTATGCCTTGCTAACAAATTTTGAGTGGAATGATGAATGTGAAAATTCCTTCAACGAGCTGAAGAGACGTTTGTGCACAGCACCAATACTAACCACTCGTGATTGGACTAAACCATTCCATGTCCATGTAGATGCATCCAATCATGCAACAGATGTGTGCTACCACAACCAACAAGTGAAGGAAATTTAGATTTGCCTACAGCATATGCTAATAGATAGCTTAATGGGACAAAACGAAACTATACAATAACCGAAAGGGAAGGCTTAGGAATGGTATATGCCATGAAAATGTTTAGACACTATCTACCTGCCAAAAAATTCAATTTTTTCACTAATCATCAAGCTTTACTATATTTGGTCAATAAACCTTGCAACATAGGATGCTTAGTAAGATGGTTCCTCTTACTAATGGAATACGATTTTGAAGTGGTAGTTAGGAAAGGTAGAACCCACCTCAGGGTAGATCATCTTTCTCACATCACTTCACGAAATCCATCATAGGGAGTTTCTGATGAGTTGCCGGATGCTTATCTGTTCAATTTAGAACTTGTTCCTAAATGGGCAAATAAGTTGGTACCTATCCTAACCTTCGGACCCGCAAATAAAAACATGAAAACAAACAAAGATGAAATTGTATGATCACAAAACTATCAAATATTGGCAGGAATCATGTACAAACAAGATAGAGAGGGTGTATTAGCTTGTTGTGTCGTGGATGATGAACATAGTAGTTGGTTGCAACAAGCCCATGAAGGATTACTACAAAATCACTATTCTAAACAACAAACATTGCAAAATCTAAAACGTTTAGGAGTGTACTGGCCTAGTATGGACAAAGAAATACATGAGTGGACTAAGAATTGTCCAATGTGCAAAGAGAGACCCCTAGTGGAGTATGCCAACCTTTATCACATGTCATTAATTCCATATTGGAGTGCTCCATTGGTAGAATTTATGTGATCAAGAACATTACCTAGCAAGGCTAGTCTAGCAAGAAAATGAAGCATGGAGCAAGAGGCTCAGGACTATGCTTTAGTAGGCAACAACCTGTACCCAAGAGGCAAATATGGTTGCTTAAGACTGTGCGTTCACGAATGAGATTATTTGAAAGTTTTAGAAACTACACATAGCGGTGTTGCAGGTGGACACTTCGGTCCTGACCGAGTAATTAAGACCATTCTATTTTCATGACTTTGGTGGCCAAATCTTCATATGGATGCACAAACATATGTGAAGAAATGTGACACATGCCAAGGTGCACAATATCTAATTAGAAAAGACGAGATGCCTTTGAGGCCAATGATGGGAGGACGCGCATTCTCAAAGTGGGGTATAGACTTCATAGGTCCTATCAACCCCCCAACTAGAAAATCCCATGCAGAATACATTATTGTAGCCACAGATTACCTCACAAAGTGGGTGGAAGTAAAAGCCACGACAAAGAATGATGCTCAAACAATGGCTAAGTTCTTATTTGAGAACATGTTCACCAGATACGGGCTACCTATAGAGTTAGTAAGTGATAGAGCTACGCACTTCTTGAACAAAGTTATTGAAAATCTTCCCCAAAAATTCTTGGCGATACATAAGAAGTCTACACCCTATCATCCACAAGCTAACAAACAAGCCGAGAGCACAAATAAGATGCTATGTAATGTATTCATGAGATTGGTAAATAATAAACGCTCTGATTGGGACAAATAACTTCATCATGCTATTTGGGCTTATCGAGTTGCCTAAAAAACGGTACTCAATGCCAGCCCATTTCAGATGGTCTTCTGACATGGAATGGACATGAGTTATCCTCCATGATCTTTGATCTAGAATGCTTAGGTGAGACGAGGCTACGAGTGGCAACAAGCATTTATGTTGTAAAGAAAAGGCAAAAGGCAAACTTTTATGCCCATATAAAGGATAAAGGATTGAAAGAACGAGATCAAGTGTTGGTTTATATGCTAAAGCAACATTCTCTTAAATTGGAAAAGCGAGGATATGGACCCTTGATCATTAATAGAATTTCCACTAGTGGTGCAGTTCAATTGGCTACTCTAGAAGATGACATCTTGCCAAACTATATTAGTGGATGTCGACTCAAGCTATATCAAAAACCTTATACAGAGGATATGCTAATGAGACTCAACACTACTAAGAAGCAAAAAGAAGAAGAGTTGAGGGTTAGAGAAAAAGCAGAGGTAGAGGTTAGAGACCACATTAGACGAAATAAGTTGAGGTGACTAGGCCTAGATATCAATCAAGAAGCCCCAAGATATCACATGGCCATGTGCCAAATGTCGCGTGTGAATGCTTCTCGGATAATCCATGGATGTCCCTTTGTGACCATGGAGGTAGCACAGGGAAAGAATGTAAGGTGTGTGAGAGCATTGATTGACTCGGGTGCAATGAATAGTGTAGTCAGACTTTCATACTGCCAAGACTTGCAATTGAACATCAAGCCAATAGAAGCCTATCTCATAGGGTTGGGAGGTGTGGAAACCCCTTGTTTGGGCAAGGTGGAACTTCCCATCTATCTTCAAGATGTTCCAATGAAAGTCAAAATGCTAGTGTGTCACGATGAGGACCTTACAGAGCCACTTATCTTGGATCAAGATTGGATTTACGACCATGCAATCAACTTGAACCTAAGAAGTCAACTTCTTCAAGTTTGGGTACAAGAACAATGCATTACATTAGAATTAGAGAATTGCATGCTCACAAATCTAGATGTCACACATTCTCTTAGTTCTTCTTGGACTAATCTTAGCAAAAGAGATGTTGTATGTGTCAAAAGCTCTAGGTTCCAGAAGAACTCAATCATTGAAAATCAGCCTCAAAGACAAGTAGACTCCTCCTCTTGTGGAATGACTAATGCCACCACCACAACGCAACCAAAAAGGCAAGCAAAACAGTACTTGACAATCGCTATATCAAATAGACAAAGAGATTTCAAGAAGAAAGTAGGTCCAGGGATGAAGTAGATCTGGGTACGAAAAGGAGGGCAACCACCAACTTTGCCAACACAATTCCCACTCAGTCAAGGCAACCATGCAAAGACAAGAAACAAGCACATAGGACCAGCTCAAACAGAAGATCTCGACAAATTTGGGTGCCTAAGAAATTAGTTGGAGCTCAACAAGGGTGATGTCAGTTCCCAAAGGACTCTTACATGCACAAAGGCCTATGCTCTCCACCATGCAAAAGGTCTCAACAAAGAAGCCAAGGAGAGAAAAGGGTAAGAACCAAGCATAGAGACCAAAAGAAGATAAACTCACCTCTTCAAAAAAAATAAGAAGGAAATCATCACGGATATGGGTTTGGAAGCCAAAAGTACCAGCAACATCCACATAACCAAAGAACCAACCACGTCGGATGCAAAATTTAAGCTACCAACCAAAGATGAAGGAGTCAAAAAGGACTTGTACACAATGCAAAACAATTCTAAAATTGGTCCCTAAAATCAGTTGTCCTTTGAAATCCAATGGATACCTCTAACAAAGGCTGCATCAACATCTGCCAAGTACATTGAAAGCCTCAACGTGCAACAACCATGTGCCTTTGGCATAACCTTGTCTTTTGCACCATTTCGGTCATGCACTTCCAAAGTATGCATCAATATAGGGCCACATTACACAGGCATGCATAGACACAATTGAGAATCTCAGGCACATGTGACACATTGGACACATGTAAAATATTTTTTATGCTAACATCTTTCTTCTTGTTTTGTGACCTTGTTCCAAAAGAAAAAAAAAGAGAAAAAGAACAAGATTGTGCACTTGAAGAATCTCCAATGCAAACCATCAATAAGGACATCCATCAATAGAAAGACAAGCTAATGGTCAATCACCGTGATGGGAGCACAACACAAAGAGATAAACACTGACCGACCTTTCACCATGGTAAGCACACTTCGACAACACTATAACCATGATAGATTAGGAAACCTCTTCGTCAGCATAACCTGGAGCACTTAGCTCAAGACCCAATTTCTTGCACCATACTTCTTCCACTGCATTCCCCAAGTATGCATACATAGGGCTACATTACAAGGCTGTGCACAAGGCACATAATTTTTTCAACCCGTGCACTAATGCACTTACCCATCGGTCATTCTGGTCCACACATACTTGGCATCATACTATGAAACTCATGTTTCAAAGATTCAAGGGATAGCAAGGGTACAACATCAGTACCTATAAAGCAATTCATAGTCGACAACTGCTCAAGATCAACATTGACAACCTCTTTGGCGAAACTAGCAATCTTTGAAAGCACACAAATACTCCATCCAGCTCAAACCCAAGAAAGAAGTACATATAATGGGACCAAAATGTGCATAGGCTCGTAGGGCAAAACTGAAGAACCAGACTACCGACCAAGCTACATCTGGAATATGGACTGCTCTTATTGATACATGAAGGACACTACCTCTCAAGTACTACATGGAACAACTACTACAACAAGGGTATGTCAGGGACAACAGACTCCAGAGGAGGGAGTGTTGATAGTCAAGATCAAGCACAAGCATGGAAGCACATCAACGAAGTGGAACAAGAAGAAGGAGAATGTAGGGAGCTCCGAAAAGCACATGTCAAATTTTTAGAAGAAATCCCTATAAAAATAATGATTTTTATCAGTAAAAACCATTGTAAATATCTTTTCACATTTTTGTAACTCCATTTTGTTCAATTTGAGGAGTCCTCAATCTTGAGGAGTATTAGAAGTATCATCCTACCAATTTTCATAATGTTTAGACTCCGTTTGTGCCCTCAAATAAGCCCTAGAACCTAATTTTTAACTAGGCTAGACACTAGGTCTAGATAGGGCCAAAACCACTCAAGAAATTATAAAAAGAGCTAGAGAGTTCAATTTTGGGGTTAGCTTGTTGTAGATTTGAGCTTTGTAAGAGAGTTCTTTTGTAATCGAAGATCTTCCATTGTTCCACTCTTTGCTCTTACTTTATGCCTATGTGTGTATGTGTGTGCATGCTTGTGTGATTTCACTCACGCACTTGTGCCATCACTTGCTCACAGTCTTCATACCAGTCCTCACGTCTCCGTGGATTGACATTTATGAGGTGGATCTCCTCACGTTGGTACTTGCTAGAGTGACAATATCTTTGGCACAAAAAGACAAATTAGCCTACATAAGCACTGCTATAATGCGTTTAGAGGCCGAAATGATTTGAGATCGTGACTTTTGCATCACATAGCGAAGGTGTTTTGATCTTTGAAACACCCTGAGTATGCTCACCAAAATTCATGCGATTCTGAGACTCCAATTGGAGAGGTGTAGACAACACCCCATATGAAGCAAGGACCTGCTCTAATACCAATTGTTGGAGTTAGACGTCTGTGGAAGCACGCAAACAGCGCAAGGAGGAAGAAGAAGCTTGGAGCACAACACACAATACTAAATTTATTACCACTAGAGTGTACAAAGCACTACTTGTGTTGTATCCACACTTAGTTAGATATTCTACCAATCTCTGATTCCATGCTCTTGGTGCTTGCTTCAAGCCATAAAGTGCCTTTTTCAACCTACAAACAAAGTTTGGATGGTTTTCATTTTCAAATCCAACCAGTTGACTCATGTATACCTCTTCTTGTAGTTCTCCATTGAGAAAAGCATTTTTTATGTCAAGTTGACATAATGACCATCTCCTTGAATCACCAATTGCTATTAATGTTCTGATTGTTCCCATCTTTGCAATAGGTTTGAAAAATTGATCATAATCTATGCCTTGGGTTTGTTTAAATCCTTTGGCAACTAATCTAGCTTTATATCTAGCTAGTGAACCATCAACATTCCTCTTTACTTTAAACACCCATTTGTTTGGAACAATCTTCATACCTTCCTTCTTTGGCACTAGCTCCCATGTGTGATTATCTTTGAGAGCTTTGATCTCCTCTTTCATAGCTTGCTTCCATTCCTTTTGTGTGCAAGCTTCTTTATATGTATCAAGATCTTTGTCTTTGATAACGTGCATCATGTATGCAATGTTTTTCCATGAAACTATCATAACTCAGCCTTTGAGTTGGATACCTTGTCCTTGAAGATCTTCTTTCATTGCCTTTAGAAAGTTGCTTCTTTAACCTATTCAGCTTTACCTTCGGAGTGATTACCTCTTCATATTCTTCTTCACTAGCATCTATCTCACTGTTTGGAGTAGCACTTGCGTCTTCAGCTCTACTATGAGCTGAATTTGGAGACAAAGGATTCCCCCTCCATGTCGAACATTCTTCATTTGATGTAGATGTCTCTGGACCTGAAACCTTTGTGCCTGATTGTTGACCTTCTCTTAGATTTGTTCCTGCATAATCATCACAATCTTCTTCAAGAATCTTTTCCTTTCCTTTATCTTCATACCATGGTCTTAGTTCATCAAAGACCACATCTCGAGAGACTCTTACTTCCTTTGTTCTAGGGTTGTAACACGTATCCTTTTTGCTATATCGAGTAGCCGATGAAAATACCATTTTCTGACCTTGGTTCCATCTTTGTTCTAACTTCTTCTGGAATGTGAACAAAGCAAACACATCCAAACACTTTGAGGTGTGTAACATCAGGTTTCTTACTGGAATATACCTCCTCTGGAGTCAAGTGATGTATTTCCGATGTTTTGCACCTATTCATCAAGTAAATGGTAGTTTTGGTAGCTTCATCCCAATAGTACAATGGTACCTTCATCTTGTTGAGCATGCATCTTGCAATTTCAGAAATTTGCCTATTTTACCTCTCAGCTACTCCATTTTGTTGTGGTGTATACCTACAAGTAAACTGCCTTTTGATCCCATTCTCTTGTAGAAAATCTGAAAATTCTTTGGAGAAGTATTCTCTTCCACCATCAAATCTTAAGGTTTTGATAGACCTTCTTGTTTCTTTTTCAACTTCAACTTTGAATCTTTTGAATATAGAAAACACCTCTGATTTTTGCTTCATACAAAACAGCCATACCTTTCTTGAGTGATCATCAATGAAGGTGATAAAAAATATATTACCAGCCATTGATGCCTCTTGGGTTTGTCCCCATACATTTGTATGTATCAAGTCCAACACATTTGGGGCCACATAATTGCTCCTCTTGAATGGATGCCTCGTTTGTTGTCCTAGTTGACAAGCTTCTTTGCTTGCCTCCTTTGGACTTCGGTGGTCGTATCTTGATTGATTTGAGGTTGATTATCATCGCCGCTCACAATACCCCACAAGCCTTTGCCCATTAGGTAGTTGGTCATTCTAAACTTCAACACGGGATAGTTATCCTTCTCCAATTTCTCTACTTGTTGACCCAAATCAGCCATTGAAGACTATCAAAAACTTTGAGAATTACCTCAAATAGTTATATTCTCCTTTGCTCTTGCACTTGTGAATCTCCCTCTTGTTTTGCAACTCCTCTTTTTCTTTGCTTTAACTCCAACTCTGTTGATGAAGCTTCACCACCACGTTTGCTCTGATACCAACTATGGAGAATGAGTTCTCTTATGCGCAATGAAAACGTGTAGTGAACCCTTGTACACAAGGATGCTAAAGAATTGAACTTCACTCTCGGACTAATAACTCCCTAAATATATATCCTTTGAGGAATATATTTGTGATAGAGAATGTATGCACAAATAGATTTAGCTTTCCAACAAGCTAAAAATCAAGTAATTTGGATGTGTTTTGTTTAGGAAAGTCAACTGACCAAAATAGACCACTTGCACACACAAGTATACTGAAAAGCTAGACTTCACTCTCTGATAGATATCTCATAGAATATAAATTCTTTGAATGATATATTTGGGAAAAAGAAAGTACATGCAAAGAGCTTTCTAAGAACTTAAAAATCAAGCAATTTGGATACATTTTGGTTGGGAAAAGTAACCGACCAAAATAGACTACTTGTCTACACAGGTATGCTGAAAAACTAGACTTCACTATTTGACTAATATCTCACAGAATATATAAGCTTTGAAGGAGATATTTGAGATAGAGAAAGTATACAAGATAAGATTTCCAATGAGTGTTTAAACACAAGAAATGGTTACACATACACTGAGATATGAGCTTCACAACAGAGTTGTGTACAAAATGATGTGTGTCTAGAAGGAGTCTATGGGAAGACTAAATGACAAAATGACCAGATCCGACTATTGGTAGCTCTTGCCTCTTTCTCTCCTTGATTAGAACATTTTCCCACTCCACTTTTATAACCAATGATCATGTGAAGAAGTTTGTGCCTCCTTCTTAACTCACCACTTTCATTTGATTGCCCACTACATGCCACTTACTACAAGGTAGATATTGTATCTTTTACTCATCATGAATTTTGACTAGACTTTTTTTCCTTTTCTCTTCTTTTCCTTTATCTTTATATTTGGTAAATTTATCCAAGCATAACTCATGTGAAAATGATCTTGTACATTTATCTTCAACATATGTGCATTCCTATCAACAGCTTGTTGGCTCATTACTTTACCTAGTCAACACTAGAATAGATGTTGCCTATGTAGTTGGTATACTTAGTTAGTTTGCACATCAGTCTTGTCAGACACATTTGGATGCTACTCAAAGACTACTTCAATATCTTGCCCTCACCCGACATCATGGTCTTTGGTATAGAGAGGCATCAAAAACTCGTCAAATATTCAAATTCAGATTGGATTGATGATCCTAATTCTTGACGGTCTACTTTTGGATACATATTCTTGCTTGGATAAAGACCCATCTCTTGGGCAAGTAAGAAGTAGCCTAAGATTGCTTTGTCATCCCATCGATGTTGAGTACCAAGCATCCAACTTTGCAGCACGTGAGGCCATCTGGCGTCGATGTTTATTATCTGACATTGGTGTTTTGCAAGTTACTCTGACATGCATCCACATAGACAGCTAATCAACCTTGGCCATTGCCAAGAGTCTAGTGTTCCACGTTGAGACGAAGCACATTTTCAAATGAGTATTTAAACGCAAGAAATGGTTACACATACACTGAGATATGAGCTTCACAACAGAGTTGTGTACAAAATGACGTGTGGCTAGAAGGAGTCTATGGGAAGACTAAATGACAAAATGACTAGATCTGAATATTGGGAGCTCTTGCCTCTTTCTCTCCTTGATTAGAATGAGCTCCCACTCCACTTTTATAACCAATGAGCATGTGAAGAAGTTTGTGCCTCCTTTTTAACTCACTACTTTCATTTGATTGCCCACTATATGCCACTTACTACAAGGCAGATATTGTATCTTTTACTCATCATGAATTTTGACTATACTTTTTTCCCTTTTTTTTTTCTTTTCTCTTCTTTCCTTTATCTTTATATTTGTTAAATTTATCCAAGCATAACTCATGTGAAAATGAGCTTGTACATTTATCTTCAACAGATGTGCATTCCTATCAACAGCTTGTTGGCTCGTTACTTTACCTAGTCAACACTAGAGCCTATGTTGTTGGTATACTTAGTTCGTTTTCATATCAACCTTGTGAGAAACATTTGGATGTTGCCCAAAGACTACTTCAATATCTTGCCCTCACCCGACATCATGGTCTTTGGTATAGAGGGGCATCAAACTCGTCAAATATTCAAATTAAGATTGGACTGATGATCCTAATTCTTGACAGTCTACTTTTGGATACATATTCTTGCTTGGATAAAGACCCATCTATTGGGAAAGTAATAAGTAGCCTAAGATTGCTTTTTCATCCATCAAGGTTGAGTACCAAGCATCCAACTTTGCAGCATGTGAGGCCATCTGGCTTCGATGTTTATTATTTGACATTGGTGTTTTGTAGGTTACTCCGACATGCATCCACATAGATAGCCAATCAACCTTGGTCATTGCCAAGAATCTAGTGTTCCACTTTCAGACGAAGCACATTTGTGAAGAGATGGATTTTAACTTGGAGAAGATGAAGTGGTGGTGCAAAAAATTTGCACTACACGAGCCAAATAAACTCTAGGGATATGTAATGGCCCCTTTTAGCTTGCCAAAGGATGTATTAAACACCCTATGTACCTTGGAAGATCAATCCCAAAAGGATGAATCAAAACAGATAAGTTGGAGTAGATTCAAGAACAAAAAACTTGTTATTTATGTTCATACACATGTCCAGTGTTTTGAATGATTCTCTGGCCACAATAAGAATTGACTTGATTCCTTTTGGGGAACTCTTAGTAACTTAAGCTAAAAATCAAGAGATATTTCATAAAAAATGATGGCCTACATAAAGAGAAAAGTGTTTAGCAAGTTGTAGCATCACCCCAATTTTAATGGGTTGTAGGAGTACTCAAACCCATGAGCAGAGAAATGTTAATATCTCAAGATTCCAAGATGCAATGCTTATGAAATTTGTCAGGCATATACTAGACAGCATGCTCATTCTATCAAGCTTTGAATCATGGAAAACGATGAAGTACACACTGAGAACAAGCTTTAAGAAAAAGATTGTTATGATGGAGTGCTGATAGAGAAGTAAAGTATGAACAGATATAGTCAACTTCAAACAAACATATCTCAAGTCTGAAAAACCTAATTCCAATGAAATTTTATGAGTATGTAGTAGATGTAAGGAGCAAACTTTACCAATTCAAATCATTGAAAATTATGAATCAAGCTCAGAGAAATCATCTCTGCAATCTGATTGAGAAAACTAAGAGATATGGCAGTGCACAATATACTCACAAAGCATGAAGATATGAACTCAAATGATCATAAAACTGAAAGTATAATCATTGTAAAGTACAATAGACATAGTGATACATGTGTGCCTTGAACCCACACTTTGATATGGCATAAAGCTCAGCTCATGGAGGTCAAAAAAACACGACTAGAAGGTCATGTATTTGTAGTGATATTTGGAGCCCAAATTTGAATTTGAAACTCACCTAAAATCACTCTCCAAATTGATTTGATTCTCCAACTACCTTCAATCACAAATTTGTGGTGGAATCTCTTTCCTTTTTTTCATCAAGTGGACTCAATGACTTTAGATTCCTTTTACTTTTACATCAAGAAAAGACTTCAAGAGGTAGTCTTTTAGATTCCTTTTACTTTTACATCAAAAATTACAAGAGGTAGTTCACAAGTGAACGTTACAAAGACTAGACATTTCCTTCAAGTCTCTAGGTATTTTGATGACTCAAGCCATCACTTGGACTTGCCATGGACTTGTTCCAACAGCTCCCATCAAGTCAAGTGATCTTGAGGTCTTCAATCTTCCAAGGTTACCTGTAAACCAATCATAGCCTTGAATTTGCAAAGCTTTGTACCATCCAATGCTTTGGTTAGAATATATGCACATTGTTGATGAGTGGACACATAAGTTAACTGAATTTCCTTGCTCACAATCTTATCTCTCACATAGTGATAATGTACTTCAATATGTTTAGTCCTTGCATGAAAACTTGGATTGGCAGCCAAGTGAATGGAGCTCATGTTGTCACCAAAAATATTTGGAGTTCCAATCTCCAAACCAAGATCTGTGAATAGTGTCTTCATCCACATTGCTTCTTGAGTGGGTATAGCAAGACCTCTGTATTCAACTTCAGTAGAAGAGAGAGCAAATATGGGTTGCTTCTTGGATGACCGTAAGACAAGTTTTGATCCTGCAAAGGTTAGATATCTTGAGGTGCTCCTCCTGTCTTCCTTGGAGCCAACCCAATCTACATCAGAGAACAATTTCAAACTTAAATCAGATACATAAGGGTAATATAACCCTTCATTCATGGTCCCTTCAAGATATATGAGTATCCTCTTGGCAGCCTTCATGTGAGGTTTCCTTGGTGTGTGCATAAATTGACTTAGCACACTCACACTATAACATATATCTACCCTTGTCAATGTGGCATAGTTCAAACTACCCACGAGGCTTTGATAACCTGCCACATCTTCTATTAATTCACCTTCATACGAGCTCAACTTATGATTAACCTGCATTGGAGTACCTACAATTTTGCAACCTTGCATCTTGAATTTTGCCAACATGTCTTTAATGTACTTTCTTTGAGTGAGAAACAAACCATGATCTTTGTAGAAAACTTCCAATCCTAGGAAGTAGGTAAGTGAACCCAAATCACTTATCTTGAATTCTTCTCTCGTCTATTCTTTGATTCTCTTCATGCCATTTGTATCATTTCTTGTAAGTATAATATCATCTACATACACACACAAATAGATGACTTCAAAATTACTCCTTTTTATGAATAGTGATGGATCTGCCTTGCTAGGTTGAAATCCTTTGTCCTGCAAGAATGAGACAAGCATGTCATTCCAAGCCATTGGGGCTTGGTTGAGTCCATATAAAGCTTTATTAAGTTTACACACATAATCAGGATATATGTGATTCTCAAAACCAGGTGGTTCTGCCATATTTACCTCTTTTGTTATCCATCCATGAAGAAATGCATTTTTTACATCCAATTGAAGTATCTTCCAATTCTTGGAAGAGGCAATACTAAGCAAAACCCTAACGGTAGGCATCTTTGCCATAGAAGAGAAGGCCTCCTCATAACCAATTCCTTGAGTTTGTGCAAAGCCTTTTGCCACAAGCCTTGCCTTATACCTGTTAATGGAGCCATCTGAGTTCTTCTTCAATTTGTAGATCCATCTTGAGCCTATCACTTTTATTGACGGGGACTTGGGAACCAACTCCCAAGTCTTATTCTCCTCAAGAGCTTCAATTTCTTCTTCCATTGCATTCCTCCATTCTGATTTCTTCTTTGCTTCCTCAAATGTTGAAGGTTCCTCTTGATTTATGTCTTGTGCTAGATAGGTTGAATGTTTAGTGACTAGAGAAGTATCAAACCCTTACCCTTTTGGTTTTCTTTTCTCCCTCATGGATCTTCTTAGGCCATGATGTGATGATTCTGCCTCTTGTCCAAGTTCCTGCATTTTTGTTTTACCTTTAGACTTCCACATTTTGAGCTTTTCATATTGAGTTGCTTCATGATCTTCTGAGCTATCCTGCTCTTCAACTTTAGAAGAATTATCCTTAACAAGTTTTGGAAACTCCTCTTCAAGATCATAAGGTAGGTTGACCTTTCTACATGAATCTTCTTACCAAGAACTATTCTCATCAAATACTACATCTCTACTCACCAAGAATCCTTTGGTTGTTGGGTTGTATAATCTGTAGCCCTTTTGATTGTTGTCATATCCAATGAATACACACCTTTCTGCTTTGGGATCCATCTTTCCTCTAACCTGTGCAGGAACATGAGCATAAGCAATATATCAAAAAATCTTATAATGATCCAAGCTTGGTCTTTTTCCATTCCAAGCCTCATATGGTGTCATGCCATCAAGTGATTTTGAAGATAACCTGATAATCAAATAAGTGGATGTGGATACAACCTTAGCCCATAAGTAATTAGGTAAGTGCTTCTCATTTAGCATAGACCTTGAAGATTGAATAATTTTCATATTCCTTCTTTCTACCACTCCATCTTGCTCAGGAGTGTACCTTGTAGTGATCTCTCTTTTGATTCCCCTCTCTTGAAGAAAGGAGTCAAATTCATGGGAGAAGTACTCTCCCCCTCCATCTGACCTTATCCTTTTTAATGTTTTACATGTTTGATTCTCCACAAGAGCCAAATATCTTTTTGAAGCATGAAAAGACTTCATCTTTCTATTTCATAAAATATAATATAGTGTAATCTATTACAATCACCAATGAAGGAGACATAATACCTTGATCTAGATGTTGAGGCATCCTTGCTAGGTCCAAATTGACATGCACTACACTTATAAATCATGTATTGTTTTGACACATTAGGGAGTCCAAGTACACTCTGGTCCCTTCAAATTTGCTTTAATGATCTTTCACCAATATGTGCTAACCTCTTGTGCCGTACTTCCCATTTTGTGTGTGTCTGACTACCATAATTAAAGAGAGCAATGTTTCTAGTGTCTTGTAATTCAAATGTGAACAATCTACCTGTCTTTGCATCTTTTGCAATTCTCCTAAATCCTTGACTTGGATCTTCAACAAATGCTCCTCCCCTTGTGAACCTGACTTGCAACCCTTTCTCTACTATCTGCCCAACACTTATCAGATTCTTTGTAATGGTAGGGACATAGAGTACCTTACTGAGTACGTTGATCTTTCCATGAGGTGCTTTGACATTTCCTATTTTCTCCACAAGTTGTCTTGTATCATCTCCTATTTTTACCTCATGCTTGTTCCTTGGATCTTCTAAATCTGATAGGAGGGCCACATTTCCTGCCACATGATTAGAACAACCTGAATCTATGTAGAAAACATGCTCATCAAATTTACCTTGTGGCATGGCCATATTCATGATTAGCAATGAGTCCTCTTGATTTGAGTCTTCTATGTAGTTATTGAAGTCTCTTCTTCCCCTATTGCCTCCTTGATAGTTTGAATGGTTGTAATTGTTGTGGTTGCCATGGTAATTGTTGAACCTTCCTCTTGAGTAGCCATAACTTCCTCTATTGTAGCCTCTACCTCTTTGTTTCCTAGAATTCCTAAAGCAATTTTCAATTGTATGATTAGTTAATCCACAAATAGAGCATGAATTAGAGTCTTGAGATCTCCCCCTACCTTGTCTTCCTCCTCTGCCTCTACCTCTACCATGTCTTCCTCTACCTGCATAGTTAGCTTGACGTGTACCTGTTTCATCATCCACTTTCTTTCCTCTTCCTTTGCTTTCTTTGGACTTTCCTTTACTTGTATACAAGGCAGAAGATTGATTACCTTTGCAGCTTTCTCCATTCTTGATAAGCTTGGCCTCTTGAGTAAGTAGTTGTCCTATGAGTGTATTGAAATCTGTTACATGCATATCCATGTATAGATCCATAGTTGTGGTGAATGCTTCCCACTTGTCATTTGCCTTCAAGCCATTGATGACCTGCCTTACAATTTGCTCTTCATCTATTACCTCTCCAATGCTTCCCAACTGATATGCTATGTCCTTGAGCTTTGTGACAAAATCAGTCACATTTTGTTTGGGAGCTTTCTTGAGAGTTGTGAAGTCTAGCCATAGTTGATGCTTTCTGGCCTTTGTACTTGAAGAGAAGAAGGATTCAAGTGCATTCCACACTTCTTGAGATGTTTTACAACTTCTAATTCGAGGCAACAAAAAATCTGAGATAGAGTTGAGGAGATAAGACCTTGCAAGTTCATCGTTGGAGCACCATGTTCTCAATCTTTCTTGCTCTTCTTGTGTTGGTTGACCTTTGTTCCTGAAACTTGGCATAACTTCATCTCCAGCTATATAACCATATAAATTCCTTCCTTGAAGATAAGCTTCCATCCTTAATGACTAGGCTAATTAGTTACCTCTATCCAATTTGTCAATCGATGAAGGAAATCCATCTTCCATGTTGTCCAACCTTGCTTTGATACCACTATGAAGAGATGGATTTGAACTTGGAGAAGATGAAGTGGTGCTGCAAAAACTTTGCACTACACCAGCCAAATAAACTCCAGGGATATGTAGTGGGTCCTTTTAACTTGGCAAAGGATGTATTAAACACCCTATGTACCTTGGAAGATCACTCTCAAAAGGATGAATCAAAACAGATAAGTTGGAATAGATTCAAGAGCAAAAAAGTTGTTATTTATGTTCATACACCTGTCCAATATTTTGAACAACTCTCTGGCCATAGTAGCAATTGGCTTGATTCCTTTTGGGTAACTCTTATTAACTTAGTAAGCCAACAATCAAGAGTTATCTCATCAAAAATGATGGACTACATAAAGAGAAAAGTGTTTAGCAAGTTGTAGCATCACCCCAATTTTCATGGGTTGTAGCAGTACTAAGACCCATGAGCAGAGAAATGTTAATATCTCAAGATTCCAAGATGCAATGCATATGAACTTTTGTAGGCATATAATATACAGTATGATGATCGTATCAAGATTTGAATCATGGAAAGTAATGAAGTACACACTGAGAACAAGCTCTAAGAAAATGACTATTTTGATGCTGCTGACAAATAAGTAAAGTATGAACAGATATAGTCGACTTCAAATGAACTTATCTCAAGATTGAAAAACCCAATTTCAATGAAATTTTATGAATATGTAGTAGACTTAAGGAGAAAAATTTAAAACTTTACCAACTTAAATAATTGAAAATGATGCACCAAGCTCAGAGAAATCAGCTCTACGATCTCACTCCGAAAACTGAGAGATATGGCAGTGAACAGTATACTCACAAAAGCATGAAGATATGAACTCAAATGATCATAAAAATGAAAGTATATTGATGACTTACTGATACATATGTGTGACTTGAACCCACACTTTGATATGTCATAAAGCTCAACTCATGGAGGTCTAAGAAACGTGACTAGAAGGTCATGTATTTATAGTGATATTTGGAGCCCAAATTTGAATTTGAATCTCACCTAAAATCACTCTCCAATCTTTTTGTAATTGATTTGATTCTCCAACTACCTTCAATCATGAATTTGGCTTCTTTTCCCTTTTCTTCATCAAGTGGAATCAAACACTTTAGATTCCTTTTACTTTTACATCAAGTAAAGACTTCAAAAATTACAAGAGGTAGTTCACAAGTGAACTTTACAAAGACTAGACATTTCCTTCAAGTCTCTGGGTCTTTTGATGACTGAAGCCATCCCTTGGACTTGCCATGGACTTGTTACAACAACATTGAGATCCATTACCATTTCATCCTAAGAATCTCATATCTCAAGAGATTACTCTAGAGTAGTGTACCTCTCAGGAGAACATAGCAGACATGTTCACGAAGGCTCTACCTCTCGTTTTGCTTCAGTGCTTGGTGGACCTTGGCAACATTGAACTGCTCCAAAATGGAGCTACAAAGGGGTGGTGATGACATCATTTCTCTTACACATAATTTCCATTCGTATCTGCATGATTGCATCTCTATTTTGTATCTAGGAGGCACTCCATTTCCATTTATATTGTATCTCTTTTGCATTTAAGTATCTTGTCATTTTCTTCTACTAGTGTATTCATTCTCCTTCAAGAGGAATCTCCCACATTTGATGTACTTTGGAGAGCCTCGTCCAACTCTATATAAGGAGGGCCTCTCCCCACATTTGTACTTGGTCAGAAGCTTGAGGAGCTTACTCCATGCTCTTGGCAATCTCACTCTAATCCATGTGAGTTTTCCAATTTCACGGTCTACTCACTTTTGAGTCTCACACTCTTTCTTTTTGTGAGTACACTCTTCTTTTAATTTTGCTTCAACACGTGTACTCTCTACACATTTTCCATTTATATAGTAAACACTCCACTTTGAAGTAGATGATAGGATTCGGCTTGTCGTTTGAAGCACATGACCATGCCAAGAGGGAGAGAGCAAGTCAATCTCTCTGTAAATCACACGTATGCCAATTGTTTTGAAAGAATAAGCATAATTGTTTTATTTGTTCCGAACTTCCTCTTAGTAGCCAACAACATTGTCCAAGATTAGATTTGAATGCTATGAGATCATCCTTGACATCATAGACATTTATTTTTGTTCATTTTGTTGTGAAAATATAATCCCCTTGATATTTTGAGTTCTTCATATGTTCATGGTCATCTTTGGATGATTCACTTGAAGTTTTGCACAAAGAGGGTCACTCAAATATCCTATTTGTTTTTTTTTAAGAGATATTTTCCATATTAGTGTGCTTCTTTCAACCCATAGCACTTATATTTATTGCAACTCCCCTCATTTATCTTTACACAAGTACTCGAGGTTGTAATCCCAAAAAAAAAGCATATTTGTAATCCTCTCCAAGGTTTTAGCAATAGAGGCAGCCCCCACAGTACCAAAGCAGGAGGAAAGAGTGAGTAAGATCAAACCAAATCCTGACCTTTTTGAGGTTCCGGAGCATTTTAAAAGGTATGAAGTAGAAGAGAGAAGGATAGTCATTCAAATGCCTAACAGAGAGGCTAGAGAAGGAGAAGCGTACGACAACAAAGAACAAACAAAAAAGATCATAGTAACAGTGGAAGATGGAGAAGAAAGATGTACATACATAGGTAAAGATGTGTCAACTGAGGAGGAAGAAGAATTAATACAATTGATCCGAGAATATCGAGATGTATTTGTGTGGACATATAAGGATCTCAAGGGTTTCGAACCCTCTATTTGCTCTCATAGAATACCAATGACGGCAGAGGCAAAACCATCTAAACAACGCCCTTACACATACAATGAGGTTTATGCTACCAAAATAAAAGAAGAAATAGACAAGCTATTAGGGGCTGGATTCATTTATGAAATAGAACACACTGAATGGGTATCACCACTAGTGGTTGTGCCTAAGAAGAATGGAAAACTCAGAGTATGCATTAACCTGAAAAAAGTGAATGCAGCCACGATTTGCGATAGCTACCCTTTACCCATCACTGACCATCTATTGGAAAGAGTTCCAGGAAAAGAAGTCTATAGCTTCTTAGACGGATTCTCTGGATACAACCAAGTAGCTATTGCTACTGAGATCAACATAAGACTGCATTCGTGGCTGAATGGGAAGTCTATGCTTTTCGAGTGATGCCTTTTGGACTCACTAACACGCCTGCTACTTTCCAATGATTGATGTGTCATGTTTTCAAAGAATTCATGAAGAAGAGTATGGAAGTGTATGTGGATGACCTATGTACATACTCAAATCAAAGACAAGACCACATTCCTGAATTGAAGAAGATATTTAATAAGTGCCGACAATATAGAGTCTGCTTAAACCCCGAAAAATGTGTCTTCATGGTAAGACAAGGGAAGATCTTAGAACACATAGTGTCTAGGAACGGAATATCTACAGATGAAGATAAAATCAAAGTCATTTTAGAACTTCCTAGATCGAAGAATGCAAAAGAGGTGCAAGCATTTATGGGACATTGTGGGTACTGTCGTCGATTTATCCACATGTACACCATAATTGCCAAACCATTGTATGGACTGCTGACTCAATTCACTTGGACTGATGAATGCAAAAAGGCATTTAACGAGTTAAAAAGGCAACTTAGCACGGCTCCAATTCTGAAAACACCGAATTGGAACAAGCCTTTTCATATTCATGTGGATGCTTCTAATTACGCAATAGGATGTATCTTAGCCCAGCCAGCAGAGGAAGGGAAGTTAGATCACCCAATTGCCTATGCAAGTAGACAACTGAATCAAGCTAAGAGGAACTATACAACTACAGAGTGAGAGGGATTAGGAATGGTCTATGCAGTGAAAAAATTTAGACACTATCTCTTAGCCAACAACTTCAAGTTCTTCATAGATCATCAAGCTTTATTGTACCTAGTCAATAAGCCTTGTAACACGAGAAGACTTGTAAGATGGTTTCTGCTATTGATGGAGTTCGACTTTGAAGTAATAGTGAAAAAGGGAAATACCCATATAAGAGCAGATCACCTCTCTAGATTAATACATGGAGAACCACCAAGTGGAGTACCCGATGATCTGCCAGACACTAACCTGTTAAGTGTGTCCAAAGTGGGCAGAAAAACTAATTCCAATACTCACTCATGGCCCACAACACTCAATCAATAAAGAGAATAAAAAGGAAATTCTGTAGTGGAGGAATTTGCACATTATTGCGGGAAGTGTTTACTATAAGGAACCCAATGGTGTACTACTGAGATGTGTTGAGGAAGACGAACAAAGGACACTGATTGAACAAGCCCATGTGAAAAAATGGAGGAAACACAAAGGAATTCACGGAACTCTAAGAGAATTGAAACGATTAGGAGTATACTAGCCTGATATGCCTAAAGCAGTCCATGATTATGTTAGTAGCTGTTCAGAATGCCAGGAGGCCATTCCTGAGGATCATACATCCTTGCCTTTCTCTACAATAGCACCCAAATGGAGTGAAGCACTAGTGAAATTCCTAAAGACCAGAGAACATGAGGAGGGAATCAGCTTGACAAGGAAGCGATCCCTAGATGAAATGAGCAAGGATTATGTACTCATGGGAAGACACTTGTTTAAGAGAGGGAAAGACAATCAATTACGGCTATGTGTACATGAAGGAGAATATTTACCCATATTAGAGATGGCACATGCAGGTGCTACAGGAGATCATTTTTTCGTGGAGAGAACTATAAAATGATCCTCTTTGCGAGCTTGTGGTGGCCAACTCTACATATGGATGCGGAAACCTATGCACAAAGTTGTGAGACATGCCAAAGGGCTAAATACCCGATTCAGAGAGATGACATGCCATTGAGACCTATGATCTGCACTAGAGCATTTTCCAAATGGGGTATAGATTCCACCAGCCAAAGGGTCTCATGCGAATATATCTTAGTAGCCATAGATTAGTTGACAAAATGGGTAGAGACAAAGGATTCTAGAAGAAACAATGCTCAAACCACTACTAAGTTTCTTTTTGAGCATATATTCACTCGTTTCGGATTACCAATTGAGATTGTGAGTGACCGAGGAATGCACTTCATTAATGAAGTAATAGAGTCTTTAATGAATGAGTTCTTAGTGATCCATAAAAAATCAGCCCCATACCACCCCCAAGCCAATGGTCAAGCGAAAAGTTCCAATAAGGTGTTATGCACAGTATTGACAAAGATCATCAATGATGGGAGGTCTAACTGGGACAAACAATTGCATCATGCAATTTGGGCCTTTCGAGTCACTTACAAGACTGCCATTGGAGCTACCCCATTCAATGTAGTATACGGACAGAACGCAATCTTGCCAGTTGATTTTTTAGTACCCACTTTGAGAGTAGCCTAGCAGTATGAATAGACAGGACATGAATTATCCAAGCAACTAGACCAAATTGAGAAGCTACATGAGACAAGAATACAAGTGGTAGCAGGTATTTATGCGGCTAAGTGAAGACAAAAGGCATATTATGATGCACACATAAAAGACAAGGGACTAAAAGAAGGACACTTGGTCCTGGTCTACACCTTGAAGCAACATGCCAAGAAATTACAAAAACGTGGATATGGACCTCTAATCATCAATAGGATTTCCACGAGTGGAGCAGTTAATCTAGCTACTCTAGATGGAGATGTTCTTCCTAACTACATAAGTGGATGCCGAGTCAAACGATATATGGAGCCATTGACGGATGAAATGCTAGCACACCTCGTAGGTGCACAAAATAGGAAGAAAGAGGAAGAACGGATTAGAGAGGAGGCACGGCGAGAAGCCTTCGAGTGTATTAAGAAACAAAAGGAGTGGTTAAAGCAAAGAGATGAACAGTATCTCCAAGGAGAAGAGCCTATTCCCATGGCTAATTACCAGGTTCATAAGTCCGACACGACTAATGTCAACATGTCTGAGCCTTATTTAAACCTAGGAATTGGAACAACGGAGTACCGACTGATAGATGCCTTGATAGACTCAGGAGCAGGACTCAGTTGCATACGAAATACGGTTACCCGAGATCTCCAAATGATTATGACACCTACGAAAGCACATATGGTAGGTGTTGGAGGTCAAGCCATAACATGCATTGGAGAAGCCATAGTATCCCTCCACCTAGGAAATTCAACCATGGAACAACGAGTTCTAGGGTGTAGAGATGAAGACTTAATAGAAAACTTGATACTAGGACAAGACTGGATCATTGAGAATGAGGTAAGCATCCACCTAGCACAAGGATACATTTCAGCCAAGATTGGGCACAAGGAAATCTTTATTCTATTAGGGGAGAAACCCTCACAGAGACAGGAAGTCATCGAAAGTGCTGAACAACTCAAAGAAGAGCACGTAGAAAATGATTCCAGCACCAATCACTCAGAAGCAGGTCCGAAAGAAGAAGAAATTTCAAACCCTAATATATCCAAGGGAGAAGTGGATTCATTATACTCAACTGATGAACAAAAAGACACCAAGGAGATTAATACTCTTAGAGTTTCTCACACGAAAACACGATCACCAACTTGGAAAACCACCATCAACTACTCGCATTTAGGAAACGTCAACTTCAAATGGGTATGCAAGGATCAAGTGAAGGAATCAGAGATCGCAACACCAGCTCATAAGGAGGAAAAGGTGGGCAAGAATTCTTTTTCACTGAAATCCGAACCAAAACGACTCTTGCAAGTATGGCTTCCTAGGCCTTTGATTGAAGCTCAAAAAGCACGGCAACAAATGTGGATTCCCAAGAAGGTCAGACAAGCAGCCATTAAAGAGATAGACAAGCATGAGGAAACATTATGTCAACACAACAGTACCATAAGGACTAACAAGCTTCATCACAGATACCTCAAGAGAAAAAAACCCCACACCTTTGATAACCAGAAAGAGAAGAGATACACATGGAGCACGGCACAATGAGACAAAAACAAGGCTCAATACCTCTACTATTAAATGGATCTAGAAACCCAAGCAACAGCAAGGAATGGAACACCAGAACCACAAAGATTTTTGTTGCACTCATGAAGCTTCCAATGCACCTAAAGTATGCATGATAAGGCCACAATACAAGGCCCGGCATTCGGCACATGATGTACTTAAGAGAATTAGTGGTGCACATTCTCCAATGGGGAATAGGCCATAGCTTCTACTTCCTAGGAATGGAACTACTATGTAAATAAATAAATGCTTTGGCTATACTAATCCTTGTTTTCTTTCAGAAAAGAAAATGAAAAATATGCGGTAAGAGATCTTACTTATGCAAGCAAGGAGAACGGAGTGATGAAACGAACAACATGTCACTACAACACATAGCACTAAGGCTATATCTTCTATTGAAGCTAATGCTCTGTTCATTACAAGTGCAGATGGCCTCTGAAGATTCTGAAGCAACCATTCAGGAGGAAGTGATGGAATTTCCTCTACAAAGTGTGACTAAAGCAAAGGGACACTGGTTTAGAGAGGATCAACCGGCTGGGGATTATCTATTCCTAGTGACCATCAAGATCATGGACACGGATCATCAGTTCCTGGTTATGTCCCAAGATTTTAAAGTAGTACATGAGCTTCCATCTACCATTGACATCATGAAGAAAGCGGGTATACACAAATATTTTTAATTGCCACTCTATAACCCCGACTTTCAAAGGTGCACGCAAGTTATGAATACGTTACAGCCGGCGCTACACGATCCATTGGTGCTAGAGGCAAGAGTCATGGATGCAGTAGGTGAATGGTTCATAATCCAATTTACACATGACTTAATCAAAGAAGCTTTTGGATGGGAGAAGGATGGCGATACGGTATTAAAAGAGGAAAGTCGAGGGGCAAAGACCAGGACATTTACTGACATTAATCGCACTGATATTGAAGAAGAAGTAAGACTTATTCATCAACACTTTTGTTTCCCTAACATGCATAGATACACTGCCCCTCAGAAAATCATAGTACAGATGATGTCTCATGCTATTAAAAAAATTGGGAATCAAATTAATATGACTCCTTATATTCAAGAGAGGCTATTCAAAGCAAAGAAGCAGTGGAACCACAAGAAGTTCCTGAACGGCAGTGTAGCTCTAACCATATTGATATATCATGCCTTGGGCTTTAGAGAGCACTTGCAAGAAATGCCATCATCGGAATCCATGGCCAAATATGCAAAGGTCGCTACAGTCCCGAGAAAGAAAAAAGGTGTCAAAATCATTGAGGAGGCAGAAACTAGCTCCCAACCTAAAATCAGAGGTACAAAACGACTAAGATAAGTAGTGCAAGTAGAAACAGAAGTCCCAGCCACAAAAAGGACCCATGTGCTATCAAAGACAAGGATTGAAGAGCACCGACCAATTACCGAAGAAGAATTAACAAGAGCCCTGGATGACACACATAAATACACTAAGGGTCAAGTCAATCTATCAGTGCAAGGGCACCATTACCAGCAAGCCCACAAAGATACGGAAGTGAAAAAGAAGCTAACCAAACTACATCGATACAGGGAAAAAGGGTTGGATAATTCAAGCTCATCTTTCGATGCACAAGAGGAACCAAACACATCCTTCTTGAATACCGACATGCGGAGTGAATCCAAAGAGGAGGGACAATGGGAGGAATTAAATGAAGTAAGCTACAATGTGGAAGACGAGGGCATGAAGGTAAATCAAACTACCATCAACCCTAATCAAAACACAGACAAATATGTATCCCAGGAAAGAGTACATGTCATCAAAATAAATGAAACATTTAACATTCAAATACATGAGACCAAGCTTGCAGGAGAGGGATCATTCAAGAATCCCAAAGAAGAACCGAAAGACACTATGGTGGAAGAGTCCGCACCATTCACGCCAATAAGGGTTGTGGCAGAACCCTCCGATATGGATGTCACATTTCAAGGGAGTGCCACGAAAATTATCAATATAGAAGAAGAAAGCAAAGAACCGGAAGTGTAGCTTCAAATCAGACAACCACGTAATGAAACTATACATGTGGAGCAAGGAAGGGATGTACAAACTAGGGAAGCTCCAAGCATTCCAAAAACGTGGTTGAATGTAGATGTCGCACAGCTCAAGCCAGTGGTTCAACATATGATCAAGATTGTTATGGATACGCAACAATTAATGCTTGAAGTTGAAGCCAAGCAGTATTGTAAAACCCTAGAGACACAAAATGAGAAATTGAAAGAGCAACTACAGGAGTTACAAAAGAAATATGATGCTAGCGAGGCCGAGAAGACACAGATGAACGCAAGAAGCAAGATATTGGAATCACAAATAAAAATTTACATGGATGAGGTAGAGAACTTAAGGAACAGAAACAAGGAGCTGATGAGAGGGCTCCTAAGTAATCAACCTATAAAAGTTTAGGAAGATCCAGAAAAGGACACAAAGACATTGGAGGAAAAGTTAGCAAGGTATGAAGATCAGCTCAAGCAGGAGCCATCATTACCGAATGGGAGAAAAGGTATATGGATGATACTGCGGCTCTAAGGACAAAATGGAAAAAGGTTGAAAATAGATATATGGCACAATGTAAAGAAGACACTGATCAACTCGGTGTCGTAGCAGAAGAAATACAAAAAAACAAGGAAACGATTTTGAAGGCCAACAAAGAAATTAAGCAACGAGATGAGATGATAAAGCAACTACAGGATCAGGTAGCACAAAAGGCAATCGAGGGGACACCAATAGTTCCAAAATCCAGAGCAGCTATTGAGGAGATTGAGGTACGTCCTCTCTCTCCCCCCTTACATCATTCACTGATAAGGGAGGAAATGGAGATCCACTCTAAAGGTACTCATGGGGATACTGCAGAACTGAGCCGAAATGAGAGGGCACTACTGGTGTCCCAGCTTACTGCAGAATTTGAAGATCAAATAATAAAGGTCATGAAGGAAGCTCAGATTGAAAGCAAAAATTTAGAACAGATATTGAAACCATTTAATGTACCATATGGAGTCCTTAAAGAGAAAACACGGCAATACATAAAGACCACGACAAATAAGGAGCCTGACAACAACCTCCAGTTCAGCAATAATACTTTCAACTATACTCAAGAGGAATTTGAAAGAGCTGACCCGGTATGGAGGAGAAAACTTCTGGAAAAAAACCCTACACTGCGGGTACAATGGGAATCATCGCCATATGCACTTCAGGTAAATCCATCTTTTTGTCCAGTACCCCGAAGACGCTCCTAGATGCATTTTTGGGAAGCACAGCGCCAGGGAAGCATAAATAATCAATGGCTCAATTATCCACTCTTACCAAGTCCATCGCATAACTATCTACCAACGGAAGAATACATGGTTAAGACCATGGAATTTTGGATTGCTCGATACGCCACTATACCGGATTTGGCACTCAAAATGACTAATAAGATTCTCAGCATGCTACTTATAGTTATCAAAGTCTTCCAACATGCTAGATATACTTTTTTGAACTTCATCGGCATTACACAGGGATCAAAAGCACTTGTTTTTTATCTTTCAACTATCCCGAGCCGGTTAACAATTATGGCATTCTATTCACGGCTTATGTTCTTGCCAAGCACGTATATGCAGATGTTTGAAGAAGCATTTTTCACTAGCTTCTTTGAAATAGATTCAGAATTTTTTGTAAAAATGACTTCAAACCTTAATGCAAGACTGGTGGCTTATGAAACAAGCTTCTTTGTAGATCACCAAAAAGCACCAGACGATGGGGTGAAGTCAAGCCAATGGAACGAGTTCATGATATGTCACACCAATTTGCTTAATCAACGAGAGCAAGCAGCAATACGAACGTACTCACGTCGCCACAAAAAGCCTGTCGACGACGACAGAGTTCAGGAGGAGGGACGTGTGGAAGGGGAATCAAGCAAAAAGAGAAGAAGAAGAAAATCAAAGAATAAAGTTGCTCAATAAGGAATGAAGATCATCAAGACAAAGAACAACTCTCTGCCCAAAGCCCCACAGGGGCACGCATCAAGCAACAACACCAAAGGCCCAAGTCCTGAGGAGTGGAATTAAAGAAAGATAACAACCAAGACATTTCATGGGAGGTTGCACACAGCTTCCTCATCCACTAGGAGCTGGCGGTGAAGCAAAACAATTTGAGGAGAGAGACAGAACACAAAGGACTCTTCATTGGATAAGATAACCAATTGTCTGAAGGTCCTAGGTGCCTCCTTGTCCACAGGATGCATGCGGTGAGAAGAAATGGAACAGGTCCTAGAGGATGACAAAGAAGATTCAGAAATAGGGATGTTGAAACGTAATGCTCTCTTAAAAGAGAGTAGAGGTCAGCAAACTAAGGCATGTCATGGCAGAAGGTAAACAGGCTCAGCGCAACATAATAAGGGAAAGCACGAAGGAGGGAAGGACAGACCAGGGCCAGGAAGTATCCATGAAGAAGTGCAAGAAGATATTTGGCAGGTAATAATCCTTCCACTGATGGCGTGCGTGGCAGCCCGACTTAATACAGCAACCCAAATTTGTGATGTACGGAATACCAAGGGGTAAACAGAAGCAACGGACATACCTCGGATAAAATAACAAATTCTCTGATAGTCCTTATCGCTTCTTTGACCATTGGGTGCGTGTATTCAGAAGTCTTAGACGAGCTATAAACGAGAAGCAAAAGTCTATCAAAGGATGACAGAAACAAAGAGGGGGAGAGTGTTGCAGAGAAAAGAGGCACGAAAGGGGAGCCCCAAAATTTGCAATTTAATGGGCATATTTTTCTTCTTCAAAGTCTTAGGAAATTGCCTCAAGCCATGTAAATGCACTAGAGGAGTCCACTAGATGTATAATCCCAAATCATTGTAATATATTTCTTGTAAAATAGTAGGAAAATAGAGATTAGCCAATAAAGTGCCGGTCTCTTGTGTGAAAGGACCATTTTTAGGGCACATGTATATAAGTCACTTTGTGACTCTTTGTAAGGACTTTTTGCCATTGGGAAGAAGGAGAGCTCCTGATTTTCGAATTTTCTTCTTTTTTGCATATTTTCATCTTCTCTTTGATCTTCTATGTGTGTGTAATGCTTGGAAAGTGTGTGTAAGATTGTTGTCTACCCCTCTCCACTGTTTTTGAGCTACTGTAGTGTGTGTGTGAAGTAGTACGAGTTGTGGAGTGAGTGTGTGTGGTTTTCGCCATTCACTATTTTGGCCATAACTTGAAGAGCAGTTGTCAGAATCGAGTGAATCTACCACTAATAGATGTGTCTCATCGAGAGCTTCGAAATGAATTCCCTATTGGCTATATTTGGAGTTTGGAGCTCGGAGATATCCTCGATTTAGTGAAAACTGTTGTAAGTGGTATCGCGGCAGACATTTCCAGTAGTTAAGTGAGTTAGAGAGGTAGACTAGTCTTTTCTCATGCATGAGAGTTGAACCACTTCTCTTACCATCACGTGTGCACATGTCCTCATACGCTTGGTTAGGTTGGTTCGTCAGATTGACAAATAAGCGTGTGTCAATTCCCCACTATATGCACTTGTGTGGCAAATGAGATTTAGTCTCTTTGGCACAAGTCCCTAAGACTTCTTGACTTAGGTACACAATGGAGAGTGTTAATCTCCAAAAGAACAAGTTATCCTTGAATTTAGAGCACCTCTATATCAAGAATAACTTAAAATCTTTACCAATTTGGAGGATCAATTCTCAATTACTAAAATCTTTACCAAATTGTGAATAAGATGACTACACAGAAAGTCTGTTGCACATAACTCACTCAATGACTTATCAAATGTGTAAATTTTTTTATAAAACTTTATACAAGGTGTCGGCTATAGTTTGGGCACCTCCTTCAACTTAAATCATTCCAAAAGACATAGTAGATCTTGGAAAATGATCTTTACAAGTCACCTATGTCTAAAATTGTAGTTCTTTATAGTTGACTTTGACACCTACAACTTCTAAAGCTTGGTTCTCCCAAAGTAGAACCCCTTTAATCAAATGCTTTTAGCCATAGGTAGCTTACCTTCCAACTTAAAGAATGAGTGCTTGCTTGCTCAAAACTTTACACTATCGAAGGAGAACTGACCAAAACATTAGCATCAAATTTTGCACCTCCTGCAACTTCACTTCTTTACATTTACACATGTAAATGTTCCTACACTCAATTCTCTCAGCCTAATCACAATTAAAAGCTGAAAACTTGTACATAGGTCAATCAACTATAGACTTAGACTTGTACAAAAGCATTTCACAAAAGATTCAACACAGAAGGAGAACTCTTAGAAATATCGAGCACAATTTTTCTTCATTTCTGGAAAACTTTACATATGAGTGATGAGAGAGATCTTACTTACTTCTAAGATGTCTAATGACTCATAAAACTTCTAGTTTCTCTATTCACATGCTCTCTCATATTTTCCCCGACATTTTTCCTTGTATATATAGGCAAATATGTACAAGTTCATCACCATAAAAAAGTATAAGTGAGCTAACTCTAAATTAATATACATATGTATACACATCTTCATTCTCTGAACATGTACTTTCTTCATGCTTCATATCTTAATCTTTTCTTCAATCCTTGACTTCAAAACTTCATCAAAACTTCAATTGTTGATTGCCTTGCACCAACACTTACTACACTTTATCAAGCAAGAAATGAGGCTCTTATTTCTTAACTTCAAAAATTCCAAAGCAAGCATATGAATTAAGGTGATATTGTGGACAATTTTATTACAAAGATCAACGATTTGAAGGATTAATTGAATATTGTAGATGGTTTTTTGCTAGGTATTTTATTTGTGTAGATTATTCTTAATGGGTGCTTGATTCTCATTAGAGTTTTTATTTTGCTATTTAATTGATGATGAAAGGCAACCAAAATGCCTTAAGATTTAAGGTTTTACTTTTTTTTTTGCTATAAGATGATAAATCTAGACAAAAAAATTCCATTATGCATGTCTCAGATGAAGCCTTTGTTGCTAGTTAGAAGAGCAACAATCAAAATAGCTCTTCCTCTAGTAGGCAAAAATTTGTAAATGTCCCTCTACTACACAATGTTGTTATGATCCATAAACTTGTGATCATTCCATGTCCATTATGGACTTAGATGTTTTGTACTTTGATAATGGTGCAACTAAACATATTACCTCTCAACACAATTTCTTCAAACTCACTTGAGCCTACCCCTATGCGAATATCATCACATGCATAAACAATTCCTATCCTATCATGGGGATTGGGAAATTTCTCCTTAATGCTACTAATGTTATTCACATTCTCATATGCTTTATATATCCTAGAGATTAAGAAAAATCTATTATTGATGTCAGCACCACACAAGATAGGCTTGGTAGTAAACTTTGTTGATGATAGGTGTACAATTCCACACCTCTTGTGGAAATTAAGTAATTGCATCCAAGATGCTATTCCATGGGTTGTATAAGCTCGTGATTTATAGAATGTGGATTATTATGGATGTCTAATACAAGAGTTGTAGGCCATATCAAATGCAAAACTTTATCATGCATGTTTTACTTTATTAATGCTTTTTCCAAGTATGCATGCAAAACATAGTAGGATAGTGAACAATAATTCAATGCTTCAACACCAAGTTTTTGAGTTCCCATACCCAATAGTTGGTGAACCATTAGTTAGATATGAGTGGATTCCCAACCAACAATCCATTTATTGTTTCACTTGTGAAGCATGCCATTATTCCTCATATTCACTCTTGTCCAACATTAAGAATGCTTGGGATACTCTTACCACACTTTATCAAGAAAGAAATGATGCTTGTGTTTCTTATCTTCAAAAAATTGTCTAAAGTGAGCGTATGAATGAAGGTGATATTGTGGACAATTTTATCACAACTAACAAATACTTGAAAAAGTGATTGATTATTATAGATGGTTTTTTTCTAGCTAGTTCAATTGTGTAGATTGTTATTGGATGATTGATTCTTATCAAATTTTTTCCTCTGCTCTTTATTTGACAATGAAAGACAACCAAAATGCCTGGAGATTTGAATAGTCACTTTTTGTTTTGCTATAAAAAGATATATCTAGGAAAAAATGTCCATTATGCGTGTGTCATATCAATCCTTTGTTGCTAAGAACAAAAATGTAAATGTTCCTCAATCATGGAAATACTAGAAAGATAAGAAGAAACTAGATGAGCATAATAATTTTGCAAATAATGTAAGGCAAACCATCATGCAATAAATAATTTTCCTAAATTTGTTGTTAAAGAGGCAAAGAAGACAGGGGAAGGAATATATATTGCATACACTTCTTCATCTAAGGGTGAGTCTGTGAACTTAGTAAAAAGAGAAGAATGAGCACATACTACAGAATGTCATTATGATCCATCAACTTGTGATCATTGTATGTCTACTACGGACTCAAATGTTTTGTACTTTTATAGTGGTGCAACCAAACATATTATCATGCAACACAATTTCTTCACCTTACTTGAGCCTGCTGTTGGAGTTTTAGGTTTTCAAAAGCATGCGAACAACACAAGGAAGAAGAAGCTTGGAGCACAACACACAATACTCAATGTATTACCAGTTGCATGTATAAGAATCAGTTATCCATTAGGGTTATAGATGTATATACAAGCGAGGGGAAAAAACCTCCTAAAGAGGGAAAAAAACTGCCCCTCACAGTCCTAAGAGTGTTCACACACATCACTACCAAAATATGTCAACAAATCCTCCCTGGGAGTGATGCAATGAATAAGGAGCTAACGCTCATGTATAAGGAAGTGTCAAGCTATGTGGAAAGAGATCAATCTACAAAAAGAAGTAAGCCTAAAGCTTTGTGGAAAGCTTCAGACTTCTCCCGAGGTAGAGCCTTTGTGAAAAGATCTCCAATGTTATCCTATGTGGGCACATATGCCAAAGTGAGCTCTCTAGTAGAGAACCTCTCCCTCACATAATGATAATGCACCTCAATGTGCTTTGTGCAAGCATGGAACAAAAGGTTCCTTGCAATTACCAATGTGCTCTGATTGTCAGTGACGATGGTGGTAGTAGAAGACTAACCAACACCTAAAGTAGCCCAAAGGCATATGAGCCACACACTCAATAGATGCTCTGAAAGCTTCCCTATACTCAACCTCACAACTAGAAGTGGCCATAGTAGGCTACTTCTTGCAACCAAGATATGCAAGAGCTACCAAACATGAAGCAAAAACTGATGGAGAGTGTTAATCTTCCGACTTAAAGAATGAGTGCTTGCTTGCTCAAAACTTTACACTCTAGAAGGAGAACTGACCAAAACATTATCATCGAATTTGCACCTGTTACAGTCTTCTCTTCTTCACATTTACACATGTAAATGTTCCTACTCTCAATTTTCTCAACTTGGTCACAATTAGAATCTGAAAATTTGTATAGTTTTTCTTCTATTTAGGAAAACATTACATCTGATTGATGAGACATATTCTCTTGACTTCTAAAGTGTCTACTGACTCCTAAAACTTATCATTCATCATCTCTCTCTTATGCCTCGACTTTCTACTTGTATATATAGTCATATATGTACAAACTCCTAACCATAACAAAGGTATAAGTGAGTTAATTACAAGTCTAGTGTACATGTATATATGAGACTTCATTGTCTGATCATGCACCAACTTCAAGCTTCATATATCGGTCTTTGCTTCATCCTTTGACTTGAAACCTTTGTCCAAAATTATCAATTGATGGTTGTCCTGCACCAATACCTCCCCCTCAATCATCAATTGTGATTTTCTCCATCTTCTTTATACATACCATGTCTTTGAACCTTTGTAGCTTTGGTCCATCCAAGCTTTTGGTTAACATGTCTGCAATCTGATCTTTTGTTGAAGTATGTATGACTTCAATCTCTTTATCAATCAACTTCTCTCTTAGAAAGTGATATTGGATCTCAATATGTTTAGTCCTCGCATGAAATATAGGGTTAGCAGCTAAATACAATGAACTCATATTATCTCCATGAATAGTGGGTGTACTCTGAATGATGTCAAAACTCTTCATTGTCACGAGGAAGGAGATAAGGAAGAGAGCTCACACACACACACTCTCACAATCAAATAGAAGCACACACTCAGATTGAGGCAAGGAAGAATGATCTTCTTCTTCTTCTTCTTCTTCTATTACATAAAAAGGAATTTATAAGAATGACCTAAAGATCTAACTCAGAGATCTTATGTCCTCCATAAGTGAACAAGGCATGACCAACATTGCCTTGAATCTTCAATGTGAATAGCCTTCCTTGTTTCTTTCCTCAAACAATTTGTTCATACCCATTGCTAGGGTCTTCCACAAAAACTCCATCATTAGTGAACCTTACTTCATAACCTTTCTCTACAATTTTCCCTACACTTATCAGATTCTTTGGGATTGTGGGAACATACAAAACCTTACTCAGAAGAGTGCTTCCATCCTTGGCCTTTACTGATCCAATGGACTTCACATTATGCTTTGTGTTATCACCTATTTGAACCACATGATTACTTACTTTATTCTCCAAATCAATCATCAAAGCAATGTTGCCACTCAGGTGATTGCTACACCCTGACTCTATGTAAAAAACTTTTTGATCTTCACTTTGTCTTTCACATGTTGCATTCATAATTAAGTTTGAATGATCCTTCTGATCTGAAGCATAGTTGTAGTAGATATTATTGTAGGATTGACTTTGAAAGCCTCTACCTGCATTTCTTCCAAAGAAACCTCTACTACCTCTACCTCTGAAATTACCTCTCTGATTTCTATTACCTCTTCCTCTTGAATTAAAGTTCTGGTTATATCCTCCACCATTCTCATTATTATGTCAACAATCATGAGCTAAAAGATTAGTCTTACCACAAATCCAGCAAGATTTGGCAACATCTTTATTGATTCTACCTCTTCCTTTGCCCCCACCTCTTCCTCTTGGGAAGTTAGCTTGGCTAGTTGTACCTTCTTCTTCATTCAATTGTTGCTTGCCTTTGTTAAACTTCTTCTTGTCCTTTGAATACATTGCTTGACTTATACTTTTATCAACATCACCTTTGACATCCTGCTCAAAGGTTAGCATATGTCCTAGCAACTGATTCAAATCAGGAGTGAAATGATCTAGTGACAATTCAGTGGATAAAATGGATGGCTTCCATTTCTCATCTCCTCTCAAACCTGTGAGAATTTGCCTTACCAATTTGTCCTCTTCAATATCTTCATCAACTGCTCCTAATGCATCTGCAATATCCTTCATCCTTGCTACATAATCAGAAATGGATTGAGAAGCCTTCTTCTTGAATGTGGTAAACTCTACTCATAAAGATGCCTTCCTTGACTTTGTGGTGTTTTGGAAATTTTCTTCCAAAGCATTCCATATGTCACTTGCACTTTCAAGTCCTCTAATGTGAGGTAGCAAGTAATCATTGACTCCCATGTAGATAATGCTCCTAGCTTGAACATCCTTCTTCATCCATGTCTTCAAATATGAGAGTTCATCCCTAGTTGGAACACTAGGATCTCTGAATTTTGGTTTTTCTTCTTCACCTGTGATATATCCTATCAGGTCTTTGCTCATAAGATGTGATTCCATCCTCATTGACCAAGCAGGATAGTTTTCTCTATCCAATTCCTCTATCTGAAGAGAATCTCCCATCTTTTCTTCACATGTGTATTAAATTCTTCAAGCTTTGTGAGGAATAAGTGTACCTTTACTTCGAATGTAGTTCCTTTTTATCTTCTTGATAACTTAAGGCTTCCTTTTCTAGCTCTCACTTCAAACTTTCACCTTTGAATCTTCAAAGGTTGATTTCTGTATAACTGCAACAATCAAGATCCTCCTTTCTTCAATTTTGATGATTCTTGCTCTCATACCACTGATGGAGAGTCTTAATCTTCCAACTTAAAGAATGAGTGCTTGCTTGCTCAAAACTTTACATTGTGGAAGGAGAACTGACCAAAACATTATCATCAAATTTGCACCTACAACAATCTTCTCTTCTTCACATTTACACATGTAAATGTTCCTACTCTCAATTTTCTCAACCTGATCACAATTAGAATCTAAAAATTTGTACAGAGGTCTCTCAACTGTAGACTTAGACTTGTACAAAAGCATTTCACAAAATGATAAACACAAAAGGAGCATTGCACAAAATATCGGGTGGAATTTTATTTCTATTTAGGAAAACATTACACTTGATTGATGAGACATATTCTCTTCACTTTTAAAGTGTCTAATGACTCCTAAAACTTATCATTCATCATCTGTCTCTTGTGCCTCGACTTTCTACTTGTATATATAGGCATATATGCATAACTCTTAACCATAACAAAAAGGTATAAGTGAGTTAATTACAAGTATAGTATACATGTATATACAAGACTTCATTCTTTGATCATGCACTAACTTCAAGCTTCATATATTGATCTTCATCCTTTGACTTCAAACCTTTGTCCAAAAACATCAATTGATGTTTGTCATGCACCAACAAAAACCACTAGTGCACACATGAATGTCATAGCAACTAGCCGAGTTAGAGTCATAAAAAGCATGCAAATTTAGCAGTAGTGATCCCCCTTGGGATAAAACAATCCTTTAAGCTGAGTACCACCCAAGTAGTGAAATATGTGCTTAACTGCCTACCAATGCTTGACACCTGGGCAATGCATAAACCTGCTCATGTGAGAGATAACAAATTGAATATCAAGCCGAGTTATGCATAAGTAAATCAAGCATCCATCAGCATGTTGATAGAGAAAAACATCAAATGCATCTCCAACATGATGAAGACTCAACCATAAACCTATTTCCATAGCACTGGCAATAGGTTTGCAATCTTCAAGGCCAAAATGCTGCAATAATGTGTCAATATATTTTTTTGACGCAAGGCTATTCCCCCATCAATTTACAGAAATTGAATGCCCAAATAATGATGCAAATGCCCCAAATCTGACATCTCAAAAGAGGCATGCAAATCAACCTTAAACTCACCAATATGCATCTCATTTGGACCAATGAGCAACATGTCATCAACATACACAACAATGATCAGAAGTACATCATATGCATGCTTAGCATATAAGGTGCTCTCAGTTGGACCATTCTCAAAACCATGTTCAAGTAAGCATGGATTTGTTCATACCAAGCACATAGTGCTTGCTTCAAACCATATAATGCCTTTTTCAACCTCCACACTTTGTTTTTATGCCCTTTCTACACAAAACCATAGGGTTGAAATACATACACTTCTTCATGTAAGTCACCAGTCACCATTCAGAAATGCAATTTTAATGTCCAACTCATGTACATTCCAACGATGATGAGCTGCAAGTGCACAAACGCTACAAACAATAGTCATTCAGCATGTGGTTCCAAAGGTCTTATCAAAATCAATGCCTCTCTCTTGAGCATAACCTTTTGCAACAAACCTAGCCTTATACTTGTCAACTGTTCCATCAAGCTTACACTTCAGCTTGTATACCCATTTAGTGCCAATGGCCTTTTTGACAAGAGGAAAATCACATAAAGACCAGGTACCATTGTAGCTCAAGCGTAAGCACCACCTCCTTTACTTGTCAATCCGTGGAGATGTGAGGACCGATATGAAGACCACGAGCAAGTGAAGGCACAAGTGCGTGAGTGAAAGCACACAAACATGCACACACGTACACACACACGCACACAAGGTAAGATCAAAGAGAGGAACAATGGAAAGCTTTGATTGCAAAAGAGTTCTCTTACAAAAGCTCTATTCTCTAACAAGCTAACCTCAAAAATGATCTCTCTAGCTCTTTTTATAGTTTTTTGACTAGTTTTGGCCCTGTCCAGACCTAGTGTCCGGCCTAGTTAAAAATTAGGTTCCATGGCTTATTTGAGGGCTCAAATGAAGTCTAAAAATTATGAAAATTGGTAGGATGATACTTCTAATACTCCTCAAGCTCGAGGACTCCTCGGCTTGAACAAAATGGAGTTACAAAAATAAAAAAATGGTATTTACAGTTTTTAGTGATGAAAATCACTATTTTCATAGGGATTTCTTCTGAAAATTTGACATACACTTCTTGGAGCTCCCTACTTGCTCCTTCTTCTTGGGTGTCCACCTCTTTGATGTGCTTCTATGCTTTGTCATTGACCTTCAACTTCAACACTCCCCCCCTTTCGAGTCTGTCATCCTTGACAGACCCTTGTTGTAATGGTTATTCTAGGTTGCTTTGAGAGGGAGTGTCCATTCGGATGAACCAGAGCCGTCTCTCTTCCAAATGTGGCAAGGTTGGTTGTCCGGTTCTTCATTTGTCACTGCGAGCCTTTGCAAGTTGTAGTCCCTTGGTAGGTGCTTCTACCTTGGATTCCAGCATGACTGTGTCGTTGTGAGTCTCCATTGATGACCTCAAATCGTCCAAAGATGATGTTCATGGTAGTCATGCCAGGTACTCATAACCCATAATGGATGATGGGTAAGTGTGTTCGTGCATGGGTTGAGAAAAATATGTGTCTTGTGCATGGCCTTGTAATGTAGCCCTATGCATGCTTACTTGGAAAATGCATCGAAAGAAGTATGGTGCAAAAATTGGGGGTCTTGAGCTAAGTGCTCAAGGGTATGCCAACGAAGAGGTTTCCTAAGCTATCATGGTTATGATGTTTCCAAAGTAAAGATACGTACCATGGAGAAGGTCGATCGATGTTCATCTCTTCGTGTTGTACGCTCGGCCTTTGGGATGGAACATTGTTGATGAATGTCCGTGTTGATGGTCCATTGATGAGATCTTTTGAGTGGCTGATCATGTCTCCTCTTTTCAAAGCATCATTTGCCAAATACTAAGAATTGAATTTCTTTATATTCAAAGATTTGCAGGGTACCATAACTACCCCTTGCAGATATCTCCCTAGATGCTCTCATACATGCAGTAGTTTAAGCATCACTCAAGTTGCGGACCTTCAATCTCTTCACTCCTACCATAGTAAGAGGAAACCATAGTTGTGGATGCCATGTTCATGCCAAGTTCTTGACATCTACCAGATAAGGCAGCAATTATATCATCTGTTAGCCGAGACACACTTCTATCCAAACTGATAAATGCCCAGTAATCAATAGTTCCACCTTCAACTAAGCATGGCTCATTCATGTTCCATGAGCCAAACCTGGGAACAAGTGCTTCCTCTCTCTTTTTTTTTTTTTTTTTTTTGAGGAACAATGTCACCAAACAAGAAGACAAATGTTAGTATCAGCAAAAATAGTTAACATATGTCAATGTGCTCTTGTGCATGGGACTCGCAAATGTGTCTATGCACGGCTGTGTAATGTGGCCCTATATTAATGCATACTCTGGAAATGCATGACTTGAATGGTGCAAAAGACAAGGTTGTGCAAGAAGCACATGGTTGTTGCTCATTGAGGCTTTCGATGTTACTTGTAGATGTTGATGCCGGCTTTGGTGGGGTTATCCATTGGATCTCGAAATGATGTAATCCTCCTTATTGGGGTCCATTTTAGAACAACATTTGGCACTACAGAGATCACTTCAGGCATCTTCATCTTTGGATACTTCCTGAACTGTGGTATCTAGTGTGGTTGGTGCTGTGATTTGGTGGAGGCTACTTGTACTTTTGGCTTCCAAACCCATACCCTTTTTGCATGTCTTCCTACTATTGTCGAAGAAGTGAGTTGATCTTCTTTCGTGTGGAGAATGAGTTCTCCTATGCGCAACGGAAGTGTGTAGTGAACCCTTGTATGTCCAGCACTTCCGTTGTGCATAGGAGAACTCATTCTCCACAATTGGTATCAGAGCAAACTTGGTATTGAAGCTTCATCAATAGAGCTGGAGGTGAAGCAAAGCAAAAGAGGAGCTACAAAACAAGAAGGAGCTTCACAAACGCAAGAGCAAAGGACTATAACTATTCGAGGTAACTCTCAAAGTCTTTGATACTCTTCAATGGCTGACTTGGGTCAACAAGTAGAGAAGTTGGACAAGGATAACTATCCCGTGTGGAAGTTTAGAATGACCAACTACCTAATGGGCAAAGGCTTATGGGGTATTGTGAGCGGCGATGATGCTCACCCTCAAATCAATCAAGCTATGGCCACCGAAGTCCAAAGGAGGCAAGCAAAAGAATGGGAAGAGAGGAATAGGAGAGTCATGTTCCTTATTTCGCAAGTCATTACTAATGCCATGGTAGGTCATATTCAACATCTAGAGAAAGCTAAGGATGCTTGGGAAGCTCTTGAAAGGATGTATTCAACAAATACCAAAGCTAGGAAACTTCAACTCAAGAATGAGTTGAACACAATCAAGAAAAGTTCGAGTCAATCCATAGCTGAATATACTTTGAAGATTAAGGAGCTAAGCGATGCTTTAGCTTCTATTGCCACAATGGTTGAAGATGAAGATCTTGTGTGTTATACTCTCAATGGCTTGAGAGAAGATGAAAGATGGAAGCCTTTTATAACTTCCATTAACTTGAAAGATGTATATCTAGGTTTTGAACAACTAATCCCTCATCTTGTCACAGAAGAGCTTAGCTTCGGTGGTCCCAAAGGAAAGGACAGCCACAACCATATGTTATATGCAGATCGAGGCAAAGGAAGAAACTCAAGAGGAGGCTCAAGAGGGAAAGGAAGAGGTCACAGCCACTCCAACTACAATCAAAACAATTCGGAAGAGTACAAGGATGCATCAAATGCCAACACACAAGGAAGAGGTCGAGGTAGAAGTAGAGGAAGAGGCCGAAGCTCCTACAATTCTCATAAAGGCATAACATGATATCATTGTGGTAAAGTAGGACACTATGCTAGTGATTGTTGGCTAAAGAATGGAAGACCAAATGGAGGCAATCAAAGGAACCAAAGCAACTATGCAAGCACCTCAAGTGAAGGAAGCAAGGACACACTACTTGCAATGAGACATGAGTATAGAAGCTCTTGTGAAGATTACAAAAAATGGTACATTGATTCAGGTTGTAGTAACCATATGTCATGCCAAGGAAGTTTGTTCACTAATCTACAGGTACCAAGTGGAAAAGGATGTGTTGAAACAGGTGATGATACTCAACACATGATTGAACACATTGGAGATATAAGGCTTGGAGATACAAGCAGAGCAAAGGTACTATCTAATGTTCTTCATGTTCCTACAATTTCAAAGAACTTGATTTCAGTAGGACAAATGGTAGAGAAGGGTTATCATGTCATATTCAATGAGAATGGGTGCTTCATAAAGAATCCAAAGGAAGGCTTCAAAGTCATTGCTCGAGGTAGAAGAGAAGGAAGGATGTTCACTTTGGATGTCCAACATCCACATGGAAAGGTCATGTACATTCAATGTGGGAACAAGAAGATTTCAGAGTTGGACTTATGGCACAAAAGAATAGGACACATCAACATTCCAAAGCTGAAGGACATGAGCAAGGTCTCCATGAAAACTTAACCATGCTTTGATACCAATGCAAAAGAACTACAAATTACGACCACGACGTGCTAGAGAGATGACTCTCCTCCCAACCAAATGCCTCTATATATAGCTCTCTCCAGGGGACTACCTTCTTGGGCAGGTGGATACTAACCATCCATGTGTCGGTCATGTAATTGCATGTGTGCCAAGTGTCCCAATTAACTCGAGTTAACTCAAGTGGATGCTTCTAGAAGGCTCTAGAGCTCTTTGGGCAAAATACTCTCCCCATGTACCCGAGGATTGGACCCAAGAACTCCTCCTTCACACACTTGAGACTTAACCACTAAGCTTAAGTGGATCACTTGTTTAGAGGAGCACATGACCTCCTAGTAAGTCTAAACTCGAGATCTTTGGTCATACACACGGGTGACCAAACGGTGTCCTATTTTAGATCTGTCTGAATTGATCGGATCCTTATCATCTTTCTCAAGCATTCATAGTACCACTTTTGTTCTCAAAAATCATTCTCTTGCATCGATTTTCCATTCGTGTGAGTGTTTTCTCCTCGGGTGATGCTTGGAGAAGCAAAAGTTTGTCTACTTTTTGTGCTTGTAGAATCCTGCAGCCGCCAAGATGCGAGCTCAAGACCGATTGGTTTGGGCATTTTGCTTCAACCAGAAGCCCATTCCACCATCATACAATAAATACATATCATTTGACACCAAACATTCAGAAGGTTTGGAGCTTGCAAAAGTGGAAACTCTACCTCTATGAAGACGCTCAGAAGGTTTGAGCCGACGACCATACTCAAGCAATGTTCCTCATCTAACCCATGAGGAGACCCATATGACTACACAATTGGTGATATATATTTCTCTTTAGTTTGTAGAAAAACCAGACTAATGATAAGTTTTATCAAAACGTGTATAGTCTGTAGGAATTGAACCAATGAGCTACAGATACCAATGACTTGCTCTGATAGAGCAACCTTGTGTGCAAAGAAGATGATCTCCCACTATATTTTGTCATGTATACGATAGCAAAAGTGATCAAAGCAATCAAGCGGGCGTGGTTTAGCGGATGTGCCTTGTACTCCTAAGCAACTGGTCAAGGTTCAAGTCCCACCCGGGGCTGGATGTTCAGAGTTCCCCAAGATGGGTGCCTTTACCTTATGAGGTCGGGTGTGTGTCTTTCAAATTCATTGTACTCTCAAAAAAAAAAGTGATCAAAATAACCAATATTGTAGAGCGGGATAGAACTAGCGACGTCCTCGTACAGATTTTCATGCTCTAACCATGAGTTACACTCAGCGATCTCGACAACTATATAATAGCCAAAAATGCCACATCTTGTATGTAATAGTTTAACATTAAATTATTTGCAGGGGCTGCGTACATAGTTATGCTATTTATTTTCTTTATTTATTTTTGTTTTAACGGATCAAAAGGATCAAAAGGAGTACTTATCATGGCAAAACCATTGCGATGCTGAAGTGTTCTATTTAGCTTTATAATCAATTCTTCATTTATAAAGCAAGGTTTGAAGATAGAGCTAGATTTGAACTCGACAGCATGCTATCGTGAAGACAACAAGTTGTAGTTTTTCTTTCTTATATATTTTCTACATGTGCAACATTCTTGTGCACGATAAGAAAAGAGAGCTCTCCATAGCGCTATAGATGATGATCTGAGCTAGAGATCACAGGTCTTAAACCTAGATTCACGAAGAGCAAAGTTGCCCAGCTCCTCAAAAGATAACCACGAGCCCAGATGCAGTTATATTATTCGATGCGTTTGAAAAAGATCAACTCAACTGCATTCTTGGAGTGGTGAGGTTCACGGGTATTGATCTCGAACCAACTTTGAAGCCAAAAGTGGAGCCGATTGTGTACCTTTCTCTTGACTTCAAAGTCAAGAGCTTACTCTCATCTCTTTGATCCAACTCAAGCACACCTCCAAAAGGAGGCAGAGGGAAGCACTACCCAAAGCCAAAGTGAAGCAACATTGGAGTAGAGAAGATTATGCTTTTCATTTAGATTTCGTTATACGATCGTCTGACAAAGGTGGAAAATTGCTCTTCTCTTGGAGAATGAAAGAACACAACTCTATCTGGAGATAAGTATTTTCCAAGTTAATGATTGCTTTCAATATTTGTTTTTTCTCTATGCTTTCATTTAAGATGCATTATATTATCATTGAGGTATGGTAGTAAACTTCATTTTTTATAATCTTGATGCAAATTAATGAAAGCTAAATGAAAGAGCATAAATGTATTGAAACACTTATTAAGCACAAGCATGCATCTATGAATCAGTGAATCGAAATGAAAGAATGTTGGTACATTTCTCCTTTTAAAAGACTGTTTTATGCACATTTTAAACTTCCTTCTTGCATAAAAAAGGTATAAGATGCACTCAAGTTTGTGCACATGTATGTTTATATCTTTTTGAAAGGTGGCAAGTAGATTGTTTGTGCATGGATGCTCGAATGCATGCATAGCAAGCTTAAGAGCTCCTTGATTTAAGTTTGGTGCATGAAAAGGAAAAAAACATACAAATGCATGAATGTACTCACATGCATTTGCATGCAAGAACATGCATTGGCATATGACGAAGCATGGTTTTTTGGTATTTTTCACTAAGCAATTGAACACATGTACTTTCCTAAGCATTACCTACTTTTTCTAACTTGAGTTAGACAATCAAGAAAAATAGTAAGCTAGTTGGTTACAAAGCTCTTAGCTGCTATGCAACTGAAGTGGCTAGTCCATTTTTTCCTAAAAGTGATACTTAGGTATCACATATTAGGGGTCTTGCTTTGGAAAAAGTAGGCATGTCGAAAGTAAGTAAAGTGTTCGATTTTCTTGCCATTTAGATGAGCAAAAAAATAGAACTACTTACAAACTTTCATGATACTCTTAAGTCTAGAAAAAACTTAAAAAATCCTAAAGACAAGCTTGGATGTAAAAATTCATGCATCCAAGTAGGATGATAAGTTTCCTTTGAATGCTTTTATTTGATTCTATCCCGAGATGTGTTAAGAAATCAAATAAAATCAAATGGAACTTTAACTAATTGAACTTTTAAAGTTCAAAAGATAATTTAGATGTTCCAAATTTGTAAAAACCATAGAGTTTTTAAAGTTTTCACTTGATTTCATCCCAAGGGGTGATGGAAATCAAAGAAGTGATTAAACCTTAGCATCAATTTAACTTTAACATTCAATAGATGGATGCGAGGTTCTATGACTGCATCTCTGGTCAAGATGCAAAGTCTTTAAAAAGTATGGAAACTTTATAAAGAACTTTTCCTTCTAGAGGATTAGAGAGTTATTCTTGGTTTCATAAGCTAATTGTAGCTCAATAAGAAACCTTAGTCAAAGTGATATTTAAGAATTGGGATACTTCCTAAAGATAAACCAATAAACAAAATAGTCTAGTTCCCTATTTTATTGGTTAAAAAGAAATATCTTTTGGACAAGCTATTTTTAAGGCTTAGAATCTTGTCCAAAAGCCAAGAATTTCTTTTAAAGATCATTCTAGTAACATAAAAGATTCCAACATGAATCATTTGCTTAGTATTATTTGATTCCTTGGAAGGAATCTCAAGTTTATGATAGAATAAATTCTCCCTAGATATGAGAATGGAATTCTTCAAGTAAGTTTAACAGTAAGTAGTTCCCAAGAAGTCCCAAACAACCGATAGTGGTACTTAAGTCCAAAGATTGATATAACATAAAGGTAAATCAAAGATTCTTAGCTTTGGAATCTGATAGGCATTAACATATGCTTGGGCTTGAGTTGAGGAATAGATCTCTAAAATCCCATGGGTAAACAAAGATGCTTTTGTTAGTTTAAAAGATCTTAACATTGAAGACTAAGTCTTTATCCTTGTCGCAAGGTCAACTAGACTTGATCAAGCTTGGCCATTGTTGGGGTTCGCATTCAACACATCTCTACTTGTTTCTGAACAATCAAACTTTAGCACTGATCTACTTCACACAAAGAATACGCTTCCAATAGATTTCAGATTCAAAATCTCTCTTCAACGAGCATAACTCAAATAGACAAAGATTCATTCTTGTGCTGAATGAACATCGGTAAATTACTCCATTAGAGTTCTTCTAAATCAAGTATTACATGACGGAAAAAGTTCATTGAAACTTTTGACTATAGAAAATACATTACGAAATAGGTAACTATGCTTCTGAAATCAAGATTTCATCATTTCTGACTCAGCAACATCCGATTGAGTAATATCTGAGTTAGCAGACTTTCGGAATTCAGATTAACTATTTATCCTCAAGATTCTTCTATCCTCAACACCTGGCACAGCCTGGTGGGGGATTTTTCAAAAACACATACCCGAATTTATAATCCCTTGATCGTACAATATTATTTCCATCGACTGTTTAGGACTGTTAGTTTCCTTTGTTCCAACTTCTTGACTCTACAGCACTTTCACATCCTCCTCATTACCTTTCTGTGCTTCCTGCCATTCCATTGAATCAACTAATTGTTGTTGTTCAACTATTGCATCCACTTTTTGCTCCAAATCTCTTTGCAACAATTGCTCTTGAATGTTTGCACATGCTCATCAATCTGCTTCTGATATTCTTCAACCATATGCAGTAAATCCTTCTCATGCTTTGAAACAAAATAGTTTTGTACCTGCTCAATCTAATTTCTACACAGACTTTGCAAACGACCTTGAACCACCTTCCATATGTCTTGAACATATTTTTGCACATTCTACTTCAGTACTCCAACATCTGACTCTGAGATTAAAATTGCATCAAACTCCACATCTGTTGGTGCAAATCAAGCCTTCACCTTTGGCTTGGAACCCTTGAAGGATATCACTATGTGAAGTTAGAACCATAGGAACACTTGCCTATGTGTTATTACATTTTACTCATTGTAAAAGTCTATATGACTTGGCATTTACTTGTAATCACTTACCTACTTGATTAGTCGTGGAAATTGGATGGTGTAATTGGAGAGAATATCTCCTTACTTTTAGAGGAGTGATTATAGGAGATTTGAATTTGAAATCAAATTCAAATCTCAACTCATCTTCTATAAAAGAAGTACTTGAAAAGTCGTGTTTTTTAGCTAGCATCTTTGAGCTCATTCCCCGAGGCATTCTACTGTTGTAACTCTGTGTGTGTTAGTGCTACTTCATAGCCTACACCACAATACCTCAATTAGCTATGCTTGTCATGCTAATGAGATTGTAAAACTACATCAATCAATAGAAGTATACACATTCACTATCTCTGTTGTCTCTGAGTCATCTACTCCAAGTCTGTCAACTTCAACAAGGCATATCTCAGGATCTACTGAACCAAATCAAGTGATTCAAGGCTTCTTGGAACCAGCACAAAGTCATCTACATGCCTACAAAATCTAAAGATCATTGGATCAGCCATCTGGGAGAAATCGCGCTCGAAGTGGACTCTGGTATTCTGCTGTAGTGTTCCTAAAAAGTCGGGGGTACATATAATTTTGCTAAATTGATTTCTCAGTGAGTAGTTTATCATTTCTACTCATTCCACTTGCAAATGGTAGCTTGTTAAGCTAATTTAATATGTCCAAAAGGAATTAGATCAATTGTGAGTGTGCTGGTCACACTGAGTGAAAGACTGAGTAGGTGTCACTACAAAAATAGCAAGTTTTCTTGGATTCTTGAAGTCTCAAGTAGTCTTTTTTGATTTGATCATTACACATATCATTTGCAAAGTACATATATGCTTTCTTGGTATCATTTGGAAGCTAAACAAGTGTACTAAGCATATCTGAAGCAAGGAGGGCTGAAGCAAAGCAGGTCTAGTAGCTTCAACTCAATCTCTTGAGTGCATCCAATCATTTCTCCCAACAGTGGTATCAGAGCAAACAAGGTAACAATGGGAGATGGATTTCCTTCATTCCTTGACAAATTGGACAGGAACAATTACCAAGCTTGGTCTCTAAGGATGAAGACCTATCTACAAGGTAGAAGCTTATTTGGATACATATCAGGAGATGAGGAATTTCCCTCATTCAAAGCTAGAGGACTACCCACCAAGGATGAACAAGAGAGGCTCAACCAATGGTGTGCAAAAGATGCTTTGGCAAGGTCTTACCTTCTTAACTCTATATCTGATTTCCTTTTACCTCATGTAAGGAACTGTAAGACTTCCCAAGAGACTTGGGAAACTCTGTCAACATATTTCTCTTCCAACACAAGGGCCAGGAAGAATCAACTGTGGATTGAATTCACAACCCTTAGGAAGCAGCCCAAGCAATCAGTCTCAGAGTATGTGACAAAGATTAAAGATGTGGCAGACCAATTAGCAAGCATTGGAGAGGAGATAGAAGAGGAACAAATAGTCAGACAAGTAACAAATGGACTCAAGGCAGATGATAAGTGGGAAAGCTTCACCACTGCAATGGACCTCTACATGGACATGCATACCCCAGATCTCACAACACTCATGGGCCAACTATTCACACATGAAGCAAAGTTTACAAAGGGCAGGAGATCAATCAAAAGGTAACAACCCCTCTGCTCTATATACTGATAAGAAAGTTAAGGATAAAAGTAAAGGGAAGAAGCAGGAAGAAGAAGGCTCTACCTCCCAAGCTAATTATGCAGGGAGAGGTAGATCTTCAAGAGGAAGAGGCAGAGGAGGTAAGTCAGGTAGGGGGAGACCCTACAACTCATCACCATGCAACATTTGTGGATTGTCCAATCATACCACATATGAATGCTACAAGAACTACAAGAATCAGAGAGGAAGAGGCTATCAAAGAGGTGGATACTCTCAAGGGAGAGGCAGGTTCAACCAACACCAAGGCTACAATGGATACAACAATCAATACAACAACAATTACAACCACAACCACAATGGTAACTACCAAGGTGGATTCAGAAATAGAAGGGATTACAACAATTACACAGAGGAGCAAGATGACTCCCTATTGATCATGAATATGACCTCCAAGGCAGGTACAAATGATGATCATTTATTTTATATTGACTCAGGATGTTCTAACCATGTAGCTGGCAATGTGGCACTACTCTCTGATTTGGAAGAACCCAAGGGCAAACATCAGGTACAGACACGTGATGATACTAAACATTCTGTTGTTAAGATTGGAAATGTAAAGACATGTGATGGTAACCAGAACCTATTGAGCAGGGTACTTTATGTACCAACCATCACCAAGAATTTAATGAGTGTTGGTCAGATTGTAGAGAAAGGTTTGCAGGTCAGATTCACTCAACATGGAGCATATGTGGAAGACCCAAGACATGGATTCAGAAGGATAGCCAAGGGAGAAAAATCAGGTAGATTGTTTACTTTTGAGCTAGAAGACACCAAGAACATTGCTTTATATAATTACAAGGATCTAACACTTTCAGAGTTAGAGATATGGCACAAGAGGTTAGGTCACATAGGTGAAAGAACTCTAAAACAAATGTGCAGGGATCAATGTGTGCTTGGGATACCTAATGTATCCAAGCAACACATGATTTACAAGTGTGGAGCATGTCAATTTGGTAAATCTCACAGGTTGCCCTATTCAAGGAAAGGTTTCATGCATAAAGACTACCTAGACTTGGTACACACAGATGTTTGGGGACCTAGCAAGGACCCTTCCATTTCAGGTTCAAGGTATTATGTGTCCTTCATTGATGACTATAGCAGGTGGACTATCTTATACTTTATGAAGCATAAAGATGAAGTGTTAAATTGTTTCAAGAGGTATCTTGCACTTGTTGAAAATCAAACAGGAAGAAGCTTGAAAAGGCTAAGGTCAGATGGTGGAGGAGAGTACTTCTCCAATGAGTTTGAAGATTTCTTGCAGGAAAGAGGCATCAAGAGGGAGATAACCACAAGGTACTCACCTGAACAAAATGGAGTAGCTGAAAGAAGGAATAGACTCATTGTAGAAACAGCTAGGTCTATGCTTAATGAAAAGAAGCTACCAAATTATCTTTGGGCAGAAGGTGTATCCACTGCCACCTATCTCATAAACAGGTTGCCATCCAAATCACTTGATGGCATGACACCATATGAAGCTTGGCATGGTAAGAGACCTTCTCTGGATCATTGCAAAATCTTTGGTTGTGTAGCATATGTGCATATTCCCTCACAGGTAAGGGGAAAGCTAGACCCTAAAGCTGAAAAATGTATCTTCATTGGTTATGATTTGAACCAAAAGGGATACAGATTCTACAACCCAACAAACAAAGGCTTCAAGGTAAGCAGAGATGTCATCTTTGATGAGAATGACTCATGGTATGAGAATGAATGCAGGAAGGTTAGTCTACCCTATGACTTGCAAGAAGAGTTCCCAAAGCTAACCAAGGAGGAACCAATCCAGAAAGAAGACTCAAGCTCAGATGATGATGATACAATTAACCTTGAGGAATTCAAGGCATGGAAGTCCAAAGGAAAGATGAAGATGAAGAAGTTAGAGGATATACCAGAATCCTCAACTCAAGCAATAAGAAGATCTCAGAGAGAAAGCAAGAGACCAATCAGATTTGGGTATGACACATCACTTGTAACTAAACATTCTGTATATGTTGCAAAGGATTTGTTGAATGAAGAACCAGGTACCTATGAAGAAGCAATCACCAAACCAGAATGGAAAGGTGCTATGGATGAAGAAATGGAAGCTCTCAAGGAGAGTGACACATGGGACTTGGTACCCAAGAAGGACTCTATGAAGGTGATAGGATCCAGATGGATCTATAAGCTAAAGAGGAATTCTGATGGAACAATCAACAGGTACAAAGCTAGGTTGGTAGCCAAGGGTTTTGCACAAACCCAGGGCATTGATTATGAGGAGACATTTTCTCCTGTGGCTAAGATGCCAACTATCAGAATATTGGTGAGTGTAGCTGCATCCAAGAATTGGAACATGTACCAATTAGATGTCAAGAATGCTTTCTTGAATGGATGGATATCTGAAGAAGTCTACATGTCACAACCACCTGGCTATGAAGATCCCAAGAAGGTAAATTATGTTTGTAAATTGAAGAAGACTCTATATGGATTGAAACAGGCACCTAGAGCATGGAATTACAGGTTGACAACCTATCTCCAAGATCAAGGATTTTTGATGAGCAAAGCTGATACTTCTCTATTCATAAAGAGGAGTAGTACAGAGGTAATCTACTTGTGTGTTTATGTTGATGACATCATCATTACAGGTAATGATGTCAATGGGATTAGACACATCAAAGGACAGATGATGAAAGAGTTCAAGATTAATGATCTTGGATTATTGAAGTACTTTTTAGGTCTTGAGTTAGTCTACACCAACTCAGGTATATATATCACTCAAAAGAAGTATGTACAGGATATGATCAAGAAGTTTGGCTTGCAGGATGCTAAAGTCTCAACTACTCCAATGGAGGTCAACCTAAAGCTAAGTGCTCATGAAGGGGATGAAATAAAAGACATCACAGGATATCAAAGTATGGTAGGTAGTTTGAATTATGCTACCTTGACCAGAATTGACATAGCATATGGAGTTAGTGTGCTAAGCCAATTCATGCACAAACCAAGGGTACCTCACCTAGAGGCAGCAAAGAAAATCTTGAAGTACCTCAAAGGAACTCAAAGCCATGGTTTGTACTTCCCTTATACATCAGATATTGACATTAAAGTATACTCAGATGCAGATTGGGTAGGATGCAAGGATGATAGGAGAAGCACATCAGGTTACATTTGTTTTGCAGGAGATAAACCTATTTCTTGGTCAGCCAAGAAGCAACCTACAGTGGCATTGTCATCCACTGAAGCAGAGTATAGAGGGCTTGCCAATGCCACTCAAGAAGCTATCTGGTTGAAGCTTCTATATACAGAGTTAGGCCTATATACAAGGCCACCAATTATCTTTGGAGATAACACAAGCTCTCTTCACCTTGCAGCTAATCCAATATATCATGCTAGAACAAAACACATAGAGGTTCATTACCAGTGTCTACTAATATGCAATGTGCAGATTTACTCACTAAAGCATTGGATGGAAACAAGCTATGCAGATTCAAATCTATGATTGGATTGCAGGATGTGATTGAAGACTAAAGATGAAGACATAAGCCAAAGTGCTTGGCTTGAGGGGGAGCTGTTGGTGCAAATCAAGCCTTCACCTTTGGCTTGGAACCCTTGAAGGATATCACTATGTGAAGTTAGAACCATAGGAACACTTGCCTATGTGTTATTACATTTTACTCATTGTAAAAGTCTATATGACTTGGCATTTACTTGTAATCACTTACCTACTTGATTAGTCGTGGAAATTGGATGGTGTAATTGGAGAGAATATCTCCTTACTTTTAGAGGAGTGATTATAGGAGATTTGAATTTGAAATCAAATTCAAATCTCAACTCATCTTCTATAAAAGAAGTACTTGAAAAGTCGTGTTTTTTAGCTAGCATCTTTGAGCTCATTCCCCGAGGCATTCTCCTGTTGTAACTCTGTGTGTGTTAGTGCTACTTCATAGCCTACACCACAATACCTCAATTAGCTATGCTTGTCATGCTAATGAGATTGTAAAACTACATCAATCAATAGAAGTATACACATTCACTATCTCTGTTGTCTCTGAGTCATCTACTCCAAGTCTGTCAACTTCAACAAGGCATATCTCAGGATCTACTGAACCAAATCAAGTGATTCAAGGCTTCTTGGAACCAGCACAAAGTCATCTACATGCCTACAAAATCTAAAGATCATTGGATCAGCCATCTGGGAGAAATCGCGCTCGAAGTGGACTCTGGTATTCTGCTGCAGTGTTCCTAAAAAGTCGGGGGTACATATAATTTTGCTAAATTGATTTCTCAGTGAGTAGTTTATCATTTCTACTCATTCCACTTGCAAATGGTAGCTTGTTAAGCTAATTTAATATGTCCAAAAGGAATTAGATCAATTGTAAGTGTGCTGGTCACACTGAGTGAAAGACTGAGTAGGTATCACTACAAAAATAGCAAGTTTTCTTGGATTCTTGAAGTCTCAAGTAGTCTTTTTTGATTTGATCATTACACATATCATTTGCAAAGTACATATATGCTTTCTTGGTATCATTTGGAAGCTAAACAAGTGTACTAAGCATATCTGAAGCAAGGAGGGCTGAAGCAAAGCAGTTCTAGCAGCTTCAACTCAATCTCTTGAGTGCATCCAACCATTTCTCCCAACAACATCCTCATTTTCTAATGTTTGTTTCTCTAGTGATAATAATGCTTCCATCTGAGATCTAAGTACTACGAATTTTGTCTGCAAATTAGCATTCAGTGTAGAAAACCCATTCATCTCGTTTTCAATTTTTTCCTGTATAGTGCTCTTCCACTCATCAAACTCCTGTAATGACCGCTTCACTTTTGACAACTCCATTACTTGCTTCATTTTACTTTGTTGATTGTATTCCTCCAATGCCTTTGTTTTCTTGTTTACCTCTTCCTGAAGTAGTTGCACCTGCTTCTGTAAGAATTGATAACTTTCTATATTAACAGGCTCTTTAGCTTGTTCATACTTTTTCAATTGTTCCTCCTGCCAGTCTAAAAAAACAGAAATTTCCTACATTTTCTCCTTCATACTCAATACATCAAAACTTGTTCGCAATATTGATTGTTGCTTAACCTCTTCCCCTAGTTTATTCTCCATTGCCTACAACTGCACTTCTAACTTTCTCTTTTTAGATAGTTTAAATACCTTACCTATTACTTTTGGCTGCTCCGCACTATTCGGAACCTGCAACAACCTATCATCATTTAGCATATGTTTTTCATAATCAGTCTAAAGCGTTTGCATAATTGGTGCCAATTCTTGAGCCGTATATCCCACCTTCAGCAAATTTGTACACATCTCCAACGATCCTTCTACTTCTTTCTCCATTACCTGCACTTGACCCTGAAGTCCTGACTCATCACCTGGACTTTTGGTTTCCTTAGGACTTGGCAGTCACTGATTGTCCGTCTGCTATACAAACTGAAAAAGTGCTGCCATATACACTGACATACGGCTGTTCAACAATGTTTTGCGCCTATCTCCCATAACGATTTCACCATGCATGTGCTCGTATAGCCAGTGAGCCCAACTTACCCTACCATTTGATTCAGCATGAGCTAATGGCGCAAAGTTTTCTCTTGACATGTAGTCATACTTAATAATAAAACATAATCTTTCTAAATACCACTTTAGCTGCTCCCGACGTGCATATCCTGCGTTTTTCATCATATAATATTGCCTTCCACCTTCTCTTGTGCCAAATTCTTTTCTCAATGACTCCTCTGAACATTTCGGAATAACCACATCCTTATATATTGGTGGTCTAAACACCTCCGCCATTAACTCGGGTGAAAACTTTACCTGTAATGTCAACTGTCCTTTCGTCTTCTTAAGAATCTCGAGCTGACTTTTGGCATAGTAATTGCATCACCATTGTGCCCACGGCAATGCTGCAAACTGTAGTAAACCTATCTTGTGGAGCCAAGCTGCATTAATAGGAGAATGTATATCAATCTCTACATTGAAATCCATAAACGGATCCATGAGGGTCTTCATAAAATTCGTCGCGGTGGATGGTGTTGAAATCTCCTCCACCTCATCGTGAAGCAGGCTGTCACTCTCCTCTGTTGTCGTAACCTCCTTACGCGACACTGCTTATTGTCTTTTACAATGCCCCCGCATCACCGCTGTCTCTTGCAATGACACACTAGAACCTGCGACCAACATCACCTTTGGAGCCATGAAATAAAACGAAAAACGCAAGTACAAGCAGTGCAAACTTTCAAATCGCCACTGAGTTGAGAACTTCACGTACTTGATCACATGCCAACACATGCAACTAAATAATGTTCGGGCATAAGTTACCTTAAAAATCATTAGGCGCATCTTTACGCACATTTCCATGGCATGAGTAAAAGTTATTCTACATGTGCAGTTATTCGCATTAAGGCTCATGCCCAAATCGAGAATAATTAACTGAGATCTCCTCCCCTTCACATTGCATTTTCCGATCCACCACCATACAAGCTCCCACAAAACCTTCCGACACCATACAACTTGTTGCTTACCACTCACACAAATAACTGATTTCACCTAAGAGTCCAACTGAATCTGAATCTTACTCCCTCTTACCTTGTTCAGGTGAACTGTACTCTCCAACCGACAATAAAATTGATATCCTCCGTTATCTGCATGTCCACCTAGGAACACCGATCCATGATGTTGTTGGCTGCTTGCTATCATCAGTGTCCATGCGCCTTGAGTTACATCTCTTGGTGCTTCTGAATATTCCTCTAATACTTCAGTCCGATTCACCAACACTCCCTTCTTCGTTGTATGCTGATGAATAACTGCTAACAAAAATGTGAGCCTCTGATTATAACCTATCCCCCAATGGATTCGTAAGAACACGCTTAATGCCATTTTCGACCAACAACAATCAAGGAAACATGTCACCAAGGATGAAAATGCAGATAAATAAGCCTTCTTGCTCCGGTGATCAGACATGTTAGTAATATGATTTTCAGACTTAACCATTACTTGCACTACATTAGAAGATAACCAATCCAAATGTGGCAGCTTCCCTTGAAATTTCTTTAGCCGGAATCCATTGATTGGTTTTTCCATTCTTGTGTCAAATACATCTGCCAATAGAAAAGTTCCTTGCCCTAAATCTTGCACAATCTGATATGGACCTTGATATCTCAATGTGAGCTTTCTTGGATGTGATCCTAGCTTAGAATTATACACCATTACCCAATCTCCTTCTTTAAATAACTTAAACTTCACATTCTGATTCACCCAAGCTTGTCTTTGTCTTTGAATTACCTTAGTAATGTACGCACTTACCAAACGATCCTCTTCCAACTACAGAAGATATTTGCTTCTGTGTTTAATCGATAAATCATTAGACATCTTTTCCGCTGTGATTCGCAAACTTGGAACCACAAATTCCATGGGTACCACTGCCTCCAATCCATATACTAGTCGGAATGGAGTCATACCTGTTGTCACTTTGAATGCTTTTCTGAATGACCACAAAGCTGAGTCAAGTAATAAATCCCAATTTTTTTTATTGTCATGCACAAGCTTCTTAAGAATACACATTAATGTTTTATTTGTACTTTCAGCTTGACCATTCGCCTGTGGATGATATGCTGTAGACTTTTATGCATAATCAAATGAGTTCTTGTTAATTCTGGAATTACTTCATTAAGAAAATGAGCACCTCTGTCACTTACCAACTCAATAGGACAACCAAATCTCGTCATAATATTATGATAAAGAAATTTTTCCACAGTTGCTGCCTTATTATCTTTCAATGCCACTGCTTCCACCCACTTTATACAATAATATGTAGCTACTAAAATATATCTGTTGTCACGCTAAGTAATTGGTTTAATAGGGCCCACAAAATCCATACCCCACTTTTGGAATGGATCCAATGGTAAAACCGGATGATCAGACATCCGATCTGAACTGCTTGGTTGGCCCATCTTCTGACAAATCACACATCTTTTTGCATACTCATGCGCATCCTTTAACACAGTAGGCCACCATAAACCTACGTGTAACACTTTCTTTCATGTAATGTCCCCATACAAATGACCTCCTGCTGGACCTAAATGTGCCTCTTGTAACACTCCTGGTTGCTCAAATTCTGGTACACACCTCCTAATAACCTGATCCACCCCTTTTTTATATAATGCACCAGCTATGATCAAATATGGTTTTCTTTTAAGTGCAAATTTCTTTCTTTGATCAGGTGAAAAATGTTGTGGTAATGACCCATCCGTTAGAAATACCAATAACTGATCATACTAAGAATCTGGTTCAGCAACCTATGCATTAAACAATTTATCGGGGAATTCATCATTGACACCTGAAGGTGCCTCTCCTGATTCCAACCGACTGAAATACTCAGCCATTGCGTGCTCTTTGTCTGGAGTATGAATAATCACAAAATCAAACTCTTGCAATAAAAGCATCCACCTTGCTAGTCTTCCTGTCAACAAAGGCTTCTTAATCAAATATATCAAAGCCTGGTGATCCACATGAAAAACCACTTTATTTCCCAACAAATAATGTCGAAACTTGTTGACAAAATATACCATTGCTAAAGCTTCCCTTTTAGTCATCGGATAATTCCTTTTGGCTGAACACAATATCCTACTAGCATAATACACTGGTCTATACCATCCTTTCTCCTTTTGCTGCATCAAAACTGCTTCAACAGCCAAATCAGATGCATCAACAAATATGAGGAAAGGCAATGACCAATCTGGTGGTTGCAAAATTGGTGCCACAGACACCATCTTCTTCAAGAGTTGAAACGCTTTTTCTTGAGCATCCGCCCATACGAATGGAACATCCTTTTTTGTCAAATGTGTAAGTGGTAAAGAGATATTAGCCAAATATTGTAAGTATCTGGAGTGCCACTTAATCTGACCCACGAACCGCATTATTTCCTTCACATTCGTAGGTGTCGTTGCAGTCCTAATAGCTTCAATCTTCTTAAAATCTATGGCCATGCCTTGTTCAGAAATGACATGTCCCAATAAAAATACGACTTCTAACTGCAATTACACTTTTAAACGGATTTAACACCATCCTAAACTGTCGATGTCTGTCAAAACATAGTTTCAGATGCTTCAAATGTTGAACCTTCTTACCAAAGACCGAGAAATCATCCACAAACACCTACATAAAATCTTGTGGGTAAGGTTCGAACACTTTATGTGCCACATAATTAAATGATGGTGGTCCATTCTTCAACCCAAAACTCATAACTGTGAACACGTAAGCACCAAATTCTGTAATAAACGCCGTTTTATGCTCATCCTCTTCAGCCACAGTAATTTGATTGTACCCTAAAAACCCATCCAAGAAACTGTACATTTCGTGTCCTGCTACTGCGTCCAATACGACATCACAAAACGGCATAGATGGGATCAGTAATTATTGCCACATTTAACTTTCTATAATCCACACAACTTCTGAGTTTCCCATTCTTTTTGGGGACTACAATGATAGGAGAAAGCCAAGTCACCTGATTAACAGGTTTAATAAATCCAACAGCCAATAGTTTATCAATTTCTTCTTTCACTTGTTTAGCAAAATTTGGATTCATCCTATAATGTTGCTGCACAACCGGCACTGCATCCGTCTTCAAATTAATCCGATGTTGATGCAAATCCGGATCTATGCCCTTTACCTGAGAATAATCCCACGCAAATACATCTACATACTCTTTCAACAAACAAATAAGATCCTCCATAAACTGACCATCGATTGCTTTACTGATTCTCACCATCTTAGGTTCAATTTCGGTCCCTAAATTGACTTCCTGAAGCTCTTCCTCCTTTATCCTTGCCGAACCTGCATACTTCTGGTCATATATCCGTTCAACCAGACTTATTACTTCTTTTTCCTGTTGTTCTAACTTCTGCTGCACTGGAGTTGCCATACTTTTCTCAAACATGCTTTGTATTTATACTCCTTCAACCTGTTCACCCAGAACTGGCCCATCTACTTTCTGCACAATCAGATCATCCTTACTCAATACTCCTGCGACATCAACCTCCAATACCGGTACTATCGTTGGATTTGCTTGCAAAAAATTTTCCTCTTCATCATCTTCTAACTCATCCGCCAAATTAATAGTCTGAGCCATAAGTGGTTTATCCTGCACCGACATATTCCTTCTTCCTCGCATAGGGATTGTCACCTGCTTTTTCCCTTTTATGATCATTACCACATTCAGACCCCAATCTTGCTTGACTTTAGCAACCCTGAACCAAGGTCTTCGTAAGGCACCACTCTTTGTGGTTGCCCCTGCTGATGACCTTGCTAGTTATGTCCTTGCTGATTCCCCTGATCTCCCCATAGAGGTCTTGCTTGCTACTGCCTCTAAAAATTGCCTCTACCTTGCATAGGCATAGCCTGATTGGCTTCCACATCAGTATTATTCTTATTCTCTTGCCGTGAACTTTGCCCTCTATTCTTGGGGTTGTACCAACATTGATTTGTTGTATGTCCGTCTTTATCACAAATATCACAAAATCTCCTTTCTTTTGGAGCTACAATGGAATATCCATGTCTTTTTAACTTACTAATCCATGCTTCCTCTTTACTTTGCTTAGCCTTATGCTTGTGATGCTTGCTCCCTACTACTTCTTCATCTTGGGTATCGGAGTCAGAATCAGTTGAACCTTTGTCTAACTCCAATTCTGAATCAGAGTCAGCCTCTAAACTAGAATTAGAATGTCTCTTTTTAGCCCGTCCAAATCTTCTTTCCACATGTGCAGCTGCTAACACTAATACATCAAAGCCATTCGCAATATCCACACTTGCAACTGCATGTCTAATGGTACTTCGTAATCCTTTTAGAAAATAACCTGCCAACATCTCGTCAGTAGGTCTTTCATTACCTTGCAAGCGTTCCATTAAGGTTCTAAATTTCTGAGCATAATCTTCCACTAACATGGTTTTTTGCCTAATAGCTCTCAATTTCCGTAACAAATCGGAAGGAGTCTTCTCTTTTCTAAATTGTTGCAAAAATGCTATTTTTAATGCATCATATGTAGCAAAATGAGCAATACCATATTGACTGAACCAGCTCATTGCTCGTCCTTCCAATGTGGCAGCAAATTGCTGAAGTTTAATGTCATCACCATATATAGCTGGGTATCCATCAGCTGCCCATTTTATCTCAAATTGAGCCACATGGCAATTAGCATCTTCTTTAGAGCCTCCTCTAAAATGAGCTGCCTTGACTTTGGGATTGGGAGGTGGTTGCGCCATTGGCTGCGGTTGAGGTGTACGCCTAGTTCTTTGATTGGTCGCCCCTGCAAGTGGGTCGAACTGGAGTCGTCTTCTTACTCCTACAGTTGCTTCTGTTAGGAATAGCGCTCCAAGTATACCGCCCACTAACCTTACCTCTGTTGCACCTGTTTCTCCCTGTTCCTCTTCTGTTTCCAGATTAGCTTCCTCTTCGGCTTCGTACCAATCGTAAAATTCTGAGGATGACTCCACATTAGCTACCTTTGCCTGCACTTTTGTAAAATACACTTTACCAAATCGTTTCCTTCTTTCCTTCATGCATTTCTTGCTTCATTAGCAGCACAATAGGATCGTCAAATGTGTTGGGGTTCGCATTCAACACATCTCTACTTGTTTCTGAACAATCAAACTTTAGCACTGATCTACTTCACACAAAGAATTCGCTTCCAATAGATTTCAGATTTAGCACTGTTACACTGCGACAAAAACTCTCTTCAACGAACATAACTCAAATAGACAAAGATTCATTCTTGCGCTGAATGAAGATCAGTAAATGAATCCATTAGAGTTCTTCTACATCAGGTATTACATGATGGAAAAGTTCATTCAAACTTCTGACTATAGAAACTACATTACAAAATAGGTAATTATGCTTCTGAAATCAAGATTTTGTCATTTCTGTTTCACCATTATCTTGCACCATTAGAAGAATGGAGTCCCTTTCTCTTCTAGTGTTGTTCTCTCTGAGGACGCTTCTTTTTTTTCTTCTTGGAAAGATTTCTTCTTGCCTCTTTTGGTTTCTTTCGCTCTCCCTCTTGGAGACGCTTCTTTCCCTTCCTAACCCCCCTTCTCGTGAACGAAAAACAACTACTCTCTTTATTGCGACATAAGCACCTAACAAAAAATAACTGTCTGTTAAAATCCGAGCAAGAAAATACAAATTCAGCAAATTTCTGACTCAGCAACATCCGATTGAGTAATATCTGAGTTAGCAGACTTTCAGAATTCAGATTAACTATTTATCCTCAAGATTCTTCTATCCTCAACAGCCATGATTGTCCAAGAACTTGTGATTGGAACTACTCAGAAGTTTGCCAAAGTATTGGAAAACTATTCACTCATGTTCCATTTATCCAATGGAAAAGTGTGAAAAGAGTGAGTTGTTCCAAGTCTGAACAGAGTGAAGAAATTCCAAGTATGTAATCTGCAAACCATGTCAATGGCAATTAAGTATGTGGAAGGTAAAACATAAATTTTACCTATCCTTACATAAATTTTAAGTATGTGGATGGTATAATCCAAAAGGCATGAGTGGATGCTTAGACTTAAGCAATAGAGATATTCTTGTCTCAAGATACTTCAAGATCAAGTTTGTAAGAAGATATGAAATAAGTAACTTCCAAGATCTTCTTGAAACACTTCGAGCTAAAGTGTTGATGATTTAGAAATATTTGATAACTTTCTACAAAAGTAGGACTTTGACTTTGAAAAGATCCTTTCAACTAAGGAACATACTAACTAATTCAAGTACCAAGTTCCTAGTGTAACTTGCTAAAATCAATCTTTTGACTCAAAGAAATGCACAAGAATTGCATTCCCAGTAAGCACTCATAAAGATTAAATATAGGCATTAACTTAGTCTCAAGTGAAGCATTATTTTGAGTAAAAAAAAACATCAATAGAATATCAGTGGATCGACACACTGATGTTGGATACCACACTAGTATCTTGTGGATGGATGATGCTTTAGATTTGCTCTGAATCTTTTTGAGAATCTAGCTTATTTCTCTTAAAGATAGAAAAAATGCTTCAATACCTTGTTGAAATAGATCTTTGCAAAGTTAAAGTCACAAGTCATCTAGAATTTGACTAGTAGAAAGTATGTGTATCTTTGAAGTTTGAATTGGTTGTCCAAAGTTTTAGTTCTCTCTTTCCGCTTTCCAAATCTTTTGGATTTGGCTCATATATGGTATCTGATTCTTTTCAGAAAAGTCAAGGGTTTGTGTGTTAAAACCAAGTAACTAAATTAAACATCCCAGATAGATGTTTTGTACAAGAACCTTTTCAATCTTCAAAAGATAATAAGTCTCAGTTGACTTATTTAGTTGATTTTTCTTCAAGTTAGAGCATAAATGACTTTCTAGAGTTCATTACACTCTACTAGGACAATGAAGTTAGGAATTGCTCATAAGATTGACAATTCTCGAGAACTTTTAGCTAAAGTCTTCGAGAAAAGTGTCCTCAGCCAGACAATTTTCATTTTGAATTTGACTTGCCCAAGTTTAAGTATGATTGACCAAATGTAAATGGTAAAATTTTTCATGTACTTTACATAGGATTTTCAAGCCTATTAGGACAAAGTAGTCCCCAAGTCGAGTGAAGAAATCAAGTAAGTGTTGGTTGGGAGTTAACCATTGTACAAACATCCAATATAGATGTTTGGACCAATCAAACTTCAAACTTTTCTAAGTGAAATTCAAGTGAATCAAGAGTTCTCAAAGTCTTACAAGGGATAAGAATCTTGCCTTACTTACTAAGTCCATATACTAGTTATGCCCAGAAATGGACCAGTAATTGGAATCCTCCATTTCATCTGTTTGTGCCTAGATTGCACATTGAGAAATAGTGAAGTGGCTAGGCATGTTTTTAGATTCACCCTTATTATTCATTCACTACTTAATACTTTGACCAATTTATCAAAGTGCAAAGCCAGACAGTGTTTTGAATCATTTGGGTAGGGATCCCACCACATAGATGAGACATGTTCTTCCAGTTTTAGAACATGACCATGTTCTTCCGGTTTTAGAACATGACCATGTTCTTCCGGTTTTAGAACATGACCATGTTCTTCCAGTTTTAGAACATGACCATGTTCTTTCGGTTCTAGAACATGACCATGTTCTTTCGGTTCTAGAACATGACCATGTTCTTCCGGTTCTAGAACATGACCATGTTCTTCCGGTTTTAGAACATGAGGCTTGGGGGTTGCCTATAGTAGTTATATAGCTCTATTTTCAAGGATGAAAATCTTTTTTCCAAGGGGGCAAGAATGTAATAAAGTAAGTGTATGATCTAAGGATCTGATCGGTTCAAACAGATATGAAATCAGACACCATTTGGTCACCCATGTGTATGACCAAAGATCTTGAGTTTAGACTTACAAGGAGGTCATGTGCTCTTGTAAACAAGTGATCCACTTAAGCTTAGTGGTTAAGTCTCAAGTGTGTGAAGGAGGAGGTCTTGAGTTCAATCCTCATGGGGTACATGGGGAGAATATTTTGCCCAAAGAGCTATAGAGCCTTCTAGAAGCATCCACCTCAGTTAACTCGAGTTAACTGGGACACTTGGCGCACATGCAACTACATGCCCGACACATGGATGGTTAGTATCCAGCTGCCCAAAAAGGTAGTCCCCTGGAGAGAGCTATATATAGAGGAATTTGGTTGGGAGGAGAGTCATCTCTCTAGCACGTGGTGGTCGTAATTTGTAATTCTTTTGTATATATCGACACCTACCCCCTATGGAAATATCGTCATTTGCATAAGAAACTCCTATCCTATCATGGGGCTTCAAAAATTTATCTGTAATGCTACTAATGAGTACATTCACATTCTTAGATGCTTTATATAGGTTAGAGATTAAGGAAAATCTATTATTGGTGTTGAGCACCAAGCAAAATGGGCTTGGTAGTAAAGTTTGTTGATGATTGGTGTACAATTTATGATATCTCTTGTGGAGATAAAATCATTGCTTGGTAGTAAAGTTTGTTGATTATTGGTGTACAATTTATTATCTCTCTTTTGGAGATAAAATCATTGCATCTAGGATGCTATGTCATGAGTTATATAAGCTCAGAAATAGTAGAAAGTATGTGGATGATTATAAAGGTCCACTACAAGATTTATCTCAAATGCAAAACTTTGTCATGCATGTTTTACTCATTTGGAGTTTGGTAGTTTTCTACATCTACAAAAGTATGATATTGTCCTCTTTCCTAAACTTGAGGCACCATCTTAACATGTCTGTAAGGGCTGCATTTTGGGTAAGATATAGCATTCTTCCTTTTCGAAAGATGGTATACTAAAAGCCTAATGTAAATTGCAGCTTCCTCATAGTGTCTATGGCCATATGCAAACACCATCCTTTGGAAATTACATATACTTTCATAACTTTATCGATGCTTTTTCCAAGTATGCATCCATAATAGTAAATTCCCGACCAACAGTGCCTTCAATTTCATTTGTGAAGCATTCCATTATTCCTCATATTTTCTCTTTCCAGACACTAAGGATGCTTGGGAAACTCTTGCCACACTTTATCGAGAAAGAAATGAAGCTCGTGTTTCTTACCTTCAAAAACAATTCTAAATTGAATGTATGAATGAAGGTGATATTATGGACAATTCATCACAAAGATTCTGCTCTTTAATTAATTATGAAAGGCAACCAAAATGCATTAAGATTTGAAGATTTACTTTTTGTTTTGATATAAATAGACAAGTCTAGGCCAAAAAGTCCATTTGTGTGACTCAAATCAAGCTTTTGTTAGAAGAGCAAGGGTCAAGGTAGCTCTTCCTCTAGAATATGTAAATGTTTCTCAATCAAAGAAAGACCCCAAAGATGAGACAAAAGTGGATGAACAAAGAAGAAAGAGGATTGAATGTTTATTGCATACACTTCTTCACCTAAGACTTAGCCTCTGAACTTGGTAAAAAGAGAAGAATGGAGACGTACTACACAATGTCCTTATGATCCATGAACTTGTGATCATTCTATGTCTACTATGGACTCAAATGTTTTGTACTTTGATAGTGGTGAAACCAAACATATTACCTCTCAAAACAATTTCTCCACCTCACTTGAGCCCAGCCCCTACGAGAATATCATCAAATGCATAAGAAAAGCCTATCCTATCATGGGGCTTCGAAAATTTCTCCTTAATTCTACCAATGAGTACATTCACATTATGAGATGCTTTATATACGCCAGGATTAAGAAAAAAATGTTATAATTGTCAACACCAAGCAAGATTAGGCTTGGTAGTAAAGTTTGTTGATGATTGACGTATAATTTATGATCTCCCTTTTGGAGATAAAACCATTGCATATAGGATTCTATGTCATGGGTTGTATAAGCTCACAAATTATCGAATGTATGTGGATGATTATGCATTTCCATTACAAGATTTCTAGGCCATATCATATGCAAAATTTATCATGTACGCTTTACTCATTTGAATTTTGCTAGTTTGCTACATCTACAATATCACGAGGAGGGAGATAAGGAAGAGAGCTCACACACACACTCTCACTCTCAAGGAAAAGCACACACACAAATTGAGACAAGGAAGAATGATCTTCTTCTTCTTCTTCTATTACATAAAAGGAATGTCCAAGAATGACCTAAAAACAAGAATACAACAAGTGCAATATATAAAGACCAGTACATAAGGAAAAACCTAATGTCCGCGAATGAGTGAGCTGGCAAGAAACAAATGTGCCATCAATCTCAGTAAATAAATCTAATAAAGCTCAATGAAGTATCCCTGACATATACCGGCGTGACCACTATACATGTCAGAGAATCAAAAAACTGGTACGTGTCATCCTGGATCATCACATGTTGAGCTTGATATCTCAACACCCCCCCCTCAAGCTCAACGCCATATCCTGTAATCCAAGCATCTTCCGAAACTTCTTCAACTTCTCAGCTCCAAGTGCTTTGGTGAAAATATCAGCAACCTGCTCATCTGTTCTCACATAAACAAGATCAATATCACCTGCTAATACCTTCTCTCTGATGAAGTGATAATGTACCTCGATATGCTTTGTTCTAGCATGGAAAACAGGGTTCCGTGCTAACTGTATGCTACTAAGATTATCACAATAGATAGTGATAGGCTTTTGAACTTCCACACCTAAATCTGCAAGTAACATCTCCAGCCATGATGCCTCACATGCTGCCATTGCAACACCTCTATACTCAGCCTCTGTACTCGACAAAGCAACAGTGGGTTGCTTCTTACTGCTCCATGTAATAGTTGCACCTCCAAGTGAGAAAAGAAAACCACTAGTAGATCTTCTATCTGGAGTACTACCAGCCCAATCTGCATCGGTGTATCCATGAACCTGCAAATCTACACCAGCTTCATAAAACAATGCATAATCCAAAGTAGCACTCACATAACGTAGAGTGCGCCTCAGAGCATCCAAATGTGGCTTCCTGGGAACCTGCATAAATTGACTTTCAAGTCCAACAGTGTAGCTTAAATCAGGCCTTGTAATTGTAAGATATATAAGACTTCCCACAATTTTCCTGTACATAGTAGCATTTTCCAATGCTTCACCTGATGTAGTATCCAATTTCAAATTCTGATCTAAAGGCATAGAAATTGGCTTACAATCAGCCATACCATACTTTTGCAGCATATTCAAGGCATATTGTCTTTGCGACATCCATATACCTGTTTCTGTATGTACAAACTCAATGCCCAAGAAATAGCATAGCACACCAAGATCTTTCATGTCGAATTCCTGCATAAGAAGTTTCTTTACCTCTTTGATGCTTTCTTCATTATCACCACCTACAATCATGTCATCAACATAAATAGCCACAATAGTGATGCCATCATCAGCCTTCCTTGCATATAGTGAGTGATCTGCATCACACATAGAAAACCCAATGCTGGTTAAGTAATCAGCAATCCTTGCATGCCATGCACGCAGAGCCTACTTCAGCCCATACAAAGCCTTTTGCAACCTGCAAACATATTCTGGATGCTTTGAATCTTCATATCCTTGTGGCTGGTCCATATATACTTCTTCCTGTAACTTACCATGTATGAAAGCATTCTTCACATCCATCTGATGCAAAGTCCATCCTTTTGCTGTAGCTAATGCAACAAGTGTCCTAACAGTAGATATTTTAGCTATAGGACTGAATGTTTCCTCATAATCAATGCCATATGTTTGTGCATATCCTTTAGCTACCAATCGTGCTTTATACCTGCTTATGCTACCATCAGCATTATGCTTTACCTTGTAAACCCATTTACAGCCTATGGGTTTCTTTTCTTACGGCAATGGAACCAGCTTCCATGTATCATTTCCATAAAGTGCAACCATCTCCTCATCCATAGCTTTTTCCTAATCTGCATTACCAATTGCATCTTCAAAACAAGAAGGTTCAGCATCTTGTATTACCTTTGTCATGTAGGCACAATGGCGAGCCATGTAACTATCATATGTCAATCGTTGCACTGAATTACGCATCCTCTCAGATCTTCTTGGTCCTGGGTCACTTCTCCTTGTATCATCTGCATGTGCCCTTCTTACTCCTGGAGTCTTCATAGAGGGCAATCCAAGTTCCTCATCAAGACTCTTTTCTGAACCGCTTGAATCTCCATCAACGTCTTCAAAACCTACACATGTTTTATGACTAGCAGAAAGCTTTTCTTTACCTTTCTTGGATGTATTTGATGAATTTGCTGGACTGAAATTCCCACGTAATCTTCCACTCCATGGATTTGGGTTGGAATTATTGCTTGGTGATGCATCCGGTCCACTCAAAACCTGAGATTTTGCACGATTTTTCAGCATTTTCTTTGTCATTTGGTTCAAGACTCAGCCCTTCTTTGACATCTGCATAGAAGCTTGACGTTTCATCAAATACCACATCTCTGCTCACCTTTACCTGTCGTGTGAGTGGGTTATAACATTTATATCCCTTTTGATCAAGGGAGTATCCAATGAAGACACACTTTTCTGCTTTTGGATCAAGCTTCATCCTCAATTCATCTGGGACATGTACATATGCAATACAACCAAAAACTTTCAGATGTGATAAGTTTGGATTTTTACCTGTAAACTTCTCTTCAGGTGTAACTTGATGTACAGCAGTAGTCAAAGTTATGTTCATGATGTATACAGCAGTATGCACAGCCTCTGCCCAATAACAATGAGGCATATTCTTCTCAGCCATTAAGGCTCTTGCTATTTCTGCAATATGTCTGTTTTTGCGTTCAGCAACACCATTCTGTTGTGGTGTGTACCTGCATGAAAACTGACGCCGAATTCCATGATTTTTTAGAAAACTCCTGAACTCATTTGACATGTATTCACCTCCTCCATCAGATCTTAATGTCTGAATGTACTTCCCTGTCTGCTTTTCCACCATGACTTTAAAATTCTGGAAGTGAGTAAACACCTCGCTCTTCTCTTTCATGAAATATACCCATACTTTGTGTGTATGGTCATCAATGAAAGTAACATAAAACCTGCAACCACCCATAGATGTGGTCTTTGTTGGACCCCAAACATCTGTATGTATTACTTCTAGTACATTCTCACTAACATGCTTGTCATGTGGAAATGGTGCTCTTGATTGTTTACCAAATTGGCATGCTACACATACCTTTTGCATTTTTGCAACTTTGAAATTTGGTAGTCCAGGGACAATCTCCTTTGACTGCATCAGTTTCAGCCTTTGCAAGTTTACATGTCCAATCCGTTTGTGCCATATCTCTATATCTGCAATAACTCCTGCACCTTTTGCAAACATGGCTGCATTCATTTTAGGAATCTTCATATTTAAGGTGAACATCCTACCCACTTTGTTTCCTTTGGCAACTAATCGTCCATCCTGCTTGTACTCTTCTACATATAATCCATCAACATTGAACCTGACTTGTAATCCCTGGTCAACCATTTGTCCAACAGAAACCAGATTCTTTGTTATATTTGGAACATGAAGCACATCAGCGAGATGTTTTACCTTTCCGTCCTCCATAGAAAATGCTATGTTTCCTGTATGCTCAATAGGATGCGATGTATCATCACCTGTTTCAACATATCCAAGAACTGGCATTTTCTGCAAACTACTAAACCATTCTGCATGACTGGTCATGTGATCTGAAGCACCTGAATCAACATACCAGACATTATCATTCGATTTTGAAACACCAGCAGACATCGTATTCATCGTGTGATGTTGAACCATATACAACTTCTTAGAATCATCTGCACTTGTGGATGCATAGTTGTTTTGCTGCCTTCTGTTATTTTGATTCTTCAACCTGCAATCACGTTCAAAGTGTCCAAGTTTACCACAATTCCAACATCCTTTACTATCATTACCTGAATTGCTCATAACTGGGCTTTCCTTGGGAGTTTGAATCCAAGAAGTTTTGAACTGCTTATATGCAACTCCTAAACCACGAAGGCACACTTCCACCTTATCATCATCATCTACATTCACGCCAATAGATGCAAGTGACTCACATATGCTTTTGATTTTTAGAGTGTAGTCACTTACCGACATGCTCTTTTTCTCCAATGTACGCAGCTCGTTCTTGAGTTGGAATTTCTGTGCCTTTGTATTAGTCTCGTACAAAGTGACCAAACTGTTCCAAGCCTCTTTTGGAGTGTTGGCATCCTGTATGTGTCCAATCATGCTATCCTATATGCTAACAGATAGCCAATACATTACCTTTCGTGCTCCTTGATTTCATTTCTCATATGCTCTTAACTGTTCTGCAATCCGATTCCTTTCTGGTAACTGCGGAGCATTTTCATTCTCTCCTTCGATGTACTTCCAGTAGCCTTTTCCCATCACGAAATTCGTCATTCTAAATCTCCAAGCATGGAAGTTGTTCTTGTCTAGCTTATCATTCATAAGCTGACTCATTCCATCTGCGTTTGCCATTTCTATAACAATTCACAACATCCCAACACACTACAAGCAGCACTTCTGCTTGAACACTGTCGCACTATGGCGTGACAGTTCGATCTCAGAAAAACACATTTTTCGTGTATCAACAGTACACGGAATCGCTTGAAATTTTGGATCTGGAATATATGAGTGTCGCCAAACACAACGCAAGTTATAGTTTCTGAAACTGACCTGGTTTTTTTGTGGGCCCCACCTTGCCGGTTTTCTACCTTCATGCCGGTTTTCATAGCAATCGGAGGTCGTTTGTGAAATCGCATTTTCTCCACGCCTTGCCGCGTAGTCTTCACCGTCGCCTTCTCCACGAGCTCTCTACAGCCACGCTGGCTCTGATACCATGTCACGAGGAGGGAGATAAGGAAGAGAGCTCACACACACACTCTCACTCTCAAGGAACACACAAATTGAGATAGGGAAGAATGATCTTCTTCTTCTTCTTCTTCTATTACATAAAAGGAATGTACAAGAATGACCTAAAAACAAGAATACAACAAGTGCAATATATAAAGACCAGTACATAAGGAAAAACCTAATGTCCACGAATGAGTGAGCTGGCAAGAAACAAATGTGCCATCACTCTCGGTAGATAAATCTAATAAATCTCAATGAAGTATCCCTGACATATACCGGCGTGACCACTATACATGTCAGTGAATCAAAAAACTGGTACGTGTCATCCTGGATCATCACATGGTGAGCTTGATATCTCAACATACAAAAGTATGATATTGTCCTCTTTCCTATACTTGAGACACCTTTCCTAAAGATGGTACAATAGAAGATGAATGTAAATTGCAGCTTGTTCATAGTGTGTGTGGTCCTCTTCTAACACCATCTTTTATTACCTATACTTTCAAAACTTTATTGATGTATGTTCCTAGTATACATGCAAAACATAGATTGTTCTTAAAAGAGTGCTTGATTCTTATCACAAATTTTCTCCTAATATTTAATTGATGATGAAAGCATACCAAACTTCCTTAAGACTTCAATGCTTACTTTTAGTTTTGCTACAAAAAGATATCAAGCCTCATATCAAGCCTTTGTTGCTAGTTAGAAGAGCAAGGGTCAACGTAGATCTTGCTCTTGTAGGAAAAAAATTTTCAATATTGCTCAATCAAAGAAGGACCATAGAGATCATAAGAAAGTAGATGATCATAAATAATTTTGTGAACAATGTAAGGAAAATCATCATGCCATAAAGATTTTTTGTGAATTTGTTGCTAGCTTATTCATAGTGTTTTTGGTCCTATGCAAACACCATCTTTTGGAAATTACATGTACTTTTAGAACTTTATTGATGCTTTTTCAAAGTTTGCATGGGTCTATCCAATAAATTCAAAGTCCAAAGTGTTTAAACAATTCCTAGTCATGGCCAAAAAAATATTTCAATTATGATTGAGGAGGGGAGCATATGTCTTTAGAATAATGTATTCATGGGTGAAAATGTGGTAAAACACCAACATAACATGCCATATAAGCCACAAAAAAAATGGTATTTTTGGGGGGGTGGGAAAGCTTCTCATGCATTTGGCAAGATGTATGGTTAAAAGTAAAGCACTACCTCATAGTTTTTGGCTTGAGGTTTTAATGTGTGTTGCATATATACTCAATAATATGCATCCTTAGGCATTATGATATATCATTCCTTGTGAGGCATGACATGGTTACAAGCCATCCATTTCTTTTGCGTGTGTTTTGGTTGTTTGTCGGTGTTTTAGAAACAACACAAGAAATTGGATGATGATGCTATGAAATGTATTTTTATTGGTTAGAATTATGTGAACAAATTTTATACCTTATACAAAAAAAAAAAGCCTTTTGGTTAACCAAGATGTAGTTTTTGTGGAGGATGTAGTGCATCTTTACTTAGATGTATTAAGGAGACTTGCATGAGCTTAATGAATGTGTATGACACCTTGTCACCTCTCTTTTTATTGGTGGGTAGTCCAATGTATCTCCTAGTGAGGCAACTTCTTAGTTTATGCAAGTTTTTATGTATATATTCATGGTACACTCACTGGTGAAAGGAAAATGTTGATGAGGCAAACTCAATGCCAAAATGTTTGGTGTAAAATTTGAGAGATAGTAAGTTAGATGCACCTTTTCGTTTTTGTACTTGGTAAGGATCCATGGTTTTTCTTTGCATCATATTGCTATGAAATGGATGTTTCTAGCCTTTGTGATGTGAAGATTAACCTTTGTGATGTGAATGAGCCTATTAATTGAATGAATCACATGATTTAAAAGATTGGATGGCTTTTGTGCAATAAAAAATTGATTATGTCATGAAGAATGGTAGTTGGCCTTTGTCTCCTAACAAGAAGGACATTGGCATTAAATGAGTCTACAAGTCAAAATACAAGCCTGATTTTAGTGTTGACTATTATAATGCTAGGTTGGTTGCCAAAGATTATGCTCAAGAAAAAGGCATTGATTTTGATGAGACCTTTGATCCTACATGTCATATAGAAATCATTTGTATCTATGCACTTGCAACTCACAATGGTTAGAATGTACATTAGTTGGGCACCAAAAATTCATTTTTTGAATGGGGACTTGCATGAAAAGATTAATTTTTTTCACCCACATGGATTTTTGCAAAAAGCATATGAAAATAAAGTGTGGATGTTGAAGAAGACAATGTATGGATTAAAGCAAACACCACATGCTTGGTATGAGAAAATACATGCCTATTTATTCACACATGGATTCTTATGTACATCTCATCATTGTTGTTCATGTGGATGACATGCTAGCAAATGGTCCCAATAAGATGCATAATTATGATTTTAAAGCCGATTCTCAAACCTATTTTGAAATGTCATGTTTGGGGCATTTGCATCATCATTTGGGAATTCAATTAGCAAGTTGATGCAGGCATTATTTTGTGCCATACGAAATTTATCGACACTTAATTACAACATTAGGGCCTCAAGGATTGTAAAACCATTGCCAGTCCCATGGAAACAAGTTTATGATAGAGTATTCACGATGTTTGTCTCCATCAACAAGCTATTGGATGCCTTTTATGTATGGATCACTCTTCATCACACTTTGTTTGTTGTCTCTTAGCTGAGTAGATTTATGCATAGTCCATGTGAGCATTGACATGTAGTTAAATGTATCTTTCACTACTAATATGGTACTTGATAGTCTGGGTTGTTTTATCCCAAGGGGAGATTAGTAACATAATATTTACATGTTTTTTTTTACTTAAACTTGGTTAGTTGTTATAATAGGTGTGTCTACAATAAATTTTTGTGTCATGCTTCGTAGCTCATACATATCTTCGTTGAGTAAGAAGTAGCCTACCATGGCCCCTTCTAATTGTGAAGTTAAGTATAGGGATATTCCACAACTCCCATCAAATGTGTGTGGCTCAAACATCTTATGGATGATTTGGGTGTCAATTACACCTTTGCCACCACCGTATTTACTAACGATTAGAAGATATTGGAAGTTGACAGGTCCCAATGTTCCCTGCTTTCACTAAACGACTTGAGTTCACTATCTATTATGTCAAGGAGAAACTCTGTGTAGGAGAGATCAATTTGACATATGTGCCCATATAGGATAATGTTGCAAACCTTTTCACAAAAGCTCTACCTTGTGAAAAGTTCAAAGTTTTTCACAAAGCTTTGGGCTTTCTCCCTTTTTTGGATTAATTCTAATCCACATTGGTTGGCATTTTCTTATACATGATTGTCAACCTCTTGTACAATACATCACTCACAAGGGGTATTTATTGGTATACTTATGTAGTGATGTATGTGAGCACATTCAATAGTACCATGCCACTTTTCTCCCTCTTTAGAAAGTTTTGTTTCCTAAGCTTTGTTGGTATTCTAAGGTCTGAATACCATATGTTGGAAGTGGCAGTGGGCCACAATAACAATAAATCATAGGTTTACAGGATCTTCCAACAGATGAACCTTAACATACACACCTTAAGACTCAAAAATAGATGAGTGAGAGACAGAGAGAGAATAGATGAGTTTTCGAGTGTAACGGTAAGCTATGAGGCTCACCTACACTATCTATATATGAATGGGAACTAGATACAAGAGATTGTGTGCCTAAGAGGTATGAAGAGTGTGTGTGAGAATATGGAGAATACGAACAATTTAGAACTGTTTTATAGCAAACCCAAATTTTGATCAACCTAAATAAAAAACGAGTGACCTAGCAAGTAAAAACGGAAATAGACTTGCTACTCACAATAAATCAACAATGGATGTTGATGGTAAGCTGGCAGAATCTCCCCCAAGATCTTCACCAAGATGTAGACCACAACTCCTCCAAGAGTGTGAGAACACCTCCTCCAGAATGGCCTCCAAAGATTTTCTCCAAGATCTTGATCACCTCCTTCTCCTTAGCCTTGAGCACTTGAGAGACGATCAACAATGAGCAAGGCTCCTTGTTTTATAGTCTTTGAAATACCCTCCAAAAGCAAATACGAAAAGCATGATCGCTATATTAAACCCCCATCACGATGAAAATCAAACTCAAAAACGCTGCCCGCTATCCGTGTGCTTTTGGAAAAGCTTTTCATAAAAACTCTACAGCGCTCATTGTTGCATCCAGCTGGACTCCAACCCGGGTCAATCTCATGAAGTGCTTTTGAGTCGATCCTCGTAGCCCAAGGCGCCCTTACACCATTGTTGAACACACTACAAATCGTGAGCTATATGATATGAGAGTTTTTGGATCATTGTTGGACATTGATTCCAAAAAGCTCATATATACACACCTAATGGATTACTTATTTTTGCATATTCCACATCGAGGAATCCTATTACGTTGTGCTATTAAGTTATACTTGATTTTGGAAAATAGAATCATGTTCTTCTAGCGTCAATCTTTATTATTAATTTTTGATTTATACTTTTTCTATGACTTCAAAATTTTTTAGAAAGAAAAGAAATCATAGAAATGAAATGAATATTGGAAAGAAACCAATATAACTCTAACAATCGCTATTAGGCTCTTATAGAAGAGAATCAAGAGATGAAAGAGAAAACCTTCCTTTAGATGCTTTCAACGGCATGCTAGACAAGATGATAGTATGATACTTTACTTCATCTCTCTCTTATTGAGAGGCAAATCAACTTCTTTTATATCTCCTTTTTTTTTTTTGAAAGTACATGATGTAACAATCTATACGTATCAACCATCTCTTGCCTATCATGAATGTGGTTCAACCATCTTCTAGCTATCACTTTACTACACAGGAAATTTGAAATGTCCATTGAACGGGACTTGAACCCAGACATTTTGCTCTATGGCGTTCAAGGCATTCCGCTACACCACAACCATTTGGACTATATCTCCTTTCTTATTTTGATGCAAAGTACATAAAATGCGAATCGATCTCCCACCTAGAGATGAAAAATTTATTTAACTTTCTTGTATAAAAGAATGGGTTTGACCTTAACTTCATCACCTTCAGTATGCCGATCTGCCACGAAACAGCAGCAGTCGTATGTCCTGCTTTCTAAAATTCATTAACCTGCATATCTTTGCTGCTGGTAATTACATTTCCTAACAAATAATTATCTATGCGGCAATACAAGTAAAAAATATATTTTAATGGAAAATAAAAAGAAAGGGTGAAGAAAAACCGTTCCTTGTATAAAGTCGACGGTCACACATTCGTCAGATGTTTCACCGAACTGAGGGCGAGAAATTTCCCATATGAGCTTAGGCTTCCCTCGTCAGTTCGTCTGCTAATCTCGAAGCTTAGATGGCTAGCTCTGAAGAGGCCCAGGGCGAGGTCACTGTGCACATCCGCTGCACCAACGGCAGCAAATTCTCTGTTCAAGTCAGCCTCGATACGACCATCGCCGCCTTCAAACCTCTTCTCGTTGAAGGATCGGGTGTTGCGGCTGACCAGCAACGCCTCATCTATAAAGGACGCATCCTCAAAGACGAGAGTACTCTTGCAAGTTACGGTAGGTTCTCCTTTCCAGCTGTTGTTTGTGTCAGATCGATTCTGCAAATTATTGTCGGGAACTCCTCTCACGACACACAATTACCTATTCTAGCAAAGTGAAAGTGCTCTGATTTGTTTGATCTTCAATCTTGCTGTTTAGTGAGTTTCCAGGTTGTCCCTGTTGCTTCTCACTTTTTTATCTGCTAATGTTGGCATCTACCCCGCGTGATACTCTTTGCAGAGCAGAATTTTGGCCTTTCGTGGAATGTGAAGGGTAGTTTTGAACTGATAATATGTGAAATAGGGTTAACGCAAACCATGAATATCACGTGTTTTTGTCACGAAGATATTGCTTATATGACTGCCTTGATTACGATTGAGTTTATAGAGTTGGAAGCAGATTTCATTCGGTCGAACTTTAAGTGCCTCAATGCTCTTTTAGTTCCCATATTATGGATAGATACAAGGTCTTTTTTTGTGACTTTTTGACATTGAACTTAGGTAATTAGAATTGCTTACATACGTGTACGTAGTTATTGTTTATGCAGATGTAAGCAATTGTTTGTGCTTACATACGTGTACTTAGTTATTTTAGTTCTGTGTATCATTGATAACATGCTGAATACAAGCTCGCTATCGACTCCTCAGAAGTTTCAATGAGAAATTCTTAGTAAGTACAAATATTTCGCTTTCATGATACTATTGTCATAGTTTGGGCAAGCTCAGGCAACATTCCAACTTCTAATACGTTGGTTCTTGTTTGTTTCAAGTTTTTTCCTTATTAGAATATGGATGTGTTCAACTTATCAACAGTTCTCTCATTCAGTAAAGGCTTTACGCGGGATTCGGTTCTTAATAGCTAAGGGATAAATGTTCTTTTACAGCATATCTGTGCTTAAAAGAGGAGTACATCTTTTAGCCAAGTTTTGTTGGAACTGTCCAACACAACACTTATCATGTTATAAGAGATGAACAGTTTAATTTCGGTCTGGAAAGAGTAAATAAAACTGACACATTTTTTACATAAAACCCTGATATCTCAAGGAATTTCATCATATAATGTTTACATAAAACTATCAAATCTAAAGGATTTTTATCGTAAAATGTAAAAATATGATATGTAATATTTCAAATCGGTGGGCTGGGACTCAGACTTTGGATTTAAAATTGAAACATTTCTAGTTCCTTCTTTCGCCAATAGAAAATAATATTCTCCCAGTATAGAAGGGTTGTGATATGCTGTAGTTACTCAAGGGAGATCCTAAATTTTCAGATGAGAGATGTCTATAGGAATCAATGTAAGCTTTGTCAGCTTGCTTTTAAGTGACATAATTCCTTTCTTGAATGAAGGTCACAAAGTCTAAAAATTTAGTAGTGAGGATAAATGGCTTCATAAGACAAGAATAATATTGAAGTATATTTCGTTTTTCATATTCATGTGTTGTTGATGGATAATATATAGATCATGAGTTAGGAGGGTATTTTATGGAGCTTAAACTTATCGATGATCTTAAGTATCATGTGTTATTTAGATTTTTGTTTGGGAATGTTAAGGTATATTGCTTTTAACTTAGGTGTTTCAATAGATTATATGCATGTCACTAAATTTCAATACAAACTCGAGTATTTAAGTGTGTTTGAGAGCCTAGAGTGCAAGTTAGCTTTCTTTTGTAATTTCTTTTCTTTCATTGACTAGGAAGAGAAATACGTAAGGTTCTTCATGTGATCCTAGTTTGAATCGGACTTGGTTCATATTGGTATGCATTCTTGTTATATCAATAGACATGTAGATTTTTTATGTGGATTTTTTGCATAAGCTTGAATCAATTGATAACATGGTTGGATTTTGATGTGCTAGATGTCATTTCAGTTGATGTTACTAACATTTGTAGTTGACTATTTCGGATTTTGATGTGTAAGATGTAATTTTCACTTGATGTTAGTAACACTTGTAGTTGATGTTAGTGGGGATGTCATAGTATTGAGTGGATACTATGCATGATGGGCTGATGTGCTATATATTTTTATGGTTGATTACCATGAACCTATAGTTGCACTTGCATTTGAAGGTGAATTTGGGGTTTGCCTAGATTCATTCTGGACTTTCGTATATATGATTGTCGGAGTAGTGGACATGTAGCTTGCACATGGGTCTTGTGGATTCTTCATCTGAGTTGTGACAAATACTCTTTCAACTATGAATTTTTTGTAATTTTTCCTATCTTGTGTTAGGCTTCATTATGGGTGAGTTTGCCCCTCACTTCCAGAATTGATAGAAATTGAGTGTGCAGAACTTCTTGTGATTTCATGCTTCATGGTGTGTGTGCATTGTGGGATGCATGTTGGAGCATGCATTCATTCTTAGTTTTATACTCACTATCGGGCACCGATGACGTTAGTGGGGATGTCGTAGTTCTAAGTCGATACTATGCATAATGGAGCTGATATGCTTACACTAATTTTATCAACTATCACTCTCATATGGCTAAACATGCTTTAAATGGTTGATGTCCGTTTAATTTGTTGCTTTGTTTCTTTATGATTTTTTGGATTGAAATCAGAATGACAAAGTTTAGGATGCCAAGTTTAAAAGACTCGACCATGACTCAATGAGTGGAGACAACAAACCATTGAACGAAGTCCCATAAATGTAAATGGTTTTAGACCTCTAGACTTGCCCTCCTTTCCGTCTAGGTTTTCCCAAACCTTGAATGTATACGCAAGTATTATCTTTGATTAAAGCTTTTCTTGTATAATATGCAAATCCATTGATCTTGTTCATGTACAAGAGTCCTTTGGCTATAGGACGAATTTAACTTTGTAAATCCCATTTTCAACCATAGTACAAAGAGTTAAAAAAATAAGTTTTAAAAACAGGTTTTAGAATGTTTAGTATGTAGGTTTCTAATAAAATAGAATTAAAAAATGAGTATTATATTTTTCCGCAATGTTTTATTTTTTGTCTAATAAATAGAATAATCCATGAATAATGCATATCAAGCATTCCTTTACATATCTAGTGTTAAAAACTATCATAAAATCTCTCGAATGGCCTTTTCCTTATGTTGCTTTTGCACTTCAACTCTTATATTCTTTCTCCTGAAAATATTACTATCGGGGATTTTTTGATGTTATTGACGATGTGAAATAGAGGGAGAGGTATCAATGAAGCTCATATTCTTTGTGTGCAGCACTTTCATTGCACTATGATCCTGAGGCATATTGTCAACATGAAGAGACTCATTATGCACACCCACAATGCTCTAGATGATGGAGGCATAGGCATATTACCCACTCTTGACCCAATTGGAGTTGAGCAGTAAACTCTTCCATGGTTTTTAGGGGTGTGGAACCAGTAAACTCTTCCATGGTTTTTAGAGGTGTGGAAGTGCATTTCCCAATGCCTCTACCTCTCAACTCAAGGAGATGAGCTTTCATGTGAGATGATGAACCACCATAAATATCCTTTGCAATAGTTTTTTGTTTTAAAATGGAGGTTCGGCCAAGGCCTACTCCCTCGAGCTTTAACTTTGAAATTGCAACTGTACAAGGAAGGGCGTAGTACCCATGGGACTCCCCTTATCCCACAAGAACAGGGGTTTACATAGCTGGGTTAAACGGAAGTCACAGCTACCGCAAGGCAGAATAAGCAGTGGTACATCAACCACATGATACATCATTCCAAGTTAACATGTCCCTCACAAATGTTGCCAATGGGGGTTGAACCCTCGCCTGGGACATACTTGCCTGGGACAGTGGCTTGGGACATCCTTTGCAATAGTTGCATTCTCAAAAGGTAGGGCTATTAATTTTCACATGGTTATGGATGACATCAGGAGCTCTACCCATGGTGAAAGTTGACTTGAAAGCTAATGGGGGGCTGAAGCTATCTCGCTCTCTATGTGCCCAAAGGGATCCTAAGTTCTACCTTCACTAAAAGGCTGAACTGTGAATTTGAAGGCTAAAAGGAGTGGCTCAAGATTGAAGAGTGGCAAGTGCAAAGTGTGCTCAAGGGAACTTGGAAGGATTGAGCGATAGTGTGTGCTCAAGCCTCAAGGGAAGACAACATAAGGACACAACTTGCAGGCTTAAGAATTAAAAAAGAGGGTATAAAACCTTTCACCAAAAAAAAAAAAATCGTCCAAAGCATGCTAAAAATACGTATTAGGACATTCGGAATGTTGGACGTCCTAAACGTTTTTTATTTTTGAATAAAACAAGCATGTTTTTTTTACTATGCTTTCAACTTATACTGCAGCAACCACATGATTTTGCCTTATTCTTTAACTTCCATTTCTATGTGGTTAATTTGTTTGGTAAATAGAGATTATATCCTGTCATTTATGGTTGTTCCTATATAGCAACTTTAGGAAATATGTATTCTTCTTGATTTTTCTTTAGTACGACCCTCTTGAAATGTGGTACTTTGTACCACATTATTTTAACATTTGTTTGAACATCAATCACGATAAATCAAACTTGTTAACTGTGATTAGTTGTACTATTCTTTGCGATCAACTAATTACTGATCATGATTGATCAACCTGTTACTTTAATACATATATCTTCTATAAAATAAATGAAAATTAACTAACGAAGTAACTATCCATTTTATTGAACTAAATTCAGATAAAAGTAACTGATCAGTGTCCAATTACTTTTACATAATCCTTCTTGCCTATGATTAATCATGCACTATTTCATCTACTATATTGTAAAACTCATTCCCTTTCTGCTTTGTATAATTGTCTGTACTCTAGCTACTACTGGTAATCAATCATGACTATACTGATCTGAATACTCTTATTAATCTGTTGCTATGCTTCATCTTGGACCAATTATTATTTGTACTCCAATCAATTTCTTATCCATAAATAATTGGGCATAAATCAATATGTTGGACTGTAATTGATTATTATGCTATTTTCAATTATCCTGCTGGCTGTTGTAAATCAATTTTACTGAGTTCAATTGAAGAATTAAACTTAACTTATGTCTGTTCTCTGCTAATAATGAATGTACTAACTGTCATTACCTAATTGTCTAATGGCTGCCATTGAATTAATTGTTGGCTCTTCTAAGCAATCTTTTGTCGTGGTCAACAAATCCATTGACTGCGATCAATCAAATTGTGTGCATCATTTCAGGAAGTGATAGAAACTCAGTTCACTGAGGTTCCCATGAGTTCATATTCATGATGTGTGTGTTGTAGGTTGTGTTTGTGAGAATGTTCTAGCTCTAGTTCTATAGAGACTATTGAGTGCTGATGATGTTAGTGGGGATGCCATAGAATTCAGTCAATACCATGCATAATGGAGCTAAAGTCTGTATAATCTTGTCATTTGTAGTTGACTACCCTGAGATCATAGTTGCACTTCTTTTTTGGGGTGAATATGGAGTTTTCCTGTATTAATCTTGGTATAAAAATTGTACAATGCACTACCTTTATTCAACGTGTAAAATCTATTGAGAGTATGGCTTGTACTCGTCATGCATTTCCAAACAATGCAAATGATAAATAAATAATAATTGTATGTATAGTAAATTATTAAAAAGAAGAAGGTGAATGCACCTTATGAACCTTAACTTGGGGGTAAGGTTCAGTGTACTTCAGCATTTATGGAATTGAAACCTGCTTAATTCATCTAACCACCTTGATGTGAAACTACAACTATCAGGCAATGGTTCTGCTTTTGGTTTGTATTATGCCTTCGCAAATGTATATCTTTATTTCAGTCGTTTCAATTTTATTGCAAGAACTATTTTCGAACACTGATCATAAAGCTTTGAAGTGTATATTTGCTGGTTACATCTCTGGGTATGATGGCTATGCTAGATCCTAATGATGATACTGTTGGAGAATGTCATCTGTGAACCTTCCCAAGAAGGTTTGAACCTCAGCCAAGTCCAATTTTGAAATAAGGGTTTCAGCTTGTAGCTATTTGTAATAATTTAGGGTTTTAGTAGTAGATGGCAAGTTTGATCTCATAGCTATGCTGAGCAGCCAAATATGACTCCATTTCTGTTTTCTACCTCATTTGGCCCAGACTCCAGTCTATGTTCATGACGGAAAACTTCATTAATTTCAGGGTTTTTCCCAAATTTAGTGCAAGAGTTTTATTTCTGGATTGAAAAGAACTTTTAAACAGAAGACTTTATATTTTAAAAAGCAAGGGACTTTCAGGAAACCAGGCAGCAGCTAGTTTTCTATGCAGAACTTTGTTTTTGTTTATAAAATGGTATGCCAGGGAAAAAAATCAT
>CM035426.1:64605331-64607831 GCA_020310875.1 Ceratopteris richardii
CACATTAAAAAGTTTATGTTCAACATCAACGACAAGAACAGAAGAAATGGTTTCAATCCTTCTATCCACATTTGGAGTTGTTTCCCATTGTTACGTTGATGGGTTCTTGTAGAGGCATTATTGAACTACACCAATTCTTTTTATTGGTCATATAGTGAGGCACTCCACTATGTAATTAGTGGGTAGATGTACATACCTTTCCTATAGCAGCCTAGAATTCAAGTTGTGTTATTTGTAGATTCCTGATTCTATCTTTGATGCCATGACCCTTCTTCTTATAGTAATAGAAGTTTCAATGGACTTCTTCTTCTTTTGTGTCTTCTTTGAGCTATGAGAAGAGCCTTTCCCCTTTGCATTGGTTGAGAATATTGCAGCATTAGAACTCAAGATTCTCAAGACACATCTCCTCTAGCAACATTTCAAGAAACTCTTCAAAAGTGAACACTGTCAAAAGTGTAGATTTTCTAATTTTTGTGTGCAATGTGCATTAAATATGAAGGATCCTTGTGCGCAATTATAAAGCAGTTTGTTTTTTTTTCCTTTTTTATTTTTTGGGCGAACTGGTGCTCTCACAACATGAAATTTTTGTTGACAGAAAATATTCTGAATTCTTTTTGTTTGTTCTTGCTTTTTGGCTTCGTTCTTTGAACTTGCTCAATGCAGGTGTTCAACATGACCATACTGTCCATCTGGTACGGGCAGCACCCTCATCCGCAGCTTCAGCAGCATCTGCTGGCAGTGTACCATCTTCAAACAGCTCGACCGCCCCCGTGACTGGCAATACTCCCGCTGCTAATTTGGGTGCTGGTCTTCCTGGAGCAAATGGTCTTGGTCCTGATTTATTTGGCTTTGGTGGTCTGGGTGGTGGCCTTGGGTTAGGTTTTCCAGAATTTCAACAAGTTCAGCAACAATTGATGCAAAATCCTAATCTGATGCGGGATATGATGAATATGCCTGCAGTGCAAAGCTTGATCAACAATCCTGAACTTATGAGAAGCCTAATTATGAACAATCCCCAGATGAGAAGCCTAATCGATAGGAACCCAGAACTGGGACACATCTTAAATGATCCAAGCACCCTGCGTCAGACACTTGATGCTGCACGTAATCCCGAGCTAATGCGTGAGATGATGAGGAACACAGATCGAGCCATGAGTAACATTGAAGCATCTCCAGAGGGGTTCAATATGCTAAGACGTATGTATGAGACAGTAGAAGAACCTTTTCTGAATGCTGCTACAGGTGCAGATGGTGCAAATGATGCAGCTAATCCATTTGCAGCCTTACTGGGGGGAATGCATGGGCCACAGCCTCAAACAGGAACTGCTGGTACTGCTGCTACTACTACCACAACAGGAACAGAAGCTGTTGCACCAAATACAGCACCACTTCCAAATCCTTGGAATCCCTCACGTGAGTGACATTATTTGTGCTGTATTTTTCCTTTTTAATCTGTATTGAGATTGGAATCTTGCGCTATTTTTTTTCGAACAGAGAATGTTCCTAATGCTGCAGCAGGTGGTGGCCAAACTCCTGGAGGAGGTCTGGGAAGCCTTGGATTAGGTGGTCTACAGCAGTTTCAGGACCTTGGAGGTGCTGCTGGCTTGGGGATGTTTGATCCATCAGCAATGCAACAGATGCTGCGGAACCCTGCGATTTCCCAGATGATGCAGAGCATTTTGTCGAATCCTCAGTACATCAACCAGGTAACTGGTTTTAGTTTGTAAGTTCATCTGTGTGCACAGTTCTTAGTTGATTATTCTATCTCATTTCATGCTTCCATTTGTTTGGCTCAGCTAATCAACTTGCAGCCACAACTTCGTAATTTATTGGATTCAAACCCTCAGCTGAGAGAGATGATGCAGAGCCCTGATTTTTTGAGACTGATGAGCAATCCAGAGCTACTACAGGTATATGACTTAAGCCTACAACTGTCCATTAGCACATTATCAGTCCCTTCTCAGATTGATGACTTCCTCTGGATGTAGTTGTTATCCTTTCCTGGTGGTCTGGGTCAACAGCAGACTGGGGCCCAGTAAGTAAATTCATGACTTTCAGTTTTTGTATTTGATTTTTTGTGCTATGACAATACTAATCAGATGGACATTATAGAGCAAATGGCACGGGTGCAGCAACTGGTGGTGCTAACCCATTTGATATGAATTCCCTTCTTGGATTATTTGGAGGTCTACCAACCACCACTCCTGAAGGTTTCTACATATTATACCTTAGCCTTTTACATGTATCTCTGTTTATTATTTGCTTTTTGATCCCTTTTCTTTCATGTATGTGCAGTGAATACTGTTCCTCCTGAAGAGTTGTATGCTGCCCAGTTGTCACAACTTCAAGACATGGGTTTTATAAACACAGAAGCCAACATACAAGCCTTGAGGGCAACTGGTGGGAATGTACATGCTGCTGTTGATAGGCTTCTTGGTAATCCAGGCTAATTGATTGTCACATCTGTGTGACTTCCCATCAGTTTGTCATCATAGCACTT
>CM035426.1:64617831-64660331 GCA_020310875.1 Ceratopteris richardii
GGATAGCTTAGGGTACATTTATGTGTTGGATAACCATGATCCTAGACTTTGGGTATCTTACCTTATCGAAATTAGTGAATAAATAGTAGACAATTGCTGATGAACCAATCACACTATGAGGGGTATTGTAGGGTTGCCAATGATGCAAAGGGACTACCTCAAGATGTCTATAAAGATCTTTAGGGTTCATAATTATCATAAATGATGGTTCTTTCATAAAATTTCTTTCTATATGTACTCCCCATTACATGTATATCTCTATATGTGGATCATTGGTTTCTTTCAACTAGCTAAAGATAACTCTTGAAGGGTTATGGAGTATAGGTGCTTTGACACATCAGTTCGAGCTAATAGATGTGTCGATATGTGTTTTGAAGAATTGAATTTATCCTTTGTATATGTCAAAGAGGAAATATAAGCAATAGAGATGTAATGTAAGTTATAATGGTGTATTTGAGTTGTATCAATATAATCACTCATTTCTTTGTCCACACAAATGTTTCAATATCTAGGTATTTTTATTAATTTCATTTATTTACATTCTTTGGGTATATTTTAGTATAGCCTCTTTGATTCATTGATTCATGATATTATATTGTTCATACTAGATTTTTTCTGGATGGTTATTCACATAACATACATACATACATACATACATACATACATACATACATACATACATACATACATACATACATACATACATACATACATACATACATACACACACACACACACACACACACACACACACACACACATACATACATACATACATACATACATACATACATACATACATACATACATACATACATACATATCATACATACATACATACATACATACATACATACATACATGCATGCATGCATGCATGCATACATGCATACATACATACATACATACATACATACATACACATACATACACATACATACACACATACATACACACATACATACACACATACATACACACACACATACATACATACATACATACATACATACATACATACATACATACATACATACATGCATGCATGCATGCATGCATGCATCCATACATACATACATACATACATACATACATAAATACATCCATACATACATACATACACACACACACACGCATACATACATACACGTGTACATACATACATACATACATACATACATACATACATACATACATACATACATACATACATACATACATACATACACACATTCACACATACATACATACACACACGTGTATGTATGTATGCGTGTGTGTGTATGTATGTATGTATGTATGTATGGATGTATTTATGTATGTATGTATGTATGTATGTATGTATATGTGTGTGTGTATGTATGTATGTATGTATGTATGTATGTATGTATGTATGTATGTATGTATGTATGTATGTATGTATGTTACGTGTCATTATCACTCATCATCACATTCTACATGTATGATTATGAAGGAGGCTGATTCACATTGGTTTTTCAATAGTGGTTCTTCAAAGCATACCATTTCATGCAAAAGATTTTTTGCATCTTTGAAAGATGCTCCCAAGAGAGGACATGTTGTATGTGTAGATAATGCTCCTTATCCTATTATTGGAGTTGGAGAAAATTTAGCTACATCTACAAATGGAGGTATTATTACTCTCAAGAATGCATTGTATGCACCCAATATCAAGAAAAATTTGATTTCGGTTCCTACTATTGCTAGTGTTGGACTTCATGTCCACTTTTTTGATAAAGAATGTATATTTCATGATTTCAAGAGTGGTGATGTTATTGTGATGTCGAGGACATTATGACATGGCTTGTATCACTTGGATACATATAAGAGAGTTTCCTCAAATGTTTTTCTTACATATACTTCTTCTATGATTGAAATGGAGTTATAGAATTCTTGTTTTGGTCATTTGAACTTCAATAGTTTGCTTTATTTGTGAAAGAGGGATATGGTTATTGGTTTGCCAACACTTGAGTCCACTAGAAAGCATGCATGTGATGGTTGTATACTCGGAAAAATATATCATGCTCTTTTTCCATAAGATGGTGCTACACATGCCACACAAAAATTGCAACTTGTTCATAGTGATGTATGTGGTCGGGTCAATAATTCATCTTTTGGAAAGTATGTATACTTTGTTACCTTTATTGACAATGCAGCACACCATACTTGGGTGTATCTTACGAAAGAGAAGAATGAGGTATTATTTTGCTTTAAATGTTTTTAGCTATGACTGAAAATTTTTGTGGACATAAGTTTTTGACTCTTTGCATGGATTGTGGCAATGAATACATGTCACATGAATTTAATGCTTTTCTTTGTGAAAGATGCATTGCCCACCAATGTACGCCATATAAACCTCAAAAAAATGGTATTGCAGAGCGTAAGAATAGAAAAATTCTTGAAATGGCATGATGTATGATTAAAAGAAAGCATCTTCTACATACGTTTTGACTGGAAGAGGTCATGCATGCAAACTATGTATTGACTCTTTGTCCTACAAAAGCATCAAGAGTCATTATAGCTTATGAGGCTTGGAATGGGAAAAAGCCAATGATTAGTCATATACACATATTTGATTGTTTGACATATGCTCTTGTGCCATTATAACATCATAAATTTTATGATAAGGCAAAAAAGTATACATTTGTTGGATATAATAGTGAGAGTAAAAGTTATCGTGTATACCACCCATTGTTAGAAAAAAATATTGTAAATTTAGATATGGTATTTTCTAAAATTCACCTTATCATTTACTTGAATGTAAAACTCAACCAATAACTAGCTCATAAGATGTGTTTGATACACGTATGCCTTGGTTTCAAAGTGGTGCACTTGACTATGGCCATGTACACCATCCAAATGAGGTTTAAAGAGTTGAAAGTTTTCATCCAAATATGGTTGAAAAATTCCAAAATTTGCAAAGAAATATGGCTGAAAAATTCTAAGCAAATATGGTTGAAAATATCTAGCCAAACATGGCTAAAAATTTGCAAAATTACAACACCACATGGCTAAAACTCAGCATAATATTCATCCTAATTTATTTGTACATGTTTATGAAGGATGCACAATCTATGCCAAAATGTCTGCAAAAGACATTGCAATATAGCAAGTTGAGTGCTCCTTTACTTGGTAGAACAAGATCAAGATCTTGCCATGCATCAAGTGACTTTGTGAATGTATCTCTTATTGCAACTACATAATGAAGAGCCACTCACTTTTGAAGATTCGTATGATGTTTCAAATCGGATGAGCGCAATGCAATTGGAATTGGATTCTATTCACAAAAAGTCTACATGGGAAATAAGGGAACTTCCAAAAGGTAAAAATGCCATTGGTACTAAGTGGACTTACAAGATTAAAAGAAATTCTGATGGTAGCATTGTTCGCTTGAAATCTAGGATAGTTGCAAAAGATTATGCACACAAATATGGCATTGATAATGAGGAGATTTTTGCAATTACTTCATGCATGAATAACATTCATTATGTGATTGCATTGGCTTCCCATCCTGGTTGGACGGTGTATCAATTGGATACAAAAATAGCTTTCTTAAATGGGTGATTTGCAAAAAGAGATCTATGTGACACAACCTCTTGGATTTGCCATACCACTTGCATAAGGCTTTGTATGGACTTAAGCAAGCTCCACGTGCATGATATGACAAGATACATAAGCATTTGATTTCTCTTGGTTTACATGTAGCATTTGATATGATATTGAAAGCACACTTTATGTACACAAATATGGGGACAATCTTATAATGCTTGTTCTCTATGTTGATGACTGTGTACCTAAGTCGCAAGCCGTAGGGACTTGTGTCGATGAGACTATACCTCAATTGCCCCACAAGTGCATATAGTGGTGGATTAATACACGTTTAATTATCGATTCGAGAAATTAGACGTACCAAGTGTATGAAGACATGTGCACACATGATGGTAAGTGAAGTGTCCATTGTAGCATGCAATAGACTTGTCTCAGCTACCTCTCCGACTCACTAGTCCTCTGAAAATGCACATCACGATACTTATTGCAGCAATAAGTTCAAATTTTTCTCTCAGCTCCAAACCCGAATATGGTCAATAGCAGTCCATTTCCAAGCTCTCGATGAGACACATCTAATGGTGTCCAATATGACAAACGTACTTCAAGTTATGAGAAAAAATGTGAATGATGGGAAAACCAACACCTACTCCACAACTCCTCAAGCCTCACACATGCACTATAGTAGTTCAAAAGTGATGGGAAGGGGTAGAAAATAGTCCTAGAGACACATTTCAAGCATCAAACACACACACAAGCTCTTGGAGAAGAAGATAATTAGCAGGAAAGAGGCAATTTTGAAATCAGCTTCAGTTCTCACAATGGCAAAAAGTCCTTTATAAAGAGTCACCAAGTGACTTGTATACATGTGCCCTAAAATTGGTCCTTTCACACAAGAGATTGACACTTTTATTGAAAAACACTTATCTCCTACTATGTTAGAAGGATTATGTTACAATAATTGGGGTTTTATGCATCTAGAGAACTCCTCTAGTGGATTTACATAGTTTCATGAGGTATCTCATAGGAATTTGAAGAAGAAAATTTATGCCCATAATTTGAAAATTTTTGGGGCTCCCTTTTCTGTGCTTCTTTACTCTACAACACTCTCCCCCTCTTTGTCTCTGTCGTCCCTCGATAGGCTTTGCTTCTTGTCCCAGACTTGCTTATTGTTCTTTCAATACATGCACCCAACGATCGAGGAGACAATTAGGACCTTCAAAGAATTTGTTACTTTATCCGATCCTAGTCCTGTGCTTCAATCCTCCCCTTGGGATTCCGTACATTCATACATCTAGGTTGCTATGATAATTCGGGCTGCCACGCATGCACCTAGTGGCTAAGAATGTGAATATCCTCATCACCCATTTTCGCTTTTCAGCCTCTTCCTCTTTCTAACTTTTGGCCTTTGGATAATTCTTTGTTCTCACACATCTGACCCTGTTGTATTGCTGAAGCTTGTTTACTTCTTTTCACCGCACACACCACTTGGTAAGTGCTACATCTATTGCTACCTTTTGATTGATGCTTCAAAGGTCCTGTGTTTAATCTTTGTTCACACACTTCGGGACCTCTTTCTTTTGCGTTGTGGCCTAATGTGTGCCCCTGCGAGGCTTTGGGCAGAGGGTGGGTTTTATTCATTGGATATTTTTTCTTTTTGATTTTCTTCTTCTTCTTCTCTTACTTGATTCTCCCTCCACATGTCCCTCCTCCTGAACTCTATCGTCCTCGACAGGCTTTGGCTTGCGACGTGAGTATGTTTGAATGGTTGTTTGCTCTCTTTGGTTCAGGAGATTAGCTTCACATATCATTAGTTCTTTCCATTGTGCTGATTTTACTTGATCATTTGGTGCCTGTCTATGATCTGCAAAGAAGCTTAATTCATAGGCCACCAATCGAGCATTTAAGTTGGAAGTCATTTTGACAAAAATATCCGAGTCCATTTCAAAAAATCCTATGAAAAATGCTTCTTCAAATGTCTGCATATATTGAGTCGGTAAGAACATCAAGCGTGAGTATATAGCCATGATGGTAAGTCGGCTAGGCATGATTGGGAAGACTTTCAAAACTATGAGTAGCATGCTCAACACTTTATTCATAATCTTTATTGCTAGGTCAGGGACCGTAGCATATCTCGAGAGCCAAAATTCTATTGTATGTACCATATATTCTTTTGTGGGTAAGTAATTATGTGGTGGGCTTGGTAATAGTGGGTAGTTTAGCCACTGATTGTTGAGTGTGCCCTGGCATTGTTCTTCCCAAAATTGTGTCTAGGGTCTTCTTCTCGGCACTGGGCAAAAAGATGGGTTTACTTGTAGTAAGTATGGTGCAGACTCCCAATGTACCCGTAGACTAGGATTCTTTTCCAAACATTTTCATCTCCATATCAGATCAGCTTTGTCAAAGTCTTCTTGTGTATAAGAGAATGTACCTATTTTGAACTGTAAGTCTTGATTTGGTTCTTTCTGTGTAGTTCTCTTGATGTATTGCCTAGTTTCTTCTTTAAGTAGGCCGTATGGTATACTGAAGGGCTTCAAATTTGCTCTAAATTCTTGCTCTTGATCTTTGCTTCTCTCATTACTTTCACAACTTGATCTTCAAATTGTTTCGTAAGTTGGGACACCAGTAGTGCCCGTTCATTTTGGCTTAGTTCTCAGTCTCCACAGTAACCGCTTGGAAGCTTTGAACTACTGGTTTCCCCATTTTGTTTTGCTTTGTGATTTGATCTTGTAGGCTTTTTATTAGTTCTTCTTGTTCTTTTAACTGCTCTTTTGCTGCTGTAAGCTCTTCATCACTTTGTTTCTTGCTCTCTCCTAAGATTGCCAATTGATCTGCATACTCGTTGCATTGTTCAATGTAGTGTGCTTCAGCTATTTTCCATTTCTTTCTCAATTCAATTGTGTCATACATGTATCTCCTTTCCCACTCTTCTCTTAGTTCTTGCTCTTGCTTTAGCTGATCTCCATACTTAGCTATCTGAGCTTCTAACTCCTGTGTATTATTTTGTTGACTTTCGGGCACCTCTACAGGTTGATTAAGTAGGATTGCATTCATTAATTCCTTATTCCTATTTCTCAGGTTGTCTGCCTCATCCATATAGACTTTTATTTGAGCTTCTAAAAGTTTGCTTCTATTTGATAAGCGTACCTTCTCGGCTTCCGTGGTATCATACCTACTTTGAAGCTCTTTAAGCTGATCTTGCATCTTTTGATTTTCTTCGGTGAGTAGGTTGCATCTTTCCATAGCTTCTTTTGTTTCCCGTTCTTTAGTTGCGATTGCCTATTGAGCATGCAATACCCTAGCAGGTAGATCTTCAATTAGTGCCTTGAACCAATTTATTTCCACGAGAGCTTTGTCAGAATCTTTATCTGCTTCCATGAGCTGTTGTTGTGTATCTATGGCTGTCTGGATCATTTGTTTCACCACTGGCTTTAGTTGTGCGACGTCCACATTTAGCCATGTTTTTGGTATGCTCGGTTCTTCGACTGTTTGTACATCCTCACCACCCTTGTCAACATGTATGGTATCGTTATGTGGTTGTCCGATTTTTAGCTAGATTTGAGGTTCTTCTTCTGTATTTGGAGTAGATGTTGGAAGAGATGGATGGATACATCAAGGAAGTGAAGTGGTACTGCTAAACCCTACTTAGTACCTACCCTATTTCACTTCAGAGTTGTTCTGTATGAACTTTTAGCTTGCAAATGACACCAAATAAGTACCTATGTACTTTAGAGTTGATCCTTCAAATAATTGAATCAAAACGGACAACTTCACAAATAACTAGTGATAAAAAACTTGCTATTTTGGTCTTGACACCTGTTGATTCTTTTGCTCAGTATTCAAAGTACAGTGGAAATTGGTTAAATTCCTTTTGAGAGAATATAATTAGCTTAGATAGCTAATGATTACAAGTGGAGTCATCTAAAATGACAAACCATACACTAAGAAATCAATTTAGCAATTGAATGCTTACCCTCGACTTTTTAGGGACTGAGCAGAGAATGACAAGAGAGCACTTTGACATAGATTTCTCCCGATTGGCTGAAGAAAAAGACTTGAAGTTTTGATGGCTTAAATTAGACTTTGATATGGTTCCAACAAGCTATAGATAATGTAAAATGGATAAGAAATCACTGAGATATGGTCATGCAAAGTTCACTATTCTGAGTAGTCATAGCAGAGAAGTAGACAGAGATACTCAATGATGTATATGTATTATAGCACATGAATTTACAAGATCATTGGCACTATGATGATGCCAAATGATAGTAAGATGAGTGAACTATGATTTATGCCACTCAACTCCTGCAAATGATCAGTGGGAGAGCTATTTATGAGGCCACATAGTCGCGACTTTCTACAAAGCTTTATAATGAGTTCTTAATTCAAATTTAAATTTGAATTCAAGTTTGGCTCCCACTAAAAATGATTCCTTTGATTTAGGAGATATTCTATCATAAAGAATTAGTAGCTAATATGCTTCCTACCTTCATGATATACAAGGCTCTTGAAAGATTCTCAATGCTTTAACCTTTTACAAATGGTAAATGATTAATTGTTACAAGCTATGATTCATATGGATCATCAAGTGGTTGCACATTCTTCCTTCCATGCCTAGCCAAGTGTGAAGGCTTGTGTACTTGCACCAACGGCTCCCCCTCAAGCCAAACATCTTGGCTTGCACTTCTTCATGAGTCTTCTTGAATATCTTGCAATCCAATCATAATTTTGAAGCTGCAAAGTTTAGTACCATCAAGTGCTTTGGTTAACAAATATGCACATTGCATGTTTGTAGATACATATGCCAATTGAATCTCCTTGCTCAATAGCTTCTCTCTAACATAATGATAGTGTACTTCTATATGCTTGGTTCTTGCATGATAGATAGGATTGGCTGCAAGATGCAAAGAACTTGTGTTATCACCAAAGATCATAGGTGAATGAGTATGAAGTCCCAAATATGAGTATAGCAATCTAATCCAAATGGCTGTGCAACATTGGCTAGCCCCCTGTATTCAGCCTCTGTTGAAGATAGAGCAATAGTAGGTTGCTTCTTGGAAGAACATGAAATGGGATTCTCACTTACAAAGGAAAGATATCCAAAAGTACTTCTTCTGTCACCCTTGCAACCTGCCCAATCTGCATCTGAGTATAGCTTAATGTCCAAATCTGATGTGTATGGAAAGTAAAGTCCTTGATTTTGAGTACCCTTGAGATACTTCAAAATCCTTTTAGCAGCTTCCAAGTGAGGTGCTCTAGGTTTATGCATGAATTGAATTAAAACACTTACTCCATAAGCTATGTCAATCCTTGTTAAGGTTGCATAGTTTAGGCTTCCAACTATGCTTTGATATCCTACAATGTCTTCAAGCAAATCACCTTCATGAGCACTCAATTTATGATTTACCTCCATAGGGGTGCTAGCTACCTTTGTATTCTCCAAGTGGAACTTCTTCAACATGTCCTGCACATATTTCCTTTGAGTGATATAAATTCCAGAGTTAGTGTAGACTAACTCAAGTCCAAGAAAATACTTTAGAAACCCTAGGTCACTGATTTTGAACTCCCGCATCATGTGGTTCTTGATTTGTTTGATGCCATTGGCATCACTACCTATCAGGATAATGTCATCAACATACACACATAAATATATCATTTTTGAATTACTCCTCTTGACAAATAGAGAAGAATCTGCTTTGGTATTATGAATCCTTGGTCTTGAAGATGGGTAGTTAACCTATGGTTCCATGCCCTAGGTGCATGCTTCAAACCATAAAGAGCTTTGTTCAATTCACACACATAATTTACCTTGCTTGGGTCTTCATAGCGAGGAGATTGAGCCATGTAAACCTCCTCTGAAATCCAGCCATTTAGAAAAGCATTCTTCACATCTAGTTGATACATATTCCAATTCCTAGATGCATCCACACTTACCAAGGCCCTAATGGTTGGTATCTTAGCCACAGGTGAGAATGTCTCTTCATAATCAACTCCTTGTGTTTGTGCAAAACCCTTAGCCACAAGTCTAGCTTTATACCTGTTTATGGATCTATCTGAGTTCCTTTTGATTTTGTTAGTTCATCTAGAACCAATTACCTTCTTTGATGCCTTCTTGGGTACTATCTCCCAAGTTTCATTCGCTTGGAGTGCTTCCATTTCTTCATCCATAGCTTCCTTCCATTCTGTTTTGGTACTTGCTTCTTCATATGGAGAAGGTTCCTCAAGTGATAAATCTTTAACAAGATAAATGGAATTCTTAGTAACCAATGAAGTATCATACCCATATCTGATTGGCTTCTTACTCTCCCTTTGTGATCGCCTTAGAGCCTGATTGGATGATTCAGGTAAGTCTTCCAACCTCTTCGTCTTGGCCTTGCCCTTTGATTTCCATGCTTTGAATTCTCCAAGTTGATGGTGTCCTCATCATCTGATTTGATGTCTTCAATTGTGCTTGGCTCCTTTTTGGTGAGGATTAAGAATTCTTCTTCCAACTCATATGGCACGTTGACCTTCCTGCATTCACTTTCAAACCAAGAATCATTCTTATCAAACACAACATCTCTACTGACCATAAATCCTTTGTTGGATAGATTGTAAAACCTGTATCCTTTTTGATTTAAATCATACCCTATGAAGATGCACTTTTTTACCTTAGGGTCTAGCTTACCTCTGATTTGATATGGAACATGCACATAAGCAACACATCCAAATATTCGACAATGATCAAGTGATGTCCTCCTACCATGCCATGCTTCATATGGGGTCATCCTATCAAGTGATCTAGATGGCAACCTGTTAATAAGATAAGTGGTAGTAGAAACACTCTCTGCCCACAAATAATTAGGAAATTTCTTTTCATTAAGCATTGACCTAATTGCTTCTACAATTAACCTATTTCTCCTCTTTGCTACTCCATTTTGCTTAAGGGTATACCTGGTAGTAATCTCCCTTTTGATACCTCTGTCTTGCAAGAATGCGTCAAATTCATTTGAGAAGTACTCCATCTGACCTTATCCTCTTTAGACTTTTCTTGTTTGATTTTCCACAAGTGCAAGATACTTCTTAAAGCAATTGAACACTTCATCTTTATGCTTCATGAAATACAAGATAGTCCACCTACTGAAATCATCAATGAATGACATATAATACCTTGAGCCTGAAATTGAAGAGTCCTTGCTTGGTCCCCACACGTGTGTGGACAAGTTCCAAATAGTCCTCATGCATATAGCCTTTCTTTGTAAGGGTAACCTGTGTGATTTAGCAAACTAACAAGCACCACATTTATAGATCATATGCTGCTTGGATACATTAGGTATCCCAAGCACACATTGATCTCTACATATATGCTTCAAGGTTCTCTCACCAATGTGCCCTAATCTTTTATGCCAAATCTCTAACTCAGACAAAGTTTGATCCTTATAGTTGTAAAGTGCAATGTTTCTAGTGTCCTCAAGTTCAAATGTAAATAATCTACCTGTTTTCTCTCCCTTGGCAATTCTCTTGAATCCATGTTGAGGGTCCTCCGCAAAGGCTCCATATTTTTTGAATCTGACTTGCAAACCCTTTTCCACTATATGTCCAACACTCATCAGATTCTTGGTGATAGTAGGTACATAAAGAACCCTGCTCAACAAATTTCTATTCCCATCAGAAGTTTTGACATTTCCTACCTTGACCACTCAATGCTTGGTGCCATCACCTGTTTGTACTTGGTGCTTTCCCTTGGGCTCCTCAAGATCAGAAAGTAGACCTACATTGCCTACTACATGGTTTGAACAACCTGAGTCAATATAGAAGAGGTGCTCATCATTCATACCTTGTTTTGAAGTCATAGTCATAATGAGAAGAGAATCAAAGTTTTATCTTCATATAGTCTTGTTAGTGTATCCCAAGCTTCTTTGGAAGTCTTAGAGGTAGTGATGTGACCATTTGTCAATTCATCGCATGTGAGAAGAATTTGACCTAATGCTCTTTTGTCCTTGAAATTCCAAATATTCCAAGGCTCTAAGTATTTGACCTTATGTAGTTTTTGACCCATCTACAACTTCTTGGAGAAGGATTTTGTACAAGTATGTGTTAGAGTTAGACTTCTGCGGAAGCACGCGAACATCACAAGGAAGAAGAAGAAGCTTGGAGCACAACACACAATACTGAATGTATTACTTGAGAATGTACAAAGATAAGTAGCCCATTAGGGCAATAGGCGTATATAAAAGCCGGGGGAAAATAACCTCCTAAAGAGGGAAAAAAGTGCCTCGGTGGTCCTAGTGTGTTCACACACATCACTACCTAAATATATCAACAAATCCCCCCTGGGAGTGATGCAGTGAACAAGGAGCTGGCACTCATGTATAAGGAAGTTCCAAGCTATGTGGAAATCACTCCACAAAAGGAAGTAAGCCCAAAGCTTTGCGGAAAGCTTCAAACTTCTCCCTAGGTAGAGCCTTCGTGAAAAGGTCTGCAATGTTCTCCTGTGTGGGCATATATGCTAAGCTGATCTCCCTAGCAGATAACCTCTCCCTGACATAGTGATAATGCACCTCAATGTGCTTAGTGCGAGCATGGAACACAGGGTTCCTCACAACTGCCAATGCGCTCTGACTGTCAGTGAAGATGGTGGTGGGAGAAGACTGGCCAACACCCAAATCAGCCATAAGGCGTCTGAGCCACACACACTCAACAGTCACTGTGAAAACTGCCCTATACTCAGCCTCACAACTGGAAGTGGCCACAGTAGGCTGCTTCTTGCTCAACCAAGATATACATGAGCTACCAAGCATGAAGGAAAAACCACTGGTGGACACACGAGTGTCATAGCAACCAACCCAATCTGAGTCAGAAAAAGCATGCAAATCTGGCGGTAGTGATCCCCCCTTGGGATAAAACAACCCAAGTAGCCGAGTACCACTCAAGTAGCAAAAGATGCGCTTAACCGCCTTCCAATGCGTGACTCTTGGGAAATGCATAAACCTGCTCATCTGATGAAGCACAAAATTGAGAAAATTGGATGGCTGCTATGCAATCTGAATATGATGCAATAATGAAGAATGGTACTTGGTCTTTATGTGACTTGCCTCCTGGCAAGAAGGCCATTGGCACTAAGTGGGTATACAAGCTGAAGCATAAACCTGATGGTACAGTTTACAGGTATAAGGCTAGGCTTGTTGCAAAGGGTTATGCGTAGGAAAGAGGCATTGTTTTTGATGAGACCTTTGCACCTACATGCCGTATGACTACTGTTCGGAGCATTTGTGCACTTGCAGCCCATCATGGTTGGAATGTACATCAGTTGGACATTAAAACAACATTTCTAAATGGTGACTTGCATGAAGAAGTGTATGTTTTTTAGCCTCGTGGCTTTGTGCAGAAAGGGCATGAAAACTAGGTGTGCAGGTTAAAGAAGGCATTATATGGTTTAAAGCAAGCACCACGTGCTTGGTATGAGAAGATACATGCCTATCTGATTGCACATGGTTTTGAGAACAGTCCAACTGAAAGCACCTTATATGTTAAGCGTGCTAATGATGTGCTTCTGATCATTGTTTTCTATGTTGATGACATGCTGCTCATTGGTCCTATTGAGAAGCATATTGCTAATTTTAAGGCTCATTTGCATGCCTCATTTGAGATGTCTGATTTGGGGCGTTTGCATCACTATTTGGGCATTCAATTTATGCAAGTTGATAATGGAATGGCTTTGTGTCAAACGAAATATATTGACACATTATTGCAGCATTTTGGCCTTGAAGGCTGTAAGCCTATTGCCACTCCTATGGAGACAGGTTTACGATTGAGTCTTCATGATGCTGGAGATGCATTTGATGCTGTTCTTTATCAGCAGGCTGTTGGATGCTTGATTTACTTATGCATTACTCGGCCAGATATTCAGTTTGCTGTCTCACATATGAGAAGGTTTATGCATTGCCCAGGAGTCAAGCATTGGCAGGCGATTAAGCGCATCTTTTGCTACTTGAGTGGTACTTGGCTACTTGGGTTGTTTTATCCCAAGGGGGGATCACTATCGCCAGATTTGCATGCTTTTTCTGACTCTGATTGGGCTGGTTGCTATGACACTCATGTGTCCACTAGTGGCCTTTGCTTCATGCTTGGTAGCTCATGTATATCTTGGTTGAGCAAGAAGCAGCCTATTGTGGCCACTTCCAGTTGTGAGGCTAAGTATAGGGTAGCTTTCATAGCTACTGTTGAGTGTGTGTGGCTCAGATGCCTTATGGCTGATTTGGGTGTTGGTCAGTCTTCTGCCACCACCATCTTCACTGATAGTCAGAGCGCATTGGCAATTGCGAGGAACCCTGTGTTCCATGCTCGCACTAAGCACATTGAGGTGGATTATCATTATGTCAGGGAGAGGTTCTCTGCTAGGGAGATCATCTTGGCGTATGTGCCCATGCAGGAGAACATTGCAGACCTTTTCACGAAGGCTCTGCCTAGGGAGAAGTTTGAAGCTTTTCACAAAGCTTTGGGCTTACTTCCTTTTGTGGAGTGATTTCCACATAGCTTGGCACTTTCTTATACATGAGTGCCAGCTCCTTGATCACCGCATCACTCCCAGGGGGGATTTGTTGATATATTTAGGTAGTGATGTGTGTGAACACACTAGGAACGCCGAGGCACTTTTTTCCCTCTTTAGGAGGTTTTTTTCCCCCGGCTTGTATATACGCCTATTGCCCTAATGGGCTACTTATCTTTGTACATTCTCTAGTAATGCATTCAGTATTGTGTGTTGTGCTCCAAGCTTCTTCTTCTTCCTTGTGGTGTTCGCGTGCTTCCACACACGTCTAACTCCAACAATTCTGAAGAGTGTGGGAAGAGTATTAAAAGTAAACGGACCCAAAGATGGAAGAAGCAGAGAAAGGATGAAAGAAAAGAAATTACAATAAAAGATGGAGAATGAGAATAATGAAGAAGGCGAAGAAGAAAAACAAGAACTTGAGGGAAACAATAAGATAGAAAAGCATAAAAAATAAGAAGCGGGATCAGTTCTGGCCGACCCAATGCCAGAAGAGTTAGCCATGTGGATTCAGGCATATCAAGCACGAATAAAAGCAGGGCCAACCATTGAGCAACACGAAAAGGAATATCAAAGAGGTGACCTAGAGAAAGAAAGATTGGAGATATGTAAGAAATTAATTGAAGTGGCTCAGCAAACCTTAGAAAAACCTGTTCAACCACTACCCAGTTCAAGGATTCCCGAAAAAGAATTTCAGGAGTATGTCACATCTAGTGATCTCAGGGAAGGGAAGAAAGGCGAGTCCTGTTGTAAAAATTACTGTGAGAATAAAAGAGAAGGATCCATTATCCCCGAAGTAGATGGGGAATGGCCTAAAGACTTGTGGGCAAGAGTCCAGGAAGAAAGATGGAAGAGATCAGAAGGAATTGAACCTCCCTTTGAGGAGTTAGAAGCAAAAGATGAGTTTGAAGCATCAATGCATGTGTTAAACTCAGAAGGATTATTGGAACTTGATGATAGCAAAAAGGACGAAGACAGTGTGAAGGCTTTGCCAAACTACATGGGAGAATACAAACATAACTCTGAATTATATTGCATCCCCTCAGTGAGGAGAAAAGAGTAGAACCCATTGATTCAAACCTCAGACATCATACAACATCTTAAAAAAGTAAAAATACCTTGTACTCTGACATTGGAAGAACTCTTGAAGGTAAAGCTGCAACTGAAGGAGAAGCTCACTAGTCAATTAGAGACAAAGTCAGACAAAAATGAGATGCCGAATGAAGTAGCCACAGTTAAAATTCCAATCGATAAGGTTGGAGATTTCAATGAGGGAGATGAAGGAAACACATGCCTCCCCATCACTTACAGAGGTTACACCACTAAAGCCATATTAGATTCGGGAGCGGGAGTAGGAATTGCTACCAAAGAAATTTGGGAAAAATGGGGAAAACCAGCTTTACGACCAACGAGGATGAAGATTCAAATGGTAGATGGACACACGAAATGACCCCTCGGATTATTAGAAAAGGTAACCTTTACTACTTGCAGAGTTGAATTCATCACACCTTAGCAATCTGTCAATTTGAAAAGGCTAGCAATTATGAGATGATACTTGGAAGGCCTTTGATGAGACATCCTAAGGTAATGCAAGAATGGGGAAAAGATGCTGTATATTTGCAGCATGAGGGAACCACGACCAGAATAAATATCCATATGTACACGTGTCAGGATGTTCCCCCCTGCAATGGAATTGGATACATAAGGAGGACGACGATCGATCGATTCACAGTATAGGTTCCAGTGACCAAACATGGATGAACGAAGACACTCATCTATGGATACACCATGCTGCTAAAAGGGAAGAAGAAAGGAAGAGAGGATGGCAGCAAAGACAGGGAGTATCTAGAGCTGTAGAAGATCCGCCCTACATGCCCCAAATATTTTTAGACGAAGAATTCAAACCCCATGGTTGGATGGAGATTCTAGCCACTCTTGACGTATGTTTAAATGAAGAAGTAATAACCATGAATGAATGCATTGATAAGGAAGGATACGATGTAAATTTATACATGGTTGTTCTTTAAGAAGCCGATGAAGGAGAAGTAATTGAAAAGGAATGGAAGGAAGATTATGAGAGCATTGAAATGGAACAGGAACCAGTTGAGGCAGAAAGTGAAAATCAAACAACTAACCAGTCAAACCAAGGAATGACACAAAGAGAAGAAAATGAACTAGACAAGGAAAACAGAGAGGAAGAAAACAAGCCTCGAGACCAATTCGAAGTACTAGCGCATTTCAAGAAATATGAGGTGGAGGAGAGAAAGATTGCTATCCAAATGCCAACATGGGAAGCGCAACCAGGAATAGCATACGACAATAAAGAACAGACCAAGAAAATAATAGTGGCTTCGGAGGAAGGAGAAGAGAGATGCACTTTTATAGGACAGGATGTCTCATTGGAGGAAGAACAAGAGTTAATACAACTCATAAAAGAATATAGGGACATCTTTGCATGGACATATAAGGATTTAAAAGGTGTAGATCCCTCTATTTGTGCCCATAGAATCCCTATGACAACAGAAGCCAAACCTTCCAAACAAAGACCATACACTTATAATGATGTTTATTTGACAAAAAATAAAGAAGAGATAGATAAATTATTGGATGCAGGCTTCATTTATGAGATCGAACACACGGAATGGGTATCACCTTTAGTGGTCATGCCGAAAAAGAATGGCAAGTTAAGGGTTGCATTAATATGAAAAAAGTGAATGCAACCACCATACAAGATAGTTACCCACTACCAATCATTGATCATCTTTTGGAAAGGGTTGCAGGTAAGGAAGTCTATAGTTTTCTGGAAGTCTATAGTTTTCTGGACGGTTTTTCAGGATATAATCATGTAGCAATTGCTACTGAGGACCAACATAAGAAAACCTTTGCAACCGAATGGGGAGTTTATGCATTTAGGGTTATGCTTTTTGGTCTAACTAATGCCATGACCACTTTCCAAAGGTTAATGTGTCATGTGTTCAAGGAATTTTTGAGAAAGAGTATGGAGGTATACGTGGATGATTTATGCACCTATTCACCGATATGATCAGAACATATCCTAGAATTAAGAAAAATATTTGCCAAATGTCGACAGTACAGAGTTTGCCTTAATCCAAAAAAATGCATCTTCATGGTTCGACAAGGGAAGACATTAGGACACATTGTCTCTAATAATGGAATTTCCACGGATGAAGACAAAATCAAAGTGATTTTGGATTTTCCAAGGCCAAAGAAAGCTAAGGAAGTGCAAGCATTTATGGGACATTGTGGATACTATGTATGCCATAATTGCTAGGCCCCTTTATGCATTATTGTCTCAGTTTATTTGGACGGAAGAATGTGAAAAGGCTTTCAACGAATTAAAGAGTCGCTTGAGTTCAGCACCAATCCTCAGAGTGCCTGATTGGAATAAACCATTTCATATTCATGTAGATGCTTCCAAGTTTGCCATTGGATGCATCTTAGCACAGCCAGCAGATACAGGAAAGTTAGACCACCCTATAGCCTATGCCAGTAGACAACTAAACCAAGCAGAGTGCAATTATACCACTACGGAGTGAGAAGGTTTAGGAATGGTGTATGCGATAAAGAAGTTTTGACACTGCTTATTGCCAAACAAATTCAAATTCTTCATCGATCATCAAGCCCTACTGTACTTAGTCAATAAGCCTTGTAATACAGGACGACTAGTGCGATGGTTTCTATTGTTAATGGAATTTGATTTTGTAGTAGTAGTCAAAAAGGGAAATACGCACATCCAAGCAGATCACCTGTCAAGAATGACACATGGAGAGCCCCCCACAGGAGTACTGGATGATCTACCGGATACTTATCTTTTCAACCTCGAAGTATGTCCCCAATGGGCGGAAAAGTTGATCCCCATCCTCACCTATGGACCTCAACATAGAATTACTGAAAACAAAAGCCAGGAATTATGGAAGACTAAAAATCTCCACATCATTGCCGGAAGCTTATACCACCAAGATCCAAGTCGGCTACTTATGAGATGTGTGGAGGAAGGGGAGATGTGGCTTCAAAAATCACATGTAAATCAATGGAAAACTCATCAAAATGCGAATGGAACATGGCAAACACGAAAGACATTGGGCATATACTAGCCAACCATGCAGAGGGATACACATAACTATGTATCTACCTATCCCACTTGTCAAGGAAGAAGGCCAGAAGAGAACTCTAATCTATGTTACTGTATTGTAGCACCACGGTGGAGTATGCCTCTGGTAAAATTCTTGAAAACCCAGGATTACCTAGAAGGAGCTACTTTAGCAAGAAAACGTGTCCTCAAAGAGCAAAGCAAGGACTATGTTCTTATAGGAAACAACTCTTTGAGAGAGGAAGGGACAATCATCTACGAATGTGCATTCATGAAGACGAGTACATTTCAGTCTTAGAGATGGCTCATATGGGAGCCGCAGGAGGACATTTTTCTGCAGATAAAATTGCAAAAATGATTCTCTTTGCTGGAATGTGGTGGCCTACTCTATAGCAAGATGCAACCACTTACATCCAAAGATGTGATACATGTCAACGAACGAAGTATCCAATTAGAAGAGATGAAATGCCACTAAAGCCTATGATGAGTGCCAGAGCATTTACCAAATGGGGAATAGATTTTGTAGGACCTATTAGCCCACCGGCTAAAGGTTCCCATGCTGAGTACATAATTGTAGCAACGGATTATTTGACCAAATGGGTAGAGGCCAAGGCAACCAAGAAGAATGATGCAAGGACCACGGCTAAGTTTCTCTTTGAGAACATATTCACTAGGTTTGGATTGCCAATCGAAATTGTAAGTGATAGAGGCACACACTTTGTCAATGAAGTAATAGAATCATTAATGAATGAATTCTTAGTGATTCATAAGAAATCAACCCCTTATCACCCACAAGCCAATGGACAGGCTGAAAGTTCGCACAAAATCTTATGTACAGTTCTTACTAAGATCATTAACAATGGGAGATCCGATTGGGACAAGCAACTACATCATGCTTTATGGGCATTCCGAGTAGCATATAAAACAGCCATATGAACTACTCTATTTAACATAGTGTATGGACAGAACGCCATCTTACCAATTGATTTCCTGGTACCTGCTCTCAGAGTAGCCTCAAAATATGAATGGATTGGACATGAGTTATCAACTCAATTGGACCAAATAAAAAAGTTACATGAAACAAGGTTACAAGTAGTGACAAGTATTTACACTGCAAAAAGGCGACAGAAGGCATATTTTGATGCTCATATTAAGGATAAAAACCTGAAGGAAGGAGATTTGGTCCTGGTTTATACTTTGAAGCAACATGCAAAGAAAATACAAAAAAGAGGATATGGCCCCTTGGTAATCAATCATATATCTACCAACGAAGCCATCAGCTTAGCGACCCTAGATGGAGAAGTCTTGCCAAACTATATAAGTGGTTGTCGAGTAAAAAAGTATTTAGAGCCATTGACAGAGGAAATAATGTCACGACTTTTAACAACAAAAATAGGCGAGAAGAGGACGAAAAAATACGAGAAGAAGCAAGACAGGGAGCTCTAGAACGAATAAGGAAACAGAAGGAATGGATAAGAGAGAGAGATGAAAGATATCATCTCTCTCATTGACATAGGAGCAGCTGTTAGCTGTATCAAGTCTTCTTTGACTCATAAGCTTAAGGAACAATTACGTCCATCCAAAGCACAACTGATTGGAATAGGGGGAAAGGTTACTAAATGCATCGGCGGGATTACATTGTTACTGCACATAGGAAATAACATGATGCAACAAAAACTCCTGGTGTGTCATGATCAAGATTTATTAGAAGAACTTGTGTTAGGCCAAGATTGGATATATGAATATGAAGTGACTATCCAATTAGCCTTGAGCTACATATCAGCCAAGATAGGGCACCGTGAGGTATTGAGTGTGTTAGAAGAAAGAACCATCAAAGCCAAGTGTATAGGCCCGAGAGATCAACTACTCATGCATGACGATGAATATACATTCACCTCCACTATGAAAACCCCACCACCAAGTACTTCATGTGAGAGTACACCGAATCTTAATCTCGCGCACCCTCCTAACCTAGTGAACCCCCAATACTGACATTGTGTCCAGGCAAAACCCCTGTGAGGAATTGAGCACAAGAGGGACTAGTCAGCAAGACTGTCACGAACTTTCACGCATTAGAATCTATCCCATTCCACACACCAGACAGGCTTGGATAAGAAAAGATTAGGTGACAGCATATCATCAGCAACAGAGCTGTATTCTACAGGAAACAACAACAGTACAAGGACACAAGTCAAGCTGGACTCCGAGGTCCACAAAGGATTGCTCAATTATGGATACCAAAGAAAGTGATTGCCGTGCAACCTTCTAGAATGCAAATATGGATCCCCAAATCATATGCACCTACAACAATCACCAAAGGGAAAATATCAATACACAAGAAGGATCAGTACGACATGAAGATGAAGAATCCAGAAATAGACAACTACAGGAAATTGCAGAAACAAAAATACACAACAAGAACAATTCAAGGATTCAAAGGACTAGCAAAGCGGTAGTACAACTTGAGAAGTACACCAAGCACCAGGGACGATGGAGATATAGTCAACCACAAAAAAATAAAACAGATTTGGATGCCTAAATGCCGATCAATCTACATACATCGACCAGATACTTCAATTTGCACACATCTTGAGTTCCAAGAGTCTCGAGCATGCATAATAGGGCCACATTACAAGGCCATGCATTCGACACCTAAGTCTTTTTCTACTTGATAGTGACACACATTTCCCTCCTAGGGAATAGAAGAGCACTTGTACAATAACCCCAAGGAAAATAAATAAAGATACAATAAAAGCTTCGGCTAGGTACTAACGTTCTTGTTTTCTTTCAGAAAGAAATAATTAAAGAAAATCAATCCCAAGTACTACCTTTCTCGCACCCACGAGAAAGGGACGACACAAGTCACTCGGAGAGTTGCCAATTTCTTGAAAGCTAAGTGAAGGATAACTCATGCTACCAGCTTTACACTGATTACTCCATATGTATTGAGTGCAGATGACATCTTCAAATTCTAAGGATACACAAGAGAAAGAGGTCCTGCTTCTTCCTTTGGAATCGATCTCTAAGGCGAGAGGTCATTGGTTCCTTGAAGACCAACCTGTGTCGGATCTCCTCTTTATGGTCACCATCAAGATTATGGATAGGGATCACTACTTCCCAATAATGTCACAAGATTTCCAAACCATAATCCAGGGATTACCACACATCATAGATGTTTGGACAAGGGCAGGAATTGATGCATTTTTACGACTTCTGATATATTTACCGGATTTTCAAAGATGCACACAAGTTATGAACACACTCCAGTCCGCAGCAGATAAGCCCTCAATCCCGGAGGCTAAAGTGCTGAACAAAACAGGTGCATGGAAAACCATTCGATTCACACATGAAGTTATCAACAAAGCTTTTGGATGGAGTCAGGACAGTCTCACTATTGTCAAAGATAAATGTCATGATGCGAAAAAGAAAACCTTTCTGGAAATCAACAGGACATATATAGAAGAATCAGTTTGGTTAGTGCATCAGCATTTTTGTTTCCCCAGCATGAACAGATATACAACGCCTCAAAAAATCATGGTTCAATTGCTCTCCCATGCTATGAGGCAAATCGGGAACCAAGTTAATTTTAATCCATATATACAAGACCGCCTATTTGAAGCTAAGAAGAAATGGAGTCAGAAGAAGTTTCTAAATGGAAGCTCTGCATTGACTTTGCTAATTTATGAGGCACTTGAAATGAAAGAATGTCTACGATTGATGCCAACCTCCACCGAAATGGAAAAATATGTGAAGTTGGCTACAATTCCAAAGAAAAAGAAAATTGTCATGTCCACAGAAGAAGTGGGAACAAGTTCCAAAAAACCAATGAGAGGGGCTAAGCGCGTTAGAGACGATTTGGCACAAGAAACACCACAATCCAAGCGGGCACATGTACTACCAAGGATTCCTCAATGACACAACCGCCCATCAGAAAAAGAGATCTCTCAACGGCACTAGAAGAAACTCATGCGTACATGCGAGGTCAAGCTAACCTCAATGTGCAAGGACATCAATATAGGTAGGCAAGACAAGTGCAGAAACAGAAGAACAAGGAACATACTCTAGCACTAGCTGCCAGATACAAAGAATTGGGACTGGATGATTCAAGTTCTAATGAGGAATCTAGTCATGAGAAGGACACCTTGGACACCGACATAAGAACAGAAACGAACAATGAGGAATGGATGGAGATTCACCAGGTCGAAACCACCCTCGATAATCAACAATCACAAGTATAGAACCACGAAGCATCAACTGAACGAACACACCTTATTCAATTGAACGAACAATCCCAGATCAACATAAAGAAAGCTTCAATCACACATAAGGATACGGTGCCACCAATAAAGGAAGAAATACAAACAAGCATGAAAAAAAAGGGCTTTTACAACAAAATAGGGAACAAATCATGATTGAAATCCCTGATGATACGCCACAAGGTAAGACAGTAATCAAAGAGGCTGAGCCAAAGATACAACTTCATATTAGGCAGCCCTAGGACACAACACTGCATGTGGCACAAGGGAAAGATGTTACCACAGGAGAAGAACCTAGCATATTGACAACATGGTTATATGTAGATGTTACTCAGTTGAAACCAATAGTCAAACAAATGATACAAACGGCCATGGATACGCAGCAGCAAATGATGGAAACAGACACAGATTATGACAAGGCCATGCGAGAAAAGAATCAATTTCAAGTGATGAGTGAACAGTTGTCTGTGCAACCGATCCAGGCTCAACATGTTGTTTCAGTTAAAGAAACAGAAATAATAGAAATCAAAGGACAATGCACTACAGTAATGGAGCAGAATCACAAACTCCAGGAGCAACTAATGGAGCTACAAAAACAATATGAAGTAAGTGAAGCAGACAAAGACAGAATGAAGACTAGAAGCAATCTATTAGAAACGCAGCTCAAAGTATATATGGAGGACTACAATAATTTACGCAACAGGAATAAAGAACTGATGAAGGCTATATGACCAACTGATAGAAAAACAAGAGACAACATCAATCGCCAGGAAGGATTGGGAAGATCAAATTGCAAAATATGAAAATCTACTAAAACAAGAGCAAACCCTAAAAGAAGAATGGGAACGAAAGTATATACAGGATACTAATGAGCTCAAGAAACAATGGAAAGCTGCAGAAGCAAAACTCTTGGTAGTCTATAATGAAGATGCTGACCAAATAGCAGTCATCGACAATGAGATTCTAGCGGCCAAAGATGCGCTCCAGACCGCCCTTCATGAAGTTAAAGAAAAGACTGAACGTATTGTACAATTGGAAGCTCAAATAGAACAAAAAGAAAACATTAGGACACCAGTAGAGTCACAACCAAAGAATCCTATTGACGAGGTAGAGGCAGATCCTCTATCTCCCCTGATCTATCATTCTCCAATAAAAGAGTAGATGGCGGAACCGTGTGATGATCATCCCATGCCATATATTTCAGAAATAGGTCCAAAGGAACGCACACTATTGGTGTCCCGATTGACAAAAAATTTTGAAAATGAAGTAGTCAAAGTCATGAAGGAAGCCAAAATTAAAGGAAAAGACTTGGATAAAATCATAAAGCCTTTCAATATTCCTTATGGACTATTGAAAGAACAAACACGGCAGTATATAAAGAGGATCATGCAAAAGGATCCCTATGAGCAGTTGCACTTCAAAGAAAACACATTCAATTACACTCAAGAAGAATTTGAAGCTGCACAACCTTTATGGAGAAGAAAATTTTTGGAGAAAAATCCTACTTTGCGGGTGCACTGGCAAGCAGCACCATATTTACTACAGGTAAATCCTTCTTTTTGCCCAACACCATGTCACCGTGAAGCACAAGAATTTTTGGACATGCGAAAGACTAGTGTGCTCAATAAACAATGGTTAAATTATCCATTACTTCCAAGTCAACCTCACAATTATTTACCGATCGAAGACTATATGGTGAAATCCATTGAATTTTGGCTATCTCGGTATGCAAAAGTACCAGACCTAACTATCAAGATGACTAATAAAATCCTCAGCATGATACTTATAGTATTGAAAGTTTTCAAACACGCAGAATACACATTTTTGAATTTTATCGGCATTAAGTAAGGCATGGATATCCTTATTTTTGACCTATCCGTTATGCCTAGTCGTCCTACAATCAACATATTATTCCAGACTGATGTTCTTGCCAAGTCAATACATTCAGGCTTTTGAGGAAGCATTTTTTACGAGATTTTCTGAAATCAACTCCGAAATCTTTCTAAAGATGTCTACGAATCTGAATGCCAGACTGGTGGCATATGAATTGAGTTTCTTTGCAGACCACAGATAGCCACCACATGATGGTGTAAAAGCTGCACAATGGAAGCAACTCATGATACGTGAAGCCAACCTGCTTTATGAAACAGAGCAAAAGGTTTACAGGACGTACTCCCACCACATTCCAAAGCCTGTCGGGGACGACAAAGTTCAAGAGGGGGTAGTGTTGAAGGAGAGTCCAGCAAAAAGAAAAAAAGAAGAAAATCAAGAAAGAAGCTTCATTGAAGGTATTATACCAAAAGACATATCTCTGCAGGAAGCCTCGTAGGGGCACACAACACCCATCTCTATACAGAGCCCCGCAGGGGCATACAACAGGGGAAGGTACGCAAGAGGCAAGGGCGGATCAAGGCCAACAAGTATCCATGAAGAAGTGCAAGAAGATATCCGACAGATCTTGAGCCCCAGAAAGGTGCTTCAACCTCTTGATCTTCGGAAGGTCCAAATCGAAGGCTGAAGATACACACCTTCATACCTTCCACTGGTTGCATGCGTGGCAGCCCGACTTAACACAACAACCCATATTTAAAGAGGTTATTGGTGAGCTAGACTAAAAATTAATTGTAGTTCATCTCCACGGGTTGTGACCGGTGAAAAGAAAAGAATAGGCAAAAAAGGATGCATCAGTTACCAAAGGATATGAAAAGAAGATTCAAGAACAGGGCCTTTAAAACATAATGCGAGACGGACAAGGAGGCAAGGCCGACCAAGTGATGCATGCGGTAAAGGAGCTGCAGACAAGAAGTGAAGGCTGTCAAGGGACGACAGAGACAAAGAGGGGGAGAGTGTTGCAGAGCTAAGAAGAGCAAAGAGGCAGAGAAAAAGAAGGGCCCCAAATTTTTTCTAATTTGGACACTTAATTTTTGTATTATAGTCATTTTGTAATCTTTTTCTGATGTAAATGCACTAGAGGAGTCCTCTAGATGCATACCCCTAGAGATTTGTATCTTTACCCTTGTAAATTAGTAGGAGTTTAGTCTCTTAGTTAATAAAATGCCGGTCTCTTGTGTGAAAGGACCATTTTTAGGGCACATGTATATAAATCATTTTGTGACTCTTTGTAAGCACTTTTTGCCATTGTGAGAATCAAGAGCACAGAATTTCGAATTTGTGTCTTCTCCTCTCTGTATCTTCTTCCTTGTGAGCTTGTATGCATGTGTGAGGCTTGGAAAGAGTGCTTAGAAGTATTGTCTATCCATCAAAGTGCTTGTTTGCTGTTGGTAAGGTGTGTGTGAAGTGTAGGGAGTGCTGAAGTGTAGGATGATCAATCCTACGACTCAGTATTTTGCTCATAACTTGAGCAGAGGTGTTAGAATCAAGTGAAAATTAGAAAGGATACATGTTTTATAATCCATCCAACAAAGGATTTATGGTCAGCAGAGATGTGTTTGATGAGAATGACTCTTGGTTTGAAAGTGAATGCAAGAAGGTCAAGTTGCCATATGACTTGGAAGAAGAATTTCCAAGCCTCACCAAGGAGGAACCAAGCACAATTGAAGACATCAAATCAGATGATGAGGACACCATCAATCTAGAAGAGTTCAAAGCATGGAAATCAAAGGGAAAGGCCAAGGTGAAGAGGTTGGAAGACTTACCTGAATCATCCAACCAAGCTCTAAGGAGATCACAAAGGGAGCGTAAGAAGCCAATCAGATATGTGTATGATACTTCATTAGTTACTAAGCATTCCATTTATCTTGCTAAAGATTTATCACTTGAGGAACCTTCTTCATATGAAGAAGCGAGTACCAAGGCAAAATGGAAGGAAGCTATGGATGAAGAAATAGAAGCATGCCAAGAGAATGATACTTGGGAACTAGTACCCAAGAAGGCATCAATCAAGGTAATTGGTTCTAGATGGATTTAGAAAATCAAGAGGAACTTAGATGGATCCATAAATAAGTATAAAGCTAGACTGTGGCTAAGGGTTTTCCACAAACCCAAGGAGTTGATTATGAAGAGACTTTCTCACCTATGGCTAAAATGCCAACCATGAGAGTATTGGTAAGTGTGGCTGCATCTAGGAATTGGAATATGTATCAATTGGATGTGAAAAATGCTTTTCTCAATGGTTGGATTTCACAGGAAGTTTACATGGCTCAACCTCCTAGTTATGAAGACCCAAGCAAGGTGAATTATGTGTGCAAATTGAACAAAGATCTTTATGGTTTGAAGTAGGCACCTAGGGCATGGAATCATATGTTAACTACCTATCTTCAAGACCAAATGATGGGAAAAGAAAATCCTTCTTTTTTTGTCAAGAGAAGCAACTCAGAAATGATATACTTATGTGTGTATGTTGATGATATCATATTTACAGGTAGTGATTCCAATGGCATCAAACAAATCAAGAACCTAATGATGCAGGAGTTCAAAATCAGTGATCTAGGTTTTTTGAAGTATTTTCTTGGACTTGAATTGGTCTACACAAATTCTAGAATTTACATTACTCAAAGGAAATATGTACAAGAAATGTTGAAGAAGTTCCACTTGGAGAATGCCAAGGTAGGTAGCACCCCTATGGAGGTAAATCATAAATTGAGTGCTCATGAAGGTAATTTGCTTGAAGACATTGCAAGATATCTAAGCATAGTTGGAAGTCTAAATCATGCAATGTTGGCAAGGATTGACATATCTTATGGAGTAAGTTTTTTAAGTCAATTCATGCATAAACATAGAGCACCTCACTTGGAAGCTGCCAAAAGGATTTTGAAGTATCTCATGGGTACTCAAAATTAAGGTTTATACTTTCCATACACATCAGATTTAGACATCAAGCTTCACTCAGATGCAGATTGGGCAGGTTCTAAGGATGATAGGAGTACTTCTAGTTATCTTTCTTTTGTAGGTGATAAGCCCATCTCATGGTCTTTTAAGAAGCAACCTACTGTTGCTCTATCTTCAAGAGAGGTTGAATACAGGGGATTAGCCAATGCTACACAAGAAGCTATTTGGAGGAGATTGCTATATATAGATTTGGGACTTCATACTCACTCACCTATGATCTTTGGTGACAATACAAGTTCCTTGCATCTTGTAGCAAATCCTATCAATCATGTAAGAACCCAGTATATAGAAGTACACTATCATTATGTTAGAGAGAAGCTATTGAGCGAGGAGATTCAATTGGCATATGTGTCCACAAATATGCAATGTGCAGATTTATTGACCAAAGCACTTGATGCTACTAAACTTTGCAGGTTCAAAGCTATGATTGGATTGCGGGACATTCAAGAAGATTCATGAAGATGTATATGCCAAGATGTTTGGCTTGAGGGGGAGCTGTTGGTGCAATTGGAAAAGCCTTCACATTTGGCTTAATTGAAGGATTAGATGAGAATGCATGTGATGAGTCACATGAACCATTGCTTGTAATACTTGGACATTTACCACTTGTAAAAGTGTTTGTTCTTGAGAGAAAATTGTAATCCCATTCATTTCGTGGAGTTAGCAGAATAAAAGAGTTACGAGTTCTCAAGAGAGAATAACTCCTTAATCATAGGAGTTACTTTTAGATGAAGTCAAATTTGAATTCGAATTCAAATTTGAATGATGAACTCACTATAAAAAAGTGCTTGTAATAGTCATGGGTATGTAGCCTCCTGGAGAGCTCTTCCATAGATCATTTGCAAGAGTTGAGTAGTCTACCCCATAGCCTACCCATTTCACTATCATTGGGCAACATTTCTATGCCAATGATCTTGTACAACAATCTTTTATAATACATACATTTCATTGGTCAACTCTGCTTACATCTCTGCTTTGTCTACTTAGAAAAATGATCTTTGCATGACCATATCTCAGTGACCCCTTCATCATTTTTCATGTTCTATAGCTTCTTGGTACCAAGTCAAAGTCTACTTTAAGCTATCAAAATTTGAAGAAATTTTCTTATGATAATTTGGAGAAATTGGCGTCGAAGTGTTCTCTCATCATTCTCTGCTCAGTCCCTAAAAAGTCGGGGGTATGCATCCAATTGCTAAAGTGATTGCTCTGTGCGGCTTATCATTTTATGTGATTTCACTTGGAATCATTAGCTATCTAAGATAATTTGATTCACCCAAAAAGAAGTTTCTTAATTGATACTGTACTGTGAGCACTGAGCAAAAGTTCCAGCAGGTGTCAAGACAAAAATAGCAAGTTTTGATCACTAGCTAATTGTGAAGTTATTTGTTTTGATCTAATTGTTTGAAGCATCAACTCCAAAGTACATAGGTACTTATTTAGTGTCATTTTCAAGCTAAGAGGGCCTACTATATAACCCTGAAGTGAAATAGGGCAGGTACTAAGCAAGTTTTGGTAGTGCCACCTCACTTCCTTGAGGTATCCATCCATGTCTTCCAACAAATAGTAAGATAGAGAAGTTCACATGGAATTTGAGGTTTAAGATGACTTCCTTTCTATCTAGGAAATTAAGGATCTTGCATAGATAGAAAACAAAATATCTCAAATAATGCAAAGAAACTAGGGCATGACTAAAAATCATAAGAAATAGAGGCTAATTTTCCCATTTCTTTGGTTAATATCTATGAATGATGAGGAATAAGGGGATTGCATAAGAAGAAAACCAAAGAACTCAAGTATATGAATGAATCTAGGACATGACCAATTCAAGCGATTATGTTCATCAAAAAATCTTGGATGGGCCTAATCGCTTGAATTGGTCATGTCTCAAAGATGAGTCATAAATGAAAGAGAAATGATTCTGAGCATACCTTAACCGCATACTCATCCTAAAGCAATTCTTTAGCATCAATTCTTTGACGACTTTAAGCCTAGACGCAAGGGATGATCGATGCAAGCGAATAGAGGCAATCAAAGATGGTCAAACATGTGCTATTGCTTGAATTGGTTGTGTATAAAATTTAGGTGTAGGAGCACTTAGTATGGTTATGCAAAGTTGTTGAAGGTAGAAAATGAGCAAAAGCTAAGGGACCTGATATTTATGAGGGAAAAGAAACATTGGATAATCCACATGGACCAACGAGCACATGCCATGTGGAAAAGGCCTCGAGAATTCCAACGATCAAATGATGTGGATGAATAAAATTTTGACACATGGTAACCTGCACCTTGAGATCCACAACGGTCAAATGTCATGGATGAATGAAAATGTGCCACATGGTAATGTATGTTGGGATTCACAATGGTCAGACGTGGACCAATCAGAAGGTACCACATGGCATCAACAATCAATAGATCCTAAAGTCTCTATATAAGCTCCTCAGCTCATTCGTGGCATTTTTCTTCTACTCTCTTTAGTTTCACTCAACTCCCCATATTCTTCATCGCATGTGTTTTTCGACTCTCTTTTGCAAGAAACAATCTCAACTCATTGCTTGTTGAAGTCTCTTGGTGTGCAATATGAGATATGCATTTCTTTGCTTTTTGAAGTGTTTTTAAATTGGTCTATATGGAGCATTCATTCATATAGCTAGAAATATGACACTTGTTTGGAAATGACCAATTCAAATGATTAGGCCCATCCAAGAAGCTTGGATGGCCCTAATCGCTTGAATCGGTCATGGCCAAAGAGAACAAGTATATGATGCCAATTTGCATTTATTTTCTCTTTGAAGTGTTTTTTAAGTTGTTCTATATGGAGCATTCATTCATATAGCTAGAAATATGATAATTGTTTGGACACGACCAATTCAAGCGATTAGGCCCATCAAAGAAGCTAATAGCTTGAATTGATCGTGTCCAAAGGAGCTCGTCTTAAACCTCAAATTGCATTTGAACTTCTATATCTTATTATTGGTTTAGAATTTCAAGAAAATTATGCTACCATTGTATCCGAAATTGCCAAAACCATAAGATTGACTGTCTATTTGCATGATTCTGATACCTAGAGGTCTTGATAATCCTTTTTGTACTGATTTGCAGACACGACCAATTCAAGTGATTAGGCCCATCCAACATTTCCAGATGAGCCTAATTGCTTGAATTGGTTGTGTCTTAGATTCATGTACAAATAGGCTCATCAAGATATCTCGGTATCAGAATCATGCAAATAGACAATCAAGCTTAGGATTTTGGCACGTTCCGGATGCAATGGTAGTATTAGTTTCTTGAAATTCTGAGCCAATAGTAAGATAGAGAAGTTCACATGGAATCTGAGGTTTAAGACGACTTCATTTTTGTCTAGGACATTAAGGATCTTGCATATGGTGAAAACAAAATATCTCAAATAATGCAATGAAACTAGGGAACGACTGAAAATAATAAGAAATAGAGGCTAATTTTCCCATTTCTTTGGTCAATACCTATGAATGATGAGGAATAAGGGGATTGCATGAGAAGAAAACCAAAGAACTCAAGATATGAATGAATCTAGGACATAACCAATTCAAGTGATAATGCTCATCAAAAAATCTTGGATGGGCCTAATCTCTTGAATTGATCATGTCTCAAAGATGAGTCATAAATGAAAGGGAAATGATTTTGAGCATACCTTAACCTCATACTCATCCTAAAGCAATTCTTCAACATCAATTCTTTGAGGGCCTTAAGTCTAGATGCAAGGGACAACCAATGCAAGCAAATAGAGGCAATCAAAGATGGTCAAACATGTGCTATCTCTTGAATTGGTCATGTATAAGATTTACGTGTAGGAGCGCTCAATATGGCTATGCGAAGTTGTTGAAGGTAGAAAATGAGCAGAAGCTAAGGGACCTGATATTTATGAGGGAAAAGAGATGTTGGAGAATCCACATGGACCAATGAGCGCATGCCATGTGGAAAGGCCCCGAGAATTCCAATGGTCAAATGACATGGATGAATAAAATTTTGACACATGGTGACTTGCATAGAGATCCACAATGGCCATATGACATAGATGAATGGAAATATGCCACGTGGTAATGTACATTGGGATTCACAACGGTCAAATGATGTGGACCAATCAGGAGGTACCACATGGCATTGATTACAAGTGACAATGGGTTAGTGTGGGTGAGTTTATATAAAGTTCAATTGTGAGTGAATTATTATAAGGGTGAAGGATAGTCATGATGGGTGTTATATTATACAAGGGATCATGTGAAGGCTTCTAGACACATTTCGATATCATTTCCTAGGAGTTGGTGGGTGGGTGGTATTCTTCTACTGAGGTACAAAAGATGATGTTGGTGGTTGTGGTGTCGATGGGTGAAGTGATTCCAAAGGGGTATATATTACATGGCTTGGATTTTGAGCTAAAATACAATTCTTGGGTACCCAGATTTGCATGGGTGTGGGTCGATTGGTTAGGTACTTCTTGGCAATCCAAACCTCTCGGGTCCTCATCAATGGAACATAAGGTCAAGGGTAGGTTCAATACTGATTCTGATTTGTCTTGGACTTCTTCTTGTCACTGTCTCTATTGTTGAAAATGTTTGGTACTTTCTGACATTTGGGCACCCATATTCGCTTTGTGCCACTTGTCTTGATCTACTGATATTGTTTCCACCTTTGTGTTGTCTGGTATGGTTGTCAGTTTGGGTTCCTTAGTCATGGTTGACTCCATTGTGATTGGGGGTGAGAGGTCGGGTTGACACTCTCCTTTGGAAAAGAAGGGAGGTCCAACACTTGCAAAACTTGCCTATTAGGAAGGGATTCATTCTATACCATAGATCTAGGCCAGTCCACACGAAGTGTGGAAGGATGGACATCGAAGGCTATTGTACCCATCTGTCCGTTGATGTAGTCCACTTGATCGTTGATGCAACCCATCTGACTGCTGATACAAGACCAGGGGAAGATCTCTTGACATCTTCGAGATTGGCAACTATCCATCGCCAAGCTCTCATGGGTTGACTTTGGAGGGAGCATGCTTAGCTGATGGATTTGTCCAGACATCTTTCGATCCCCCTTCGTAATCATTTCGTATGGTCTGGGGTTACATACCCCAAGTGGAACTTTGTTAGGAAAATCAAGCAGTATCACTCGCTGCTAGTCTAAGGTCTTGATCTGCAAGGAGCCTTGTCTAAGATTTAGGTGAGTGATCCTATAGCCAATCTTGGCCAAGGATTAGGGGTTCTATCAGGTCGTCCTCATGGCACACTAAGAGCTTCACTATCATGGTCACTTCGCATATGAGGATAGGAAGGTCCACCTCAACCATGCAAGGGGTTTCCATGCCTCTTATCCCTATGAGGTATGCCTCAATTGGCCGCATTTCTATTTTTGAATCATGATAGTGGGACCACCTAATCACACTAGTCACAACACCTGAATCAATTAAAGCCCTAAGCTCACGATGGTTGGTGCCTTGTTTTAGCATGAATGTAATGAATGGTCTCCTATCCACTATGCTAGGATGAACAATTGAATTTGTATGACACATGGCCATGGGGTATCTTGGTGGGTTCTCAAGATGATTATAATGTTCTCTCCATAGTCCTTGTCTTCTTAGCTTCATGCGCTTAATGCGTTCCAGAGCTTCTACTTGAGCTTCTGCACGTATTCTCTTTTCTTCCTCCTAACGCTTCTTTGCCAACGTGAGTCGTCTAAGCATGTCCTCAGTAAGAGGTTCCTGATATAGCTTGACTCCACAACCACTAATGTAATTAGGCATTATTTTTCCTTCTAGGGTGGCTAATTGTATGGCTTCACTTATTGACAGTCTGTTAATGATCATAGATCCATAACCTCGCTTTTCTAGTTTCCGTGCATGTTGTTTTAGTGTATACATTAGGAATAATTCACCTTCTTTTAAGCCTTTGTCTTTCACATGTGCATCAAAATAGACTTTCTGTCACTTCTTTGTTGCATATATGCCTCCTGCTGCTTTTAGCCTGGTTTCTCCTAATCGTTCAAAGTCCATTATTCTTGATGATAATTCATAGCCGGTCCACTGATGTTCTTGTGCAACCTTAAGGGTGGGTATCAAAAAGTCCAAAGGAAGCACATTGTTTCGACAAAAAAACATATGAAAGGGAGTTGCATTGAGTACGGTCTTGTAGGCCACTCGATATGCCCAAACAATGTGGTGTAACTATTTGTCCCAATCTGAATGTTTGGTGTTCATAAGTTTCGTCAGTACATTATAAAGGATCTTGTTAGTACTTTGTGCTTGACCATTGGCCTAAGGATGATATGGTGTGGATTTCTTGTGAATCACCATAAAATCCTATAACAAATATTCAATGACTTGGTTCAGAAAGTGAGTTCCGCGATCGCTCACCAACTCTATAGGTAATCCATATCTCATAAAGACATTTTCAAATAAGAATTTTGTAGTCATCTGTGCATCATTCTTTTTTGTGACCTTAGCCTTTACCCATTTGGTAAGATAATCTGTTGCAACTATGATGTATTGCACATGAGTACCTTTTGCAGGGGGGTTAATGGGCCCTAAAAAATCTATACCCCACTTGGAAAATGTACGTCCTCCCATCATGCATTTTAGCGACATTTCATCTTTGCGAGTAGGAAACTAAGTTCTTTGGCACACATCACATCTCTTAACATAGGTATGTGCATCCATGTGAAGAGTGGGCCACCATAATCTAGCAAATAGTATGGCTTTGATTATCCTATTGGGGTCAAGATGACCTCCTGCAACACCTTGGTGTCCAATCTCTAATATGTTTAAGTAGTCACTTTCATGAACACATTGTTGTAGGTATCCATCTCTTCTTCGTTTATACAAATTATCACCAATGAGTGAGTAATCTTGAGATTCCTGCTCTAGACTTTGTTGTTGTGCTAAATTCATTCCTTGAGGGGATGTTTGCATCCTCAAATATGTCACTAGCAGTTCACTCCATTCTGGTGTGAGAGACATATGATATAATGTGGCATGTTCTATCGGTGTTCTTTCACAATAGATATGTTATTCTTTAACACAACTTATAGACATCTGCTTCCATAGAAGGCAAATAAACTCACAATCTATGCAGAGTCTGCAATGTACGATGTTTTGAATGATGTTTCTTTAATGCACCTACATGTGCTAGTTGCAACCAATTCTCGTATTTGGATTCTTTTGACACAACAAGCAATAATTTTTTGATTATCTTGTTTATATATGCTTCCTGCAATTATCTGATATCTTTGTGATTTGGTAATCTCTCCTTGTTTGATCCTAATCCTAGGATTCTTGGGTCTGAGTGTGAGAATAGGACCGATAGGTTTAGCCCATTCTCATACTATTTCAAGATTAAACAAATATGCATCCGGTAGTTCATCCACTATTCCTTGAGGAGCCTCTCCCGTAGTTAATCTCGAGAGATGGTCAGCTCTAAGGTGGGTCTTCCCCTTCTTGACCACTACATTAAACTCGTACTCCATCAATAATATAAACCATTGTATTAGACGTCCGGTGTTACAAGGCTTATTGACTAAGTACAATAATGCTTGATGATCCGTGAAGAACTTGAACTTATTTGCCAACAAGTAATACCTGAATTTCTTTAGCGCATATATCATTCCTAATCCTTCACGTTCTGTAGTGGTGTAATTTCTTTCTGTTGCATTCAATTTTCTGCTTGCATAAGCTATAGGGAGATCTATATTGCCTTCGTTCACATGTTATGCCAACCTGCCAGCATAATTATCATTGTACGTGTATGGTTTTTGCTTGGTAGGTTTAGCCTCTAGAGTCATGGGGATTCTATGGGAGCATATATCTAGGTCTACTCCTTTCAAGTCTTTGTAACTCCAAGCGAACACATCTCTATATTCTCGCAATAGGGCAATTAACTCTTCTTCTTCATTCGTCAAATCATGCCCTATGTAAGTGCATTTTTCTTCTCCTTCTTCTATCGTGACTATGATTTTCTTGATTTTCTCGTGATTATCATATACTTCTCCAATGCTTGGTTCTCTTTTTTGGGCATTCGGACCATAATTCTTCTATGTTCTATTTCATACTTCTTCAAATTCTCTGGTACTTCCATGAAAGGTTCTTCTTCTTTTGTCGTAAGTGGCTTCTTTCTTTTCTTTGGCTTATTTTTTGTACGTTTTATGAGTGACTTGGGTTGTTCAACTTGACTTTCCTTGTCCATTTCAGGGGTTTTGGCTTCTACAAAATAAAGATATTCCTCTTCTATCGAACACAAGGGTTCCATGATAATGGATTCTAAATCCTCGTCACCATTCTCATCCAGTTCTTGGGTCACTTCTGTGCATTCTTCTAGGATAAGTTCTCCCTCTAAGGGCTCTATCATAAAGATGGAAATTTCATAACCATCCTCATCACAATGAGGAGTCCATTGTTCTTTGTTTACAACTATATCCATCATAGCTAAGATTTCTACCCAACTGTGAGGTTCAAATTCCTCTTCTAGAAATACTATAGGTGCATAGGCAGGGTCTTGAAGGGTTCTTGGATGTTGTTCTAAACCTAAGGTCTTGGGTTCGAATCGTTCTTCCTCTTGTTTGGCTACCTTACACATCCATCGATGAGTATCCTCGTGCAACCATGAGGCGTCTGATTCTAATGAATGTACTCACTCTATTCCTTAAAGTGCCTTATGGATGGAATTCCACTAGATTGGGGGTACATCTCTATGGGAATAATATTTGAGATTGACCTTGGTGGTCACTCCTAAATGTTGCAAGTACAAAGAATTAATTCTCCAATCTTGTACAGTTTGCAAATGATGCATGAATGGTCATCCTAAAATCATCTTGTAAGCGTGATTTTTCCCAAAATCACAAATGGCAAAAGTATGTTCAAACTCCACACCACAAGTGGTGAGAGATATGCCTTCTAGTAAGCTTAATGGCTTTTTTATATGTCTGTCAACCATTTGTAGCTTCATTCTAGTGGGTCTTAGTGCTGGCTTACCGCAACGTCTCCATAAAGCAGTGGTAGCGATGGCTACTCTGGCTCTTGGATCTAAGATGGCTTTGGTGGTGTAGCCCTTGTGGGTTATGGAAGATAAGTGTTGCATTCCTCTCCCTCGCTCATATCTCCAATTCTTTCCACCGGTATCTCTGATACCTTCTTGTGTGATCCTATCTGGGAGGGAGCAGTAGCAATCTTAAGGGATTGGTTTGCTATGTGCTTCCACAATTCTGGTTTGATTTTTAACAATTCTCCTAGAGTGAGATGACACTGTACTTTGATGTTCTTTATCATTTTCGTGTTTCTAGGGATTACTGGTTCTTCATTCCTCACTATTATAGTGGGTGCTCTCATGTTGATAGACTTGGGTTCCCATCGCGTAAAAAACAAATGTTTGAAGATATGTTTACGATAAGGTTTTGGGAGTATCACTCCGAGGTCGCGCCTAAACAAACTCACTTGCTTCACTTATTTGCATGTGAGCAGGCCATGTATTCAGAGTATTACAAGATGCCATAGACAAATATCCCCAGTGTCATCAACTCGAATGCATTGCAATTTGATATAGAAAAAGGATTAATACTCTATGAACATGAGTTGGCTATCGATGTCCTCCAATATAGAATCGATCACCCTCCAGAATAGAGGGTTTTCATGGGTGACGAACGCTAGAGAGGAGGCAGTGTTACGAGGATCAACAAAAAATAAAGCTAAACAAAGGAGCTAGAAGGAGCAAGGAGATGGAAATAGTGCAGATCCGGCAAAGAATAGACCTAAACATTTTTTCATAACTTATTTTCAAGCAAAAGTGATTTTCATCACTAAACAAACATTGTAACTACCCATTTGGTAGATTAGACTCCATTTTGTACAAGATGAGGAGTCCTCAAACTTGATGAGTACTATAAGTACCTACGTATCAATTTTCAAAATTTTTAGACTCCTTTTGAGCCCTCAAATAAGCCATGGAACCTAATTTTTAACCAAATTGGACACTAGGTTTGGCCAAACCTAGTCAAATACTATAAAAAGAGCTAGAGAGCTTATTTTTGAGGTTAGCTTGTTAGAAATTAAAGCTTTAGTAAAAGAGATATTTGATAATTAAAAGCACTCCATTGTTCCTCTCTTTGTTCTTGCCTTGTGTGCGCATGTGTGTATGGGTGTCCATGCTAGTACGCTTCTCATTCATGAACTTATGCCTTGACTTGCTCATGCTCCTCATACCCGTCTCAACATCTCCACGGATTGACATTTATGAGGTGGATCAATCAATAAATCAATCAATCTATGTATGTACGTATGTATGTATGTATGTATGTATGTATGTATGTATGTATGTATGTATTGATGGAGCGTGTTAATCTCCAAAAGAACAACCTACTCTTGAATTTAGAACACCTCTATATCAAGAGTAAGTCAAAACCTTCACTAAATTAGAAGTCCAATCTTCAAATTATCAAAATTAAGAAAATCTGTGAAGAAAGTGAAACACAGAAAAGTCTGCTGCAGAATTTCTTCACATTGACTAATCAAACATGTAAAGTTTTTTATGAAACTTTGTACGAATCATCTCCTAGGGATTGCGCATCACCTCCAAGTTAAATTACTTCAAAAGCTATAGTATAACTTGAGAAATCAATTTCACAAGTTACCTATGTCAGAAACTGTTACTCAGAACAGTCGATTCTACACCCCTAACTTCTTAACTTTGGTTCTCACAATGTCGAACCCGTTTTGCCAAATCCTTTTGACTGAAGATAGCTTATCTCTCAACTTAGATTTTAAGCTATCATATGTGTAAAACTTTACACTGTGCACTGAGCACTACTCATTTCTTTGGACTCGAAATGTGTGCCTGTTTCAGAGAGCTGTGAACACTCAATACATGTGAATGTTCCTATCAGCAATTCTCTTCACCTGTTTACAATTAGACTCTAAAATTCAAACCACAGACTCATTAACTAACAACTTAGATATCCTCAAAAGGATTTCACAAATGATCTACCACAGACGGAGTAGACGCAAAAACATCGGGCGCAACATTTCCTTCATTTCAGGAGAAGACTACAACTGAAAAGTGAGAGAGACTTCAACTTCTTTCTCAACTGTCTATTGACATTTACAATCACTAATTTCTCTATTCCTATGCTCATACATGGTCTCTCTTTGTCTTCTCTCTTCTGCTCTCTATTTGCCCGACATTTTTCAAAAGTATTTATAGACATCTATGTACAAACTCTCATCAAAACATAAGTATATGTAACCTATGTTATAACTAATGTACATATGTGTACATGTCCTTCACTCTTGTGAATGTGTCCATTTTCTTCACTCCAAATCTTCAATTGGTGATTGATATGCACCAACAGCTCCCCCTCAATCATCAATTGAGGTTTCTCCTTTCTTCTTTATACCTGCCATGTCCTTAAACTTCTGTAGCTTTGGTCCATCCAAGCTCTTTGTAAGCATATCAGCTATCTGATCCTTTGTTGAAGTATGTATGACTTCAATCTCCTTATCCATCACTTTCTCTCTTAGAAAGTGATACTGAATCTCAATGTGTTTGGTCCTGGCATGAAAAACAGGATTAGCAGCTAAATACAATGAACTCATGTTATCTCCATATATGATTGGTACTCCATGCACAATGTCAAGACTCTTCATCAAGGTTTTAACCCAAATTACTTCCTTTGCAGCTTCAACCATGCCTTTATACTCTGCTTCTGTAGAAGATAAAGCAACTGTATGTTGCTTCTTGGAACACCATGAGATAAGTTTATCTCCCACATAACACATGTACCCAAATGTAGATCTTCTATCATCTGGATTACCTGCCCAATCTGCATCACTATAAATTTTGATATTTGTATCTGAGGTAAACCCATAATACAAACCTTCATTGAGTGTACCCTTAATGTACCTCAACACCCTTTGTCCTGCAATCCAATGTTCTTTCCTTGGGCAATGCATAAATTGAGACAAAACCCCTACTGCATATGATAAATCAGGTCTAGTTAGAGTAGCATAGATAAGGCTACCAACCAAACTCTGATATTGTCTCATGTCCTTGAATTCTTCACCTCCATACTTACTCAATTTGTGATTCACCTCCATTGGTGTAGGTGCTACCCTGCAATCATCCATTTTAAACTTGATTAACAAGTTCTTCAAATACCTTTCTTGGGTCACAAATACTCCATGTTGAGTATATGTTATCTCCATGCCCAAGAAGTATGACAAGTCTCCCAAGTCACTTATCTTGAACTCCTTTTCCATTTGCCTCTTGAGCTTTTGTATTCCTTCTTCATCTGTACCTGTAAGAATTATATCATCAACATATATGCACATGTATATGAAACCATTTTCACTTGCCTTGACAAGCAAGCTACTATCTGCTTTAGACACCTGAAATCCAAGTTCTTTTAAGAACTTCACAAGTCTATAGTTCCATGCCCTTGGGGCCTGCTTCAAGCCATACAAAGCTCTCTTGAGCTTGCACACATGATCTGGATACCTTTTATCTCTGAACCCTTGAGGTTGCTCCATGAATACATCATCTGAAATGTAACCATTCAAAAAAGCATTCTTCACATCAAGTTGACATAGCTTCCAACCTTTACATGCAGCAATAGCAATAAGTGTCCTTATGGTTGTCATCTTTGCCACAGGACTATAGGTCTCATCATAATCAATACCATATGTTTGAGCAAAACCTTTGACCACAAGTCTAGCTTTGTACCTAGACACACTTCCATTTGCAAACCTTTTTGTCTTGTAGACCCATTTGCATCCAATAATCTTCTGACTATTTGGTTTAGGAACCAAATCCCAAGTTTGATTCTCCAATAGTGCATCATATTCTTCCTGCATAGCACTCTCCCATTTTTCCTTACCTTTTGCCTCTTCATATGTAGAAGGGTCTTCATCTGTATTCACCATATAAGCATAATCTTTTGTGGCTAGAAATGAAGTATCATAACTATACCTTGTAGGTTGCCACCTATTTCTTGTTGACCTTCTGAGTTCTCCACTCCTTGAGGTTTCTGGCTCTTCACATTCAGGATCAAATCTTGGTGTCTCTTCCACTTCAACCTGCACTTCATTATTCTCTTGCTCATCAAATATTTGAACTTTTGATTTACCTTTTCTTTGACTCACTTCTTCTTCCACATCTGTATTGATATTGATTGTACCTGCATACCAAGTGTTTTGTTCATCAAATGTAACATCTTTAGAAACCATAAATTGTTTTGTTGATGGACTCCACAATCTATAGCCCAACTGCTTATCATCATAGCCAATGAAAACATACTTTTCAGCTTTGGGTTCCAATTTGTGTCTTAATTGTGATGGCACATATGCATATGCCACACACCCAAAAACTCTGCAATGATCTAAGGTAGGTCTCTTACCCCACCAAGCCTCATATGGTGTCATACCCTGCAAGGCTTTACATGGTAACCTATTGACCAAATAAGTGGCTGTATTTACAGCCTCAGCCCACAAGTAATTAGGGCAATTTTTCTCCTTCATCATGGATCTTGCAAACTCAACAAGAGTTCTATTTCTCCTTTCTGCAACACCATTTTGTTGAGGAGAGTACCTGCAAGTAATTTCCCTTTTTACACCTGCATTCCATAAATAATCACTGAACTCATTTGAGAAATACTCTCCCCCTCCATCTGACCTTAGTCTCTTCAACTTATGACCTGTAATTCTTTCTGCATATGCATGATAGTGTTTAAATGTATTAAACACTTCTGACTTATCTTTGATCACATAGATAGTGATCCACCTAGTGGCATCATCAACATAAATCACATAATACCTTGATCCATTTATACTGAAATCTTTTGATGGTCCCCACACATCTGTGTGTACCAACTCAAGCTTCTCTGAGTGCATAAAACCATGCTTGGAATAGGAATGTTTATGAGCCTTACCTAATTGACATGCCTCACATTTGTATGTCATATGTTGACCTGCAACATTAGGCAATCCAAGCACTGAACCATTGTTAACCATATCTTTAATACCTCTTTCATTGAAATGTCCAAGCCTCTTGTGCCAAAGATCTAACTCAGAGATCTTATGTCCTCCATATGTGAACATTGCATGACCAATGTTACCCTGAATCTTCAATGTAAATAGTCTTCCTTCTTTTTTCCCTGAAACAATCTGTTTATACCCTTGGCTAGGGTCTTCCACATATACTCCATCATTAGTGAACCTTACTTCATATCCCTTTTCAACAATTTGACCTACACTTATCAAATTCTTAGGGATTGTAGGAACATACAAGACCTTACTCAATAAGGTGCTTCCATCCTTGGCCTTCACTGATCCAATTGACTTCACATTGTGCTTTGTGTTGTCACCTGTTTGGACAACATGATTAAAAACTTTACTTTCCAAATCAGTCATCAAAGATATGTTACCCCTCAGGTGATTGCTACACCCTGAGTCAATGTAGAAGACTCTTTGATCTTCACTCTGCCTTTCACAAGTTGCATTCATTATCAATGTTGAATCTTCCTTTTGATCTGAAGCATAATTGTAGTAGGTGTTGTTGTATTGTTGACTTTGGAATCCTCTACCTGCATTTCTTCCAAAGTAATTCCTTCCACCTCTACCTCTGTAATTACCTCTTTGATTTCTGCCACCTCTTCCTCTTGCATTATAGTTTTGACTATATCCATTATTATTCTGAGTATTGTGCCAACAATCATTAGCTAAGTGATTTGTCTTACCACAAATCCAGCAAGCTTTGCCTCCATCTTTGTTATTTCTGCCTCTTCCTCTACCTTTGCCACCTCCTCTTCCTCTTAGGAAGTTGGCTTGAGTAGTTGTTCCTTCATCTTCACCTGCTTGTTGTTTTCCTTTGCTATTCTTCTTCTTATCCTTTGAGTACATTGCATGACCTGTACTCTTGTCACCATCTCCTTTAACATCCTGCTCAAATGTTAGCATATGACCTAACAATTGATTTAAATCAGGAGTGAAATGGTCAAGTGATAGTTCTGTAGACAAAATAAATGGCTTCCATTTGTCATCACCTCTCAACCCTGTAAGGATTTGCCTTACCAATTTATCTTCCTCAATGTCTTCATCAACAGCTCCTAAAGCATCTGCAATATCTTTCATCCTTGTCACATAATCTGAAATAGATTGTGAGGCCTTCTTCTTGAAGGTAGTAAACTCTGC
>CM035426.1:64670331-64675331 GCA_020310875.1 Ceratopteris richardii
AAGCAGCCCAAGCAATCAGTCTCAGAGTATGTGACAAAGATCAAAGATGTGGCAGACCAATTAGCAAGCATTGGAGAGGAGATTGAAGAGGAGCAAATAGTCAGGCAAGTAACAAATGGACTCAAGGCAGATGATAAGTGGGAAAGTTTTACCACTGCAATGGATCTCTATATGGACATGCATACCCCTGATCTCACAACACTCATGGGCCAACTATTTACACATGAAGCAAAGTTTACAAAGGCTGGAGATCAATCAAAAGGTAACAACCCCTCTGCTCTCTATACTGATAAGAAAGTTAAAGATAAAGGTAAAGGGAAGAAACAGGATGAAGAAGGCTCTACCTCTCAAGCTAATTATGCAGGGAGAGGTAGATCATCTAAAGGAAGAGGCAGAGGAGGTAAGTCAGGTAGGGGGAGACCCTACAACTCATCACCATGCAACATTTGTGGATTGTCCAATCATACCACAGATGAATGCTACAAGAACTACAAGAATCAGAGAGGAAGAGGCTACTCAAGAGGTGGATACTCTCAAGGCAGAGGCAAATTCAACCAACATCAAGGCTACAATGGATACAACAACCAATACAACAACAACTACAACAACAACAACCACAATGGTAACTACCAAGGTGGATTCAGAAATAGAAGAGACTACAACAATTACACAGAGGAGCAAGATGACTCCCTATTGATCATGAATATGACCTCCAAGGCAGGTACAAATGATGATCATTTATTTTATATTGACTCAGGATGTTCTAACCATGTAGCTGGCAATGTGGCACTACTTTCTGATTTGGAAGAGCCCAAGGGCAAACATCAGGTACAAACAGGTGATGACACTAAACACTCTGTTGTCAAAATTGGAAATGTGAAGACATGTGATGGTAACCAGAACCTATTGAGCAGGGTACTCTATGTACCAACCATCACCAAGAATCTAATGAGTGTTGGTCAGATTGTGGAGAAAGGTTTGCAGGTCAGATTCACACAACATGGAGCATATGTGGAGGACCCAAGACATGGTTTCAGAAGGATAGCCAAAGGGGAGAAATCAGGTAGATTATTTACATTTGAGCTAGAAGATACAAAAAACATTGCTTTGTATAGTTACAAGGATGAATTTTGGTAAACTTATTTCTCAGTGTATGGTTTATCAATTTGAGTGATTCCACTTGTGATTGGTAGCTTGTTAAGGTACTTTAATACTCCCAAAAGGAATTGTTTCAATTTCTAGTGTGCTGGTCACACTGAGCATAACACTGAGCAGGTGTCATTACAGAAATAGCAAGTTTTCTAGAATTTGTGAAGTGCAAAGTTGTCTGTTTTGATTTTGTCATTACACAAATCATTTGCAAAGTACATATATGGTTTCTTTGTGTCATTTGGAAGCTAAGCAAGTGTACTAAGCATATCTGGAGCCAAAGGAGGGCAGGTGTGAAGCAGGTTTTGTAGCATCAACCCATTTCTTGAGTGCATCCAACCATCACTCCCAACAGTGGTATCAGAGCAAAGAAGGTAAACATGGGTGATGGTTTCCCTTCATTCATTGACAAATTGGACAGAAACAATTATCAGGCTTGGTCATTGAGAATGAAGACCTATCTACAAGGGAGAAGCTTATTTGGATACATATCAGGAGATGAGGAATTGCCCTCATTCAAGACTAGAGGACTACCCACAAAGGATGAACATGAAAGACTCAACCAATGGTGTGCAAAGGATGCTTTGGCAAGGTCTTACCTTCTAAACTCTATATCTGACTTTCTTTTACCTCATGTAAGGAATTGTAAGACTTCCCAAGAGACTTGGGAAACCTTGTCAAACTATTTTTCTTCCAACACAAGGGCTAGGAAGAATCAATTGTGGATTGAGTTCACAACCCTTAGGAAGCAGCCCAAGCAATCAGTCTCAGAGTATGTGACAAAGATCAAAGATGTGGCAGACCAATTAGCAAGCATTGGAGAGGAGATTGAAGAGGAGCAAATAGTCAGGCAAGTAACAAATGGACTCAAGGCAGATGATAAGTGGGAAAGTTTCACCACTGCAATGGACCTCTATATGGACATGCATACCCCTGATCTCACAACACTCATGGGCCAACTATTTACACATGAAGCAAAGTTTACAAAGGCTGGAGATCAATCAAAAGGTAACAACCCCTCTGCTCTCTATACTGATAAGAAAGTTAAAGATAAAGGTAAAGGGAAGAAACAGGATGAAGAAGGCTCTACCTCTCAAGCTAATTATGCAGGGAGAGGTAGATCATCTAAAGGAAGAGGCAGAGGAGGTAAGTCAGGTAGGGGGAGACCCTACAACTCATCACCATGCAACATTTGTGGATTGTCCAATCATACCACAGATGAATGCTACAAGAACTACAAGAATCAGAGAGGAAGAGGCTACTCAAGAGGTGGATACTCTCAAGGCAGAGGCAGATTCAACCAACATCAAGGCTACAATGGATACAACAACCAATACAACAACAACTACAACAACAACAACCACAATGGTAACTACCAAGGTGGATTCAGAAATAGAAGAGACTACAACAATTACACAGAGGAGCAAGATGACTCCCTATTGATCATGAATATGACCTCCAAGGCAGGTACAAATGATGATCATTTATTTTATATTGACTCAGGATGTTCTAACCATGTAGCTGGCAATGTGGCACTACTTTCTGATTTGGAAGAGCCCAAGGGCAAACATCAGGTACAAACAGGTGATGACACTAAACACTCTGTTGTCAAAATTGGAAATGTGAAGACATGTGATGGTAACCAGAACCTATTGAGCAGGGTACTCTATGTACCAACCATCACCAAGAATCTAATGAGTGTTGGTCAGATTGTGGAGAAAGGTTTGCAGGTCAGATTCACACAACATGGAGCATATGTGGAGGACCCAAGACATGGTTTCAGAAGGATAGCCAAAGGGGAGAAATCAGGTAGATTATTTACATTTGAGCTAGAAGATACAAAAAACATTGCTTTGTATAATTACAAGGATCAAACACATTCAGAGTTAGAAATATGGCACAAGAGATTAGGGCACATAGGTGAAAGAACCCTAAAGCAGATGTGCAGGGATCAATGTGTGCTTGGGATACCTAATGTGTCCAAGCAACACATGATTTACAAGTGTGGATCATGTCAATTTGGTAAGTCTCACAGATTACCCTACTCAAGGAAAGGTTTCATGCATGAAGACTACCTAGACTTGGTACACACAGATGTTTGGGGACCTAGCAAGGACCCTTCTATTTCAGGTTCAAGGTATTATGTGTCCTTCATTGATGACTATAGCAGGTGGACCATTTTATATTTTATGAAGCATAAAGATGAAGTGTTTAATTGTTTCAAAAGATATCTTGCACTTGTTGAAAACCAAACAGGAAGAAGCTTGAAGAGGCTAAGGTCAGATGGTGGAGGAGAGTACTTCTCAAATGAGTTTGAAGATTTCTTGCAGGAAAGAGGCATCAAAAGGGAGATTACTACAAGGTACTCACCTAAACAAAATGGGGTAGCTGAAAGAAGGAATAGACTCATAGTAGAAACAGCTAGGTCTATGCTTAATGAGAAAAAGTTGCCAAATTATCTTTGGGCAGAGAGTGTATCCACTACCACCTATCTCATAAATAGGTTGCCATCCAAATCACTTGATGGCATGACACCATATGAAGCTTGGCATGGTAAGAGACCCTCTCTGGATCATTGCAAAATCTTTGGTTGTGTTGCATATGTGCACATTCCCTCACAGGTAAGGGGAAAGCTAGACCCCAAGGCTGAAAAATGTATCTTCATTGGTTATGATTTGAATCAAAAGGGATACAGATTCTACAATCCAACAAACAAAGGTTTCAAGGTAAGCAGAGATGTCATCTTTGATGAGAATGAATCTTGGTATGAAAATGAATGCAGGAAAGTTAGTCTACCCTATGACATGGAAGAGGATTTCCCAAAGCTCACCAAGGAGGAACAAATTCAGCAAGAAGATTCAAGCTCAGATGATGATGATACAATAAATCTTGAAGAGTTCAAGGCTTGGAAGTCCAAAGGGAAGATGAAGATGAAGCAACTAGAAGATAAACCAGAATCCTCAACACAAGCAATGAGGAGATCTCAGAGAGAAAAGAAGAAGCCTATCAGATTTGGGTATGACACATCACTTGTAACTAAACATTCTGTATATCTTGCAAAGGACTTGTTGAATGAAGAACCAGGTACCTATGAAGAAGCAATTACCAAACCAGAATGGAAAGAAGCCATGGATGAAGAGATGGAAGCTCTCAAGGAAAGTGATACTTGGGACTTGGTACCCAAGAAAGACTCTATGAAGGTAATAGGATCCAGATGGATCTACAAACTAAAGAAGAATTCAGATGGAACAATAAACAGGTACAAAGCTAGGTTGGTAGCCAAGGGTTTTGCACAAACCCAAGGCATTGATTATGAGGAGACATTTTCTCCTGTGGCTAAGATGCCAACTATCAGAATATTGGTGAGTGTAGCTGCATCCAAGAATTGGAATATGTACCACATAGATGTCAAGAATGCTTTCTTGAATGGATGGATATCTGAAGAAGTCTACATGTCACAACCACCTGGCTATGAAGATCCAAAAAAGGTACATTATGTTTGTAAATTGAAGAAGGCCCTGTATGGTTTAAAGCAGGCACCTAGAGCATGGAATTACAGGTTGACAACCTATCTCCTAGACCAAGGATTTGTGATGAGTAAAGCAGACACTTCTCTATTCATAAAGAGAAGTAGTACAGAGGTAATTTACTTATGTGTTTATGTTGATGACATCATCATTACAGGCAATGATGTCAATGGGATTAGACACATCAAAGGACAGATGATGAAAGAATTCAAGATTAGTGATCTTGGATTATTGAAGTACTTCTTAGGTCTTGAGTTAGTCTACACCAACTCAGGTATATATATCACTCAAAAGAAGTATGTGCAGGATATGGTCAAGAAGTTT
>CM035426.1:64680331-64697831 GCA_020310875.1 Ceratopteris richardii
CATCTGCAAACCTCTTTGTTTTATATACCCACTTACATCCAATGACCTTCTGATTCTTTGGTCTTGGTACTAGTTCCCAAGTTTCATTTTCAAGTAGAGCATCATACTCTTCCTGCATTGCCTTCTCCCAATTCTGTTTACCTTTGGCTTCTTCATAAGTGGTTGGATCTTCTTCTGTTTTCACAATGTAAGCATAATCTTTTGTTGTTAGGAAAGATGTATCATAACTATACCTTATAGGTTCTTTCCTTTCCCTTGTAGATCTTCTGATTTCTGCACTTCTTGAAGTTTTAGCCTCATTTGATTCTGGATCAAATCTTGGCCCTTCTTCTACATGATCCTGCACTCTACTTCTAGAGTCAACTTCATCAACAATTTCTTCACATACTTTTACCTTTGCCTTCCCTTTCCTTTGCATCTCTTCAACACCTGCAAACTCATTTGGTGATCCTGTATACCATATATTTTGCTCATCAAATGTCACATCTTTAGTAACAAGAAATTTCTTTGTGGATGGACTCCACAACCTGTAACCCATCTGTCTATCATCATATCCAATAAACACATACTTTTTTGCTTTTGGTTCTAGCTTATGTCTTAATTGTGAAGGAACATAAGCATATGCAATACATCCAAATACCTTACAATGATCAAGAGTAGGCTTCTTACCCCACCATGCTTCATAAGGGGTTCCTCCATCCAAAGCTTTGCAAGGCAACCTATTCACAAGGTATGTTGCAGTGTTAATGGCTTCTGCCCATAAATAATTTGGACAATTCTTTTCCTTCATCATGGCTCTTGCAAACTCTACAAGAGTCCTATTCCTCCTTTCTGCTACTCCATTCTGTTGAGGGGAGTACCTGCAAGTTACTTCTCTTTTGATACCTGCATTCCACAAATAATCATCAAACTCTTTAGAGAAATACTCTCCCCCTCCATCTGATCTTAACCTCTTGAGCTTTTGCCCTGTGATCCTTTCTGCATAAGCATGAAAATGTTTGAATGTCTTGAAAACTTCTGATTTATCCTTGATTACATACAAAGTAATCCACCTGGTTGCATCATCAACAAACAACACATAATATCTGGATCCATTTATGCTATAGTCCCTTGAGGGACCCCATACATCTGTATGAACCAATTCAAGCATATTTGAATGCTTGTACCCTGATTTGTTATAAGAACTCTTATGTGCTTTACCTAATTGACAAGCTTCACACTTGTACACCATATGTTGTCCTTCAATGTTTGGCAACCCAAGCACCACCTGATTCTTTGACATCTCCTTTATAGCTCTCTCATTGAAATGACCTAGCCTTTTATGCCATAGGTCTAATTCAGATACCTTTTGACTTCCATAGGTAAATAATGCATGTCCCACATTACCTTGGATTTTGAGAGTGAACAATCTTCCTTCCTTTTTACCTGCAATTATGTTTCTATATCCCTGAGTTGGATTTTGTACATAAACACCATCATTTGTGAATCTTACCTCATATCCTTTTTCCACAATTTGCCCTACACTTATCAAATTTTTAGGAATAGTAGGAACATAAAGTACCTTGCTCAGAAGTGTACTTCCACTCTTTGTCTTCACTGATCCAATGCTCTCCACTTTATGTTTGGTATTGTCACGTGTCTGAACTGTATGTCCATTTACCCTTGCTTCCATATCAGTCATCAAAGATAGATTCCCACTCAGATGGTTGCTGCACCCTGAGTCAATATAAAACACTCTTTGATCTTCTCCCATTGATTCATGAGTTGCATTCAAGATAAGAGTCATGTCATCCTTCTGATCTGATGCATAATTGTAATAATTATTGTTGTAGGACTGAGATTGGAAGTTTCTTCCACCTCCTCTACCATATGATGTCCTACCTCCTCTTCCTCTGAAATTGCCTCTTTGGTTTCTGCCTCCTCTACCTCTTTGATTATAATTCTGATTATTGCTTCCACCATTTTGATTATTATACCAACAATCATTTGCCAAATGATTTGTTCTGCCACAAATCCAACAAGCTTTAGCATTATCTTTATTCTTACCTCCTCTTCCTTTACCTCTGAAATTCATCTTCCCTTTTGTGAAGTTAGCTTGATTTGAATTCCCTTCATCATCATTTGATTGCTTTCCCTTGCCATTCTTTTTCTTGTCCTTGGAGTACATAGCTTGACTTGTACTTCTATCATTGTCTCCTTTAAGATCCTGCTCAAAGGTTAGCATGTGTCCTAGCAATTGATTAAGATCAGGAGTAAAGTGATCAAGTGACAATTCTATGGACAATATAAAAGGCTTCCACTTCTCATCTCCTCTCAAACCTGTAAGTATTTGTCTTACCAACTTTTCCTCTTCAATGTCTTCATCCACTGCTCCCAAGCTATCTGCAATATCTTTCATCCTTGCCACATAATCTGAAATTGATTGTGAGCTCTTCTTCTTGAAGGTTGTGAACTCAGCCCATAGTGAGGACTTCCTTGACTTAGTTGTATTTTGGAAATGCTCTTCCAAGGCATTCCAAACATCTGTAGCACTTTCCAAACCTCTAATGTGAGGTAGAAGGTAATCATTTATAGCCATGTAGATGATACTCCTTGCTTGAGCATCCTTTCTCATCCAAGTCTTCAACATTGCAAGCTCTTCCCTAGTAGGAATACTAGGATTTGCAAACTCAGGTTTTTCTTCATCTCCTATAATAAATGATATAAGATCTTTGCTCATGAGGCGTGCTTCCATCCTCATGGACCATGCTGGATAGTTCTCCCTATCTAGCTTATCAATCTGCAAGCTTTCTCCCATCTTGTGTTCACCTGTGTATTGAAATCTTCAAGCTTTACAAACAATGTATGTACCTTTACTTCGAATTAGACTCCTTTTGCCTTTCTTGATGTCAAATAGTCTTCTCCTCAAGCTTTGATTCCAAGCTTTCACTTCTTAGTCCTTCAAGTGTTAAATTTCTTGAATCTGCAGCAGTCGGGATCCTCCTTTCCTTAATTTGATATCTCCTGCTCTGATACCACTGATGGAGAGTGTTAATCTCCAAAAGAACAACCTACTCTTGTGATTAGAGCACCTCTATACCAAGAGTAAGTCAAAAACTTTCACTAATTTAGAGAATCAATTACTAACTACCAAAGGATTAACAAATCTGTGAAGAAGATGAAACACAGAAAAGTCTGCTGCACTATTTCTCCACATTGACCTATCAAACATGTAAAGTTTTTTATGAAACTTTGTACGAAGTATCTTCTAGAGATTGCGCACCTCCTCCAAGTTGAATTACTTCAAAAGCTTTAGTATAACTTGAGAAATCAACTTCACAAGTTACCTATGTCAGAAACTGTCATTCAGAACTGTCGATTTTACACCTGCAACTTTTAAGACTTGGTTCTCCTTGAATAGAACCCGTTTAAGCAAATGCTTCTAGCCATGAGTAGCTTGTCTTTCAACTTAAAGATTAAGTCCTCACTCATGCAAAACTTTAAACTGTGCTGGGAGAAATGATCAAAACATTAAGTTCGAAATCTGCGCCTGTTTTTAGGAACCTGTGAATACACTTCACATATGAATGTTCCTACACTTAATTCTCTAAGCCTGATTACAATTGGAAGCTAAAACTTTGTACAGAGGTCGAGCAACTCTAGACTTAGACTTGTACAAAAGCATTTCACAGTTGATCTACTGTAGAAGGAGAAGACGCAGAAACATCGGGCGCAATATTTTTGATTACTCAGAAAAATTTACAGTTGAGTGATGAGAGAAAACTCAACTAACTTTTTCTCTATCTCATGACATCTAACTTCCTCATTCTTGACTTCTAACTATTGTCACATATGCTCTCATGCTTGCCCCGACTTTTCTCAAAGTATTTATAGATAAATTTGTACATGATTCTTACTAAACAAAAGATCTAAGTCAGTTATGACTATACTAATGTACATATGTGTACACTTCTCTTATCCTCTGAATGTAATCTTCTTCCAAACTTTAAGAATTGATTCTTCCTTCATCCTTTAATCTTCCAAGCCTTCAATTGGTGATTGGTCTGCACCAACATCTATCTATCTATCTATCTATCTATCTATCTATCTATCTATCTATCTATCTATCTATCTATCTATCTATCTATCTATCTATCTATCTATCTATCTATCTATCTATCTATCTATCTATCTATCTATCTATCTATCTATCTATCTATCTATCCATCTATCTATCTATGTAACCATCTATCTATCCATCTATCTATGTATCTATTTATCCATGTATCTATCTATCCATCTATCTATCTATTTATCTAAATGTCTCTCTATCTATGTATCAATCCATCCATCTATCTATCTATCTATCTATCTATCTATCTATCTATCTATCTATCTATCTATCTATCTATCTATCTATCTATCTATCTATCTATCTATCTATCTATCTATCTATCTATCTATCTATCTATCTATCTATCTATCTATCTATCTATCTGTTGGAGAAACAATCACTAACTGGACATATATTTGAAGGTCAAATCTTAGGAAGAAAACCCCATGCCTATGTGAAGGGAAAAATTCACAAATGTATCATATTTGTAAAGTTAGTTCACTTTAGTTCTAGAAGTTTTTTAAAATCAGGAAAATAAGAAAATCTATATAAGTTAGTTTGTATCACTTGACGTAGAGAGAGAGAGAGAATAGAGAGAAGAAGTAGAAGAAGGAGTTCATTTATACGACTGTGTATAATCGGGATTCTCTGAGTGAGAAAGCATCTGTAAAACTTTTGAGTTTTCATAGCTATGAGAAAGAACTGAGTAAAGTTCTGTGTATGAGTCTCTCTCCATCATCTCCATAATTACCTACTGTGTGATGAGTTAAAAAGATCAAGTTTTCCAAGCAACTCGATGCCTGGCATCGAATCTCTGTTGATAAGTCATATTTTCATTTATCCTTTTCATTCAGTACTGAAGTGTTTGAAAACATGACGTTGTTGGAGCAACTTGATGCCTGGTTTCGAATTCCAGTTGATAAGTCATATTCTAAGTGTGCATGAAATCACCTATAGTTTTGGTGTCCAAAAGATCAAGATTTTATGCGGGAAGTCGATGCCCGACATCGAATCCCTACTAAAAAGTGGCCAAAAACATCCCAAGTCAATGCCCGGCATCGAATTCTCGTTGCAAGTCGATGCTAGGCATCGAATTCTAATTTTAAACAGGCGCTCTTACTATAACAGGAAAGATTTCCAATTTTGGAAGGTCATAGAGGGTCATCTTGTGAGAGCCATAACTTGAGTTCTAGAGATCCGTTTGATGCATATGATAGCTTGTTGGAAAGCTCTACTCTTGTAGTTTCAGCCTCTAAAGTTTCATGGAGAAATAATACTTGAGCTAGGAGAAAGTAGCAAAATACTGAAGGTATGTCATTTCGGTGACTAGGAATTTCTGTAGAAGCAAAGTTCTCACTTTAGGCTATCATTTCTCAAAGTTTGGAGTGGCAATGAGTTAATGGTGACCATAGAGGTGTTCTAGTGTCACATTAATTCATTTCTTGTGTTGTTTCATACATCAATAAGTGGTATCAGAGCAGAAAGATTCTCGAGAGCAGAAGACGACAAAGGTACGAGAAGTTTTGTAAAGTTTTCCATTAAAGTTTGAAAGGTGAAGCATTTGAAGACACAAGGCATCAAAAGGTTACTTAAAAAGTATCCTCATACACAAAGAGCTTCAAAAGGTATTATCCTTTATCCTTTAAGCTCAGAGGTTGCAGCAGAAGGAAAGAACTATGGCAGATCATATCTCCATTGACAAACTGGACAGAGATAATTACCCCGCATGGGTAATGAGAATGGAAGCCTTACTTATGAGTAAGGATCTCATGATATATGTTACAGGTGAAGAAGAGAAGCCAGTATTCGAAGATGAAAGCCGACCAAAGAAAGAAGAACTAGATGCTTTAAAGCATTGGCAGAAGAAGGATGCAAGTGCAAAAGCCTACATCTACAATACAATCTCTGATCATTTGCTACCACACATCAGAGGATTGGAATCATCTGAAGATATATGGAATGCATTGGAGTATCATTTCCAAAGTACTACTAAAGCACGGAAAGCCAGTCTATGGTCAGAGTTTACAACATTCAAGAAGAAGCCAAGTCAAACCATTAGTGATTATGTCACTAAGATGAAGGATCTAGCAGATAGTCTTGGATCCATAGATGAAGATGTTGAAGATCACAGATTGGTTGCTCAATTACTTGCAGGTTTGAGAGGGGATGAAAGGTGGAAACCTTTTGTCTTATCAACAAAACTTTCATTAAATCATTATGTTCCAGACTTGAACCAGTTGTTTGGTTTGATGCTCACATATGAGCAAGACTTGAAGGGAGATGGAGATAAAGGACAAAGTTCTGCAATGTACATGAAGAACAAGAAGAAAGGAGATAAAGGTAAAGCAAAGGATGAAGAGGAGTCTAGTTCTGAAGCTTATTATGCAAGAGGTAAAGGCACTGGTAGAGGAAGAGCAAGAGGTTTTGGAAGAGGTAGAGGTAATCAAAATAATAACAAGAAGGCTTGCTGGATCTGTGGATTGAGTAATCATTTGGCTCATGACTGTTGGCAAAATCAACAAGGATCAAACCAGAATCAAAACAGCAATAGCAGAGGTCGAGGTGGAAGATATCAAAGTAATTTTCAGAGCGGTAGACAAAGTCAAAGAGGAGGCTACGGTAGAGGTGGAGGAAGAAGTTGGGGACAGAATCAATCCTACAACACCACCTACTACAACTATGCAAATGACACACAGAATGAAAGTCATACATCATTGATGATGAACTCAAACAACACATCAGATAAAGAAGATCTAAAGGTATTTTACATTGACTCTGGATGTTCTAATCATTTGTCAGGAAACATAGAATTGATGTCAGAATTAGAAAATGGCATTTCTAGTCATACAGTTCAAACAGGTGATAATACAAGACATAGTGTACATTCAATTGGAAAAGTGAAATGCAAGAGTGGAGCAGATTTGCTAACCAATGTTTTGTATGTTCCTACAATACCTAAAAACTTGATTAGTGTGGGACAGATAGTTGAAAAAGGTTTTCAAGTTAGGTTTACAAATGAAGGAGTATTTGTTGAAGATCCAGAGAATGGATATAATCAGATTGTCTCTGGTAAGAAAGAAGGTAGACTCTTTACTTTAAGAGTACAAGGGAACATTGGTCAAGCTTTGCTCACACATGGTGAATCAGTGATTACAGAACTTGATCTCTGGCATAAGAGATTAGGTCATTTCAATGAAAGAGGAATTAAAGCTATGGTTGCTAATCAGTCTGTACTAGGATTACCAAATGTGCAAAGTCAACATATGGTTTAAAAATGTGAAGCATGTCAAATGGGAAAAGCACACAGGTTACCATTTCAAAAGAAAGGTTTCAAACATGATGGAGTACTTGAGCTCATTCATACAGATGTATGGGGACCAACAAAAGAAGGATCTATCAGTGGCTCAAGGTACTATGTTCTTTTCATTGATGATGCTACAAGATGGATAACATTATATGTTTTGAAGGAAAGATCAGAAGTGTTTGGAGCTTTCAAGCATTTTCATGCATATGCAGAGAGAGTCACAGGTCAAAAGCTTAAGAGACTGAGGTCTGATGGAGGGGGAGAATATTTCTCCCAAGATTTCAATGATTATCTTTGGAATGCAGGTATTAAGAGAGAAATAACTTGCAGGTATACACCACAACAAAATGGTGTAGCAGAAAGAAGGAACAGGACTTTGGTTGAGTTTGCTAGAGCTATGCTAAAGGAGAAGAACTGTCCAAATTATCTTTGGGCTGAGGCTGTAAATAGAGCTACATATCTTGTGAATAGATTACCATGTGCAGCTCTGAATGGAATGACTCCATATGAAGCTTGGTGGGGTAAGAAACCAACACTAGATCATTGTAGCGTGTTTGGATCAATTGCATATGCTTATGTGCCATCACAACTTAGGCATAAACTTGAACCAAAGGCAGAAAAATATGTGTTCATTGGTTATGATGAAAAGCAGATGGGTTACAGGTTGTGGAATCCTTTAACCAAACAATTTCTTGTTTCTAGAGATGTTACATTTGATGAACAGAAAAGTTGGTATGTAGATCATGTTGGTGCAGACCAATCACCAATTGAAGGCTTGGAAGGTTAAAGAGTGAAGGAAGGATCAACTATTGAAGCTTGGAAGAAAGACATATTCAGAGCATAAGAGAAGTGTACACATATGTACATTAGTATAGTCATAGGTGACTTAGATCTTTGTTTGAGTAAGAATCTTGTACAAATTATCTATAAATACTTTGGGAAAAGTCGGGGCATGTATGAGAGCATATGTGAAAATAGTTAGAAGCCAAGATTGAGGAAGTTAGAAGTCATGAGATAGAGAAAAGTTAGTTGAGTTAGCTCTCATCACTCAGTTGTAAACTTTTCTGAGTAATTGAAAATCTTGCGCCCGATGTTTCTGCGTGTTCTCCTTCTACAGTAGATCAATCATGAAATGCTTTTGTACAAGTCTAAGTTGGAAGGTGCTTGACCTCTGTACAAAGTTTTAGCTTCTAATTGCAGTCAGGCTTAGAGAATTAAGTGTAGGAACATTCATATGTGAAGTGTGTTCACAGGTTCCTAAAATAGGCGCAGATTTCGAAGTTAATGTTTTGATCATTTCTCCTAGCACAGTTTAAAGTTTTGCATGAGTGAGGGCTTAATCTTTAAGTTGAAAGATAAGCTACTTATGACTAGAAGCATTTTGTAAAACGGGTTCGACATTGTGAGAACCAAAGTTAAGAAGTTAGGGGTGTCAAATCGACTTCCCAGAAGTACAGATTTGGACATAGGTAACTTGTGAAGTTGATTTCTCAAGTTATACTGAAGCTTTTGAAGTAATTCAACTTGGAGGAGATGCGCAATCTTTAGGAGATGATTCGTACAAAGTTTCATCAAAAACTTTACACGTTTGATAGGTCAATGTGTAGAAATAGTGCAGCAGACTTTTCTGTGTTTTATCTTCTTCACAGATTTTCTCAATTTTGATAAGTTGGAGATTGATCCTCTAAATTAGTGGAGTTTTTGACTTACTCTTGGTATAGAGGTGCTCTAATCACAAGAGTAGGTTGTTCTTTTGGAGATTAACACTCTCCATCAGTGGTATCAGAGCAGGAGACATCAAAATCAAGGAAAGGAAGGTCCCGACTGCTGCAGATTCAAGAAGTTCAACATTTGAAGAACTAAGAAGTGAAAGCTTGGAGTCAAAAGCCTGAGGAGAAGACTACTCGACATCAAGAAAGGCAAAAGGAGTCTAATTCGAAGTAAAGGTACATACATTGTTTGTAAAGCTTGAAGATTTCAATACACAGGTGGATACAAGATGGGAGATGCTCTACAGATAGAGAAATTGGATAGGGAAAACTATCCTGCATGGTCAATGAGGATGGAAGCTCATCTTATGAGCAAAGATTTAATTGGTTACATCACAGGAGAAGAAGAGAAGCCAGAGTTCAGAGATCCTAGTGTTCCAACTAGGGAAGAGTTAGCAGATCTGAAAAATTGGATGAAGAAAGATGCTCAAGCTAGGAGCATTATCTATATGGGAGTCAATGATTACTTGTTACCTCATATTAGAGGTCTTGAAAGTGCAACTGATATATGGAATGCTTTGGAGGAGCATTTCCAGAACACTACAAAGTCAAGGAAGGCATCCTTATGGGCAGAGTTTACTACCTTCAAGAAGAAGGCCTCTCAATCCATCTCAGACTATGTAACAAGGATGAAAGATATTGCAGATGCTTTAGGAGCTGTTGATGAAGACATTGAGGAAGATAAATTGGTAAGGCAAATCCTTACAGGGTTGAGAGGTGATGACAAATGGAAGCCATTTATTTTGTCTACAGAGTTATCACTTGACCATTTCACTCCTGATTTAAATCAATTGTTAGGTCATATGCTAACATTTGAGCAGGATGTTAAAGGAGATGGTGAAAAGAGTGCAGGTCATGCAATGTACTCAAAGGACAAGAAGAAGAATAGCAAAGGAAAACAACAAGCAGTTGAAGATGAAGGAACAACTACTCAAGCCAACTTCCTAAGAGGAAGAGGAGGTGGCAAAGGTAGAGGAAGAGGCAGGAACAATAAAGATGGAAGCAAAGCTTGCTGGATTTGTGGTAAGACAAATCACTTAGCTAATGATTGTTGGCATAATAATCAGAATAATGGTGGATACAATCAAAATTATAATTCAAGAGGAAGAGGTGGCAGAAATCAAAGAGGTAATTACAGAGGTAGAGGTGGAAGGAATTACTTTGGAAGAAATGCAGGTAGAGGATTCCAAAGTCAACAATACAACAACACCTACTACAATTATGCTTCAGATCAAAAGGAAGATTCAACATTGATAATGAATGCAACTTGTGAAAGGCAGAATGAAGATCAAAGAGTCTTCTACATTGACTCAGGATGTAGCAATCACCTGAGTGGTAACATATCTTTGATGACTGATTTGGAGAGTAAAGTTTTTAATCATGTTGTTCAAACAGGTGACAACACAAAACACAATGTGAAGTCAATTGGATCAGTGAAGGCCAAGGATGGAAGCACCTTATTGAGTAAGGTTTTGTATGTTCCTACAATCCCTAAGAATTTGATAAGTGTAGGACAAATTGTTGAAAAGGGATATGAAGTAAGGTTCACTAATGATGGAGTATATGTGGAAGACCCTAGCCAAGGGTATAAACAGATTGTTTCAGGAAAAAAGGAAGGAAGATTATTTACATTGAAGATTCAAGGCAATATTGGTCATGCTATGTTCACATATGGAGGACATAAGATCTCTGAGTTAGATCTTTGGCACAAGAGGCTTGGACATTTCAATGAAAGAGGTATTAAAGATATGGTTAACAATGGTTCAGTGCTTGGATTGCCTAATGTTGCAGGTCAACATATGACATACAAATGTGAGGCATGTCAATTAGGTAAGGCTCATAAACATTCCTATTCCAAGCATGGTTTTATGTACTCAGAGAAGCTTGAGTTGGTACACACAGATGTGTGGGGACCATCAAAAGATTTCAGTATAAATGGATCAAGGTATTATGTGATTTATGTTGATGATGCTACTAGGTGGATCACTATCTATGTGATCAAAGATAAGTCAGAAGTGTTTAATACATTTAAACACTATCATGCATATGCAGAAAGAATTACAGGTCATAAGTTGAAAAGACTAAGGTCAGATGGAGGGGGAGAGTATTTCTCAAATGAGTTCAGTGATTACTTATGGAATGCAGGTATAAAAAGGGAAGTTACTTGCAGGTACTCTCCTCAACAAAATGGTGTAGCAGAAAGGAGAAATAGAACTCTTGTTGAGTTTGCAAGATCCATGATGAAGGAGAAAAATTGCCCTAATTATTTGTGGGCTGAGGCTGTAAATACAGCCACTTATTTGGTCAATAGGTTACCATGTAAAGCCCTGCAGGGTATGACACCATATGAGGCTTGGTGGGGTAAGAGACCTACCTTGGATCATTGCAGAGTTTTTGGATGTGTGGCATATGCATATGTGCCATCACAATTAAGGCACAAGTTGGAGCCTAAAGCTGAAAAATATGTTTTCATTGGCTATGATGACAAGCAGATGGGCTATAGATTGTGGAGTCCATCAACAAAACAATTTATGGTTTCTAAAGATGTTACATTTGATGAACAAAGCTCTTGGTATGCAGGTACAATCAACATCAATACAGGTGATGAAGAAGAAGTGAGTCAAAGAAAAGGTAAATCAAAAGTTCAGATATTTGATGAGCAAGAGAATAATGAAGTGCAGGTTGAAGTGGAAGAGACACCAAGATTTGATCCTGAATGTGAAGAGCCAGAAAGCTCAAGGAGTGGAGAACTCAGAAGGTCATCAAGAAATAGGTGGCAACCTACAAGGTATAGTTATGATACTTCATTTCTAGCCACAAAAGATTATGCTTATATGGTGAATACAGATGAAGACCCTTCTACATATGAAGAGGCAAAAGGTAAGGAAAAATGGGAGAGTGCTATGCAGGAAGAATATGATGCACTATTGGAGAATCAAACATGGGATTTGGTTCCAAAACCAAATAGTCAGAAGATTATTGGATGCAAGTGGGTCTACAAGACAAAAAGGTTTGCAGATGGAAGTGTGTCTAGATACAAAGCTAGACTTGTTGTGAAAGGCTTTGCTCAAACATATGGTATTGATTATGATGAGACCTATAGTCCTGTGGCAAAGATGACAACCATAAGGACACTCATTGCTATTGCTGCATGTAAAGGTTGGAAGCTATGTCAACTTGATGTGAAGAATGCTTTTTTGAATGGTTATATTTCAGATGATGTATTCATGGAGCAACCTCAAGGGTTCAGAGATAAAAGGTATCCAGATCATGTGTGCAAGCTCAAGAGAGCTTTGTATGGCTTGAAGCAGGCCCCAAGGGCATGGAACTATAGACTTGTGAAGTTCCTAAAAGAACTTGGTTTTCAGGTGTCTAAAGCAGATAGTAGCTTGCTTATCAAAGCAAGTGAAAATGGTTTCATATACATGTGCATATATGTTGATGATATAATTCTTACAGGTACAGATGAAGAAGGAATACAAAAGCTCAAGAGGCAAATGGAAAAGGAGTTCAAGATAAGTGACTTGGGAGACTTGTCATATTTCTTGGGCATGGAGATTACATATACTCAACATGGAGTATTTGTGACCCAAGAAAGGTATTTGAAGAACTTGTTAATCAAGTTTAAAATGGATGATTGCAGGGTAGCACCTACACCAATGGAGGTGAATCACAAATTGAGTAAGTATGGAGGTGAAGAATTCAAGGACATGAGACAATATCAGAGTTTGGTTGGTAGCCTTATCTATGCTACTCTAACTAGACCTGATTTATCATATGCAGTAGGGGTTTTGTCTCAATTCATGCATTGCCCAAGGAAAGAACATTGGATTGCAGGACAAAGGGTGTTGAGGTACATTAAGGGTACACTCAATGAAGGTTTGTATTATGGGTTTACCTCAGATACAAATATCAAAGTTTATATTGATGCAGATTGGGCAGGTAATCCAGATGATAGAAGATCAACCTATGGATACATGTGTTATGTGGGAGATAAGTTAATCTCATGGTGTTCTAAGAAGCAACATACAGTTGCTTTGTCTTCTACAGAAGCAGAGTATAAAGGCATGGTTGAAGCTGCAAAGGAAGTAATTTGGGTCAAGACATTGATGAAGAGTTTTGACATTGTGCATGGGGTACCAATTATATATGGAGATAACATGAGTTCATTGTATTTAGCTGCTAATCCTGTTTTTCATGCCAGGACCAAACATATTGAGATTCAGTATCACTTTCTAAGAGAGAAGGTGATGGATAAAGAGATTGAAGTAATCCATACTTCAACAAAAGATCAGATAGCTGATATGCTTACAAAAGGCTTGGATGGACCAAAGTTACAAAGGTTCAAAGACATGGCAGGTATAAAGAAGATAGTGAAGACCTCAATTGATGATTGAGGGGGAGCTGTTGGTGCAGACCAATCACCAATTGAAGGCTTGGAAGGTTAAAGAGTGAAGGAAGGATCAACTATTGAAGCTTGGAAGAAAGACATATTCAGAGCATAAGAGAAGTGTACACATATGTACATTAGTATAGTCATAGGTGACTTAGATCTTTGTTTGAGTAAGAATCTTGTACAAATTATCTATAAATACTTTGGGAAAAGTCGGGGCATGTATGAGAGCATATGTGACAATAGTTAGAAGCCAAGATTGAGGAAGTTAGAAGTCATGAGATAGAGAAAAGTTAGTTGAGTTAGCTCTCATCACTCAGTTGTAAACTTTTCTGAGTAATTGAAAATCTTGCGCCCGATGTTTCTGCGTGTTCTCCTTCTACAGTAGATCAATCATGAAATGCTTTTGTACAAGTCTAAGTTGGAAGGTGCTTGACCTCTGTACAAAGTTTTAGCTTCTAATTGCAGTCAGGCTTAGAGAATTAAGTGTAGGAACATTCATATGTGAAGTGTGTTCACAGGTTCCTAAAACAGGCGCAGATTTCGAAGTTAATGTTTTGATCATTTCTCCTAGCACAGTTTAAAGTTTTGCATGAGTGAGGGCTTAATCTTTAAGTTGAAAGATAAGCTACTTATGACTAGAAGCATTTTGTAAAACGGGTTCGACGTTGTGAGAACCAAAGTTAAGAAGTTAGGGGTGTCAAATTGACTTCCCAGAAGTACAGATTTGGACATAGGTAACTTGTGAAGTTGATTTCTCAAGTTATACTGAAGCTTTTGAAGTAATTCAACTTGGAGGAGATGCACAATCTTTAGGAGATGATTCGTACAAAGTTTCATAAAAAACTTTACACGTTTGATAGGTCAATGTGTAGAAATAGTGCAGCAGACTTTTCTGTGTTTTATCTTCTTCACAGATTTTCTCAATTTTGATAAGTTGGAGATTGATCCTCTAAATTAGTGGAGTTTTTGACTTACTCTTGGTATAGAGGTGCTCTAATCACAAGAGTAGGTTGTTCTTTTGGAGATTAACACTCTCCATCAGATCAAAGTCATACAGCTGAAGAATTTGAAGAAGAGGTAAGAAGATGTGAGAAAGGAAAATCAATTGTGTAGGTAAATAGAGATGAAGACTATATGCAAGCAAGTACATCCACAAGTGGATTAACAAGAAGAAATGAATAAGCTCCTATATTTGATGAAGAGGTGTATCCAGACACATATGAAGAATGTGAACCAAGAAGGTCAAGCAGGACTAGAAGACAACCAGAAAGGTATTCTTATGATACTTCTTACATAACTCAGAAGAACTATGCATATATGGTCAAAGATGATGAAGAACCTCAGAACTATGATGAAGCTAAAGGTAAGAAGCAATGGGAAGAAGCGATGAAGGAAGAGTTCAATGCACTGGAGGAGAACAAGACATGGGAACTTGTTCCTAAACCAAATGGTAAGAAAGTAATTGGAAATAAATGGGTTTATAAAGTGAAGAAGCTTGCAGATGGAAGTATAGCCAGATACAAAGCTAGATTGGTGGTGAAAGGCTATGCCCAGACCTATGGCATAGATTATGATGAGACATTCAGTCCCGTAGCTAAGATGTCAACTATAAGGACAATCATTGCTATTGCAGCTTCAAAAGGATGGACCCTAAGTCAATTGGATATAAAAAATGCCTTCTTGAATGGATACATATCAGATGAGGTATACATGGAACAACCTCAAGGGTTTATAGATTCCAGGTATCCAAATTCTGTTTGCAGGTTGAGAAGAGCATTGTATGGATTGAAGCAAGCTCCAAGAGCTTGGAACTATAGACTGGTGAAGGATCTCAATGATCTTGGATATCAAAGTTCAAAAGTAGACCCAAGTCTACTTATCAGAAGAACAGAGGAAGGTACAATCTACATTTGTATTTATGTAGATGACATTATAATCACAGGTACTTCAGATGAAGGAATCAAGGAGGTAAAGAGATTGCTTGAAAAAGAATTCAAGATCAGTGACCTAGGAAAGTTATCATACTTTCTTGGAATGGAAGTTACTTATACAGATCATGGCATATATGTGTCACAAGAAAGGTATCTTCTGAACTTGTTGAAGAAGTTTGATATGGAAAATTGCAGAGAAGCTTCAACTCCACTTGAAGTTAATCACAAGCTCAGTAAATATGATGGTGCAGACTACAAGGATATGAGGAAGTATCAATCTCTTGTGGGTAGTTTGATTTATGCTACACTAACAAGACCTGATCTTAGTTATGCAGTGGGAGTTTTGTCACAATTCATGCATTGTCCAAAGGACCCACATTGGATTGTAGGTCAAAGAGCTCTCAGATATATCAAAGGAACTATAAAAGAAGGATTATATTATCCTTTTACATCAGATTTGAAGTTGAGAGCCTATAGTGATTCAGATTGGGCAGGTAACCAGGATGACAGAAGATCAACTCATGGTTACATGATATACATTGGTGATAAGCTTGTAAGTTGGTGTTCAAAGAAACAACATACAATAGCATTATCATCAACTGAAGCAGAGTACAAAGGACTTGTGGAAGCAGCTAAGGAAGTCATATGGATGCAGACATTGTTCAAGAGCTTAGGCATTGATCAAGGTACACCTACAATATTTGGAGATAATATGAGTTCACTTTATCTTGTAGCAAATCCAGTATTTCATGCAAGGACAAAGCACATAGAGATACATTATCATTTTCTCAGAGAAAAGGTAATGGAGAAGGAGATTGAAGTGGAGTACATTTCTACTAAAGATCAGATAGTAGACATAATGACAAAGAGCTTGGATGGTGTGAAGACCAGCAGATTCAAAAGCATGGCAGGAGTAAAAGAAAAGAAGATGATATGAAGAAACAGGGAATGTCAATTAGTGATTGAGGGGGAGCTGTTGGAGAAACAATCACCCCTGGACATATATTTGAAGGTCAAATCTTAGGAAGAAAACCCCATGCCTATGTGAAGGGAAAAATTCACAAATGTATCATATTTGTAAAGTTAGTTCACTTTAGTTCTAGAAGTTTTTTAAAATCACGAGAATACGAAAATCTATATAAGTTAGTTTGTATCAACTAACGCAGAGAGAGAGAGAGAGAGAGAGAGAGAGAGAGAGAGAGAGAGAGAGAGAGAGAGAGAGAGAGAGAGAGAGAGAGAGAGAGAGAGAGAGAGAGAGAATAGAGAGAAGAAGTAGAAGAAGGAGTTCATTTATACGACTGTGTATAATCGGGATTCTCTGAGTGAGAAAGCATCTATAAAACTTCTGAGTTTTCATAGCTATGAGAAAGAACTGAGTAAAGTTCTGTGTATGAGTCTCTCTCCATCATCTCCATAATTACCTACTGTGTGATGAGTTAAAAAGATCAAGTTTTCCAAGCAACTCGATGCCTGGCATCGAATCTCTGTTGATAAGTCATATTTTCATTTATCCTTTTCATTCAGTACTGAAGTGTTTGAAAACATGATGTTGTTGGAGCAACTCGATGCCTGGCATCGAATTCCAGTTGATAAGTCATATTCTAAGTGTGCATGAAATCACCTATAGTTTTGGTGTCCAAAAGATCAAGATTTTATGCGGGAAGTCGATGGCCAGCAGTGAATCCCTACTGAAAAGTGGCCAAAAACATCCCAAGTCCATGCCCGGCATCGAACTCTCGTTGCAAGTCGATTCTAGGCATCGAATTCTAATTTTAAACAGGCGCTCTTACTATAACAGGAAAGATTTCCAATTTTGGAAGGTCATACAGGGTCATCTTGTGAGAACCATAACTTGAGTTCTAGAGATCCGTTTGATGCATATGATAGCTTCTTGGAAAGGCTCTACTCTTCTAGTTTCAGCCTCTAAAGCTTCATGGAGAAATAATACTTGAGCTAGGAGAAATTAGCAAAATGCTGAACGTATGTCATTTCGGTGACTAGGAATTT
>CM035426.1:64707831-64710331 GCA_020310875.1 Ceratopteris richardii
TATAACAATCAAAATGGTGGAAGCAATAATCAGAATTATAGTCAAAGAGGTAGAGGAGGCAGAAATCAAAGAGGCAATTTCAGAGGAAGAGGAGGTAGGACATCATATGGTAGAGGAGGTGGAAGAAACTTCCAATCTCAGTCCTACAACAATAATTATTACAATTATGCATCAGATCAGAAAGATGACATGACTCTTATCTTGAATGCAACTCATGAATCAATGGGAGAAGATCAAAGAGTGTTTTATATTGACTCAGGGTGTAGCAACCATCTGAGTGGGAATCTATCCTTGATGACTGATATGGAAGCAAGGGTGAATGGACATACAGTCCAAACAGGTGACAATACCAAACATAAAGTGGAGAGCATTGGATCAGTGAAGACAAAGAGTGGAAGTACACTTCTGAGCAAGGTACTTTATGTTCCTACTATTCCTAAAAAATTTGATAAGTGTAGGGCAAATTGTGGAGAAAGGATATGAAGTAAGATTCACAAATGATGGTGTCTATGTACAAGATCCAAATCAGGGATATAGAAACATAATTACAGGTAAAAAGGAAGGAAGATTGTTCACTCTCAAAGTCCAAGGTAATGTGGGACATGCATTATTTACCTATGGAAGTCAAAAGGTATCTGAATTAGACCTATGGCATAAAAGGCTAGGTCATTTCAATGAGAGAGCTATAAAGGAGATGTCAAAGAATCAGGTGGTGCTTGGATTGCCAAACATTGAGGGGCAACATATGGTGTACAAGTGTGAAGCTTGTCAATTAGGTAAAGCACATAAAGGTTCTTATAACAAATCAGGGTACAAGCATTCAAATATGCTTGAATTGGTTCATACAGATGTATGGGGACCCTCAAGGGACTATAGCATAAATGGATCCAGATATTATGTGTTGTTTGTTGATGATGCAACCAGGTGGATTACTTTGTATGTAATCAAGGATAAATCAGAAGTTTTCAAGACATTCAAACATTTTCATGCTTATGCAGAAAGGATCACAGGGCAAAAGCTCAAGAGGTTGAGATCAGATGGAGGAGGAGAGTATTTCTCTAAAGAGTTTGATGATTATTTGTGGAATGCAGGTATCAAAAGAGAAGTAACTTGCAGGTACTCCCCTCAACAGAATGGAGTAGCAGAAAGGAGGAATAGGACTCTTGTAGAGTTTGCAAGAGCCATGATGAAGGAAAAGAATTGTCCAAATTACTTATGGGCAGAAGCCATTAACACTGCAACATATCTTGTGAATAGGTTGCCTTGCAAAGCTTTGGATGGAGGAACTCCTTATGAAGCATGGTGGGGTAAGAAACCTACCCTTGATCATTGTAGGGTTTTTGGATGTATTGCATATGCTTATGTTCCTTCACAATTAAGACATAAGCTAGAACCAAAAGCAGAGAAGTATGTGTTTATTGGATATGATGATAGACAGATGGGTTACAGATTGTGGAGTCCATCCACAAAGCAATTTCTTGTTACTAAAGATGTGACATTTGATGAGCAAAATATGTGGTATACAGGATCACTAAATGAGTATACAGGTGTTGAAGAAATTCAAAGAAAAGGAAAAGAAAAAGTAAAGGTATGTGAAGAAATTGTTGATGAAGTTGACTCTAGATGTAGAGTGCAGGATCATGTAGAAGAAGGGCCAAGATTTGATCCAGAATCAAATGAGGCTGAAACTTCAAGAAGTGCAGAAATCAGAAGATCTACAAGGGAAAGGAAAGAACCTATAAGGTATAGTTATGATACATCTTTCCTAACAACAAAAGATTATGCCTACATTGTGAAAACAGAAGAAGATCCAACTACTTATGAAGAAGCCAAAGGTAAACAGAATTGGGAGAAGGCAATGCAAGAAGAGTATGATGCTCTACTTGAAAATGAAACTTGGGAATTAGTACCAAGACCAAAGAATCAGAAGGTCATTGGATGCAAGTGGGTATATAAAACAAAGAGGTTTGCAGATGGTAAGGTGTCTAGATATAAGGCTAGACTTGTGGTCAAAGGTTATGCCCAAACTTATGGGGTAGATTATGATGAAACCTTTAGTCCTGTTGCTAAGATGTCTACAATTAGGACATTGATTGCTATTGCTGCTTGCAAGGGATGGAAATTATCACAATTGGATGTGAAAAATGCATTTTTAAATGGATACATTGCAGATGAAGTATATATGGAGCAACCAGAAGGCTTCATGGAATCAATTGAATCAGATTATGTGTGTAAGCTCAAGAGAGCTTTATATGGGTTGAAGCAAGCCCCAAGAGCTTGGAATTACAGATTGGTCAAGTTCTTGAATGAATGTGGATTTCAAGCATCAAAGGCAGATAGTAGCTTGCTAGTGAAGGCAAGTGAAAATGGATACATTTACATGTGCATTTATGTTGATGATATTATTGTTACAAGAACAGATGCTCAAGGAATCAATGAACTCAAGAAGCAAATAGAGAAGGAGTTTAAGATAAGTGACTTGGGAAACTTATCTTATTTT
>CM035426.1:64743196-64763196 GCA_020310875.1 Ceratopteris richardii
TTTGATTGTAAAAAAAGTCTTCTTTTATGGAAAAACTCGTGGATCCTCCTTGCTTTAAGCATAAGTGCATCTCCACCCTTGAATATGAGCTCATCTTGATCGTACAACATGGCTCAATCAACTTTCGCCATGTGGTGGCCCTTCAACCCTTCAATTTGCTTAAACTAGAAAACTGCGGTGATCCTGAAAATTGGACTTTGTACTCTTTGACCCTCCAAATAGGCTTTGATGAAGATGAAACTTTGTAGGACTATGTTTCCAAAGATCTCCTTCAGGAATATGCAGAAAAAACTCCCATCTGAATCTCCCTTGTACAAGTTTGACTACATTTGGAAGCTTGCAAGGTAGCATTAAGGTGTCTAGGAAGCTCTGATAGCCTTGAAAATTTGTACAAATATGTAGCCACATATGATCTTTATACATGCCAAACCATATGGCTAACATAAATTTCTATACAAGAATTTGTAGGGTCAAACTAGAAAAATTATATTTTTACAAAATGAACATGGGCTATAGACTGCCTTTGACAATCTTTAAAAGTATATGGATTTTCATCTAATTTGGTGACAATGAAATTTTTGCCCTAATTTCCCAACTTTGACCAGCTTTGACTAGCTTTGACCGCTACCCTGGACTTTCTTGATTTCTTTGAAACTTTGTATGTGACCTTCCTTTGACATCCTTGATGCATCCTGGACTTCTCGGGGAATTTTGGCTACCTTCACCAAATATGTTTTTTGTAGGCCTTCACAAGTGAGAGAGGAGAGAAAATCTCGACGACATTCGCCCCCACTAAACCTGCGATTCCTCCGGAAGCGCCACTCTAGCATCTGTGAAAAACAAAATGTTCCAGGCATCAAATTCTTTTATAGGCAACATAAGAAACATGGAAGGAAAATTGATTATATGCATGAATAAGTAGGTAATGTGACATGAAGCAAAATTTGCATGAAAGAAAGAATTGAAACAGGCAACATGAATATGCATGAACAAATAGGCAACATATATGCAAATGAACAAGCAACATTGGCAACAAGAAAGAAAAAAATCAAGCATCAATATGAAGTGGAAGTGGATGTATTGAGTCATTTTAAGCATCAGTTCCTCTCATCTTGAAGAAAATTTTGTACCTTTTTCATAAAGCAATCTACCTTAAATATGATTATAAACAAAGATTTAGGATTTTCAAGAGACATCTTTCATCTTTAGGTTATTTTAGATCGACTCCTTTCCTACATAAATATGAATATGCTCTTTCTCTAATAACATGCAAGGAAATCTAACTAAACTCCACTAATGCATAAATCTGCTTATATAGCCCGTGATTTATTCTACTATGCCTCTTTATCCTCCTTTGGCTTGCTTTTTTTTTTTTTTCGATGATGATGATGATTCGGCAACTTTATGGTTACGATCACTTTTTTGGGGTGGAAGAAAGTGTAAACTTCTTGGTAACATGTAGCTTTTTTTTTTTTTTTTGACGAGGAAAATATAAACCCCGATACAAGGTACAACCATTTTTGATGACGGAGAACAGTCGTTTAAACTCCGATACAAGTGCTGTGAGATGGACTAAGGATGTAGAAACATGCAGTAGCAGGAGCTAGGATTTCAACAATTATGCTTTCGATACACGATACATATGCATGTTTATATATGAAAGTCTTGTAACCTAAATAAACCTCCAAATCTACACGCCCTATCTTTCCACAATCCTAGATTATAAACAATTTCTTGGTAGGTAAGTTACTACTTAAGATAAAATTTTACACAAGTAGAGAAATCATCATTTGCCTTTTTTGACTCAAGTGATGTGGATATGCAATGCGATGCAAAGACTGAAAAAAACATGCATGAAACAATCATGGAAAAAAAATAGAATGAACTTGAAAAAAAACAAAGCAACATGAACTTAAAAAATTAATGATATTTTTATACTTTTTTCTTTTAATAACATGGATACTCCTGTTTATGAATCGGCCTCATTGTTGTCATCTTCTTCAATGTCCTCATCCAAAATGTACTCGTCATTATCACGTTTCTTGAATAGCTTTATCCTTTTACCTGCAATCAAAGTTTTTAGTGCAACACCATTTAATTCACAAAGAGCATACGTACCATTGTTGTTGACTTTTGATACAATGTATGGCCCAAACCACCGTTGAGTGAGCTTTTTGCGTGCATCATATTGAGAGTCAAATGTACTATCATAAATGAGCACCCAATCTCCTACTTCAATTGGCTTAGGACGCAATCGATGAGTTTTATCAAAATAATGCTTGTTCTTCATTCTAGATTCTCTTAATTTTTCAACAGCATCATCAAGTCTTAATTTACCTTGTTCTAACTGATTAATACGCAAACTCAAAAAATCATCAGTAGACATGTTTTCAGACCAAGGCAAATTTGACCATGCACAAATATGAGACTGAATTGGAAACAATGGTTTTTGACAGTACATGAGTTCAGCGGGCATATATCCAGTAGTACGTGTGCACGTCATTCTATCTGCCCAAAGTGCAAAAGGTAAGAATCTAGGCCATTGTTTGATGTCACCGTTACATGCTTTAGATATGGCTTTCACAATAGGTGGATGCCCTCTCTCTATTTTACCATTGGCCTCTGGATTATATGCAGTAGTAAGAGACAAACGAATACCGTGATGATCAAAGAACTCTTTAGCTTCTCTCGCATTTAACTCTCCACAACTACTTTCTCTATGTACCCAAAGCGACTTATGACATCTTCAAGCAAGAATTTGCAAACATTGTAAGTGGTCTTAGATCGTAGTGCACGTCCCTCTACATGATTAGTTAAGTCTTCTCTTGCAAGTACAATGTAACGCATTTTGTCGATACCTTTAGGCATAGTTACAAGATCTACTACCCACTTGTAGTGAATACAAGGTGGATAAGTAGGATGCAACGGATCTCTATGTTTGACTGATGAATGTAGTTGACAAGTAGAACATGTAGAAACATAGCTACTAATGTCAACATACATCCTAGGCCAATAATAGGTACTTCTAATTTTTTCATATGTTCCAAAAAATCCTTTATGACCGGCCCATAATGTCTCATGCATTTCCTTCATTACTTGCAATTGAAGACCTCGTTTTCCTAGGACTCATTGTGGATTCTTAACCTTACCCTTAGCATGTCTCCAAAGATAACCATTACATAGGAAAAAGTTATAAGCTCGTTTCCTAATGTTACGGAATCTATTCGTAGTCCAATTAGGTAATGGTTGTAGTGTACTCAGATACTTTCCTATGTCTCTCCATTCATTTTCGTACTCAGACTCATGAAATTGCTCATACTCATATATATGTGGAACATAGTCAATTAAGTTCACATTCTTTATTAGATCACTTTCAAGATCATCATCAAATCTAGCTCTCGATAACATATCAGCAACTGAGTTTGACTTACCTGAAATATGAACTAACTCAGGATTTATGAACTTAATATATGAGATCCATCTAAGCATGGCTATATCAGGAGATGAACAAATGGCTATCATTCCAATGAGAGGCAAACAATCAGTCTCAACTTTGACATTTGCACCAATGAAATATTCTTTGTCTATTTGCAAAGCTGTTACCATACCCCATAGTTCTCGTTTGATCTGTGGATATTTTCGTTGTGTTTCATGTAGAATTTTGGCACCAAACCTAATTGCATATCTATTCCCTTCACTATCATCTTGACTTATGACCCAACCTATACCAATAGGACTAGTATCAACAGTCAATATAATAGGTTTGTTAGCAGAATAGTCTACACGCTTAAGGATGGGAGCTTCAAGCAATAATTTCTTCAATTTACGCATAGCTTGAGTGTGTTTGTCAGTCCAAATAAATTTTCGTTTCTTCCTCAACAAGTCATAAAGACAATCAGCAACATGAGCAAAGTGTGGGATCCAAATAACATAAAATATACAAGCACCAAGAAATCTACGTACCTCACTCACGTTGTTACATGTTTCAGAAATCTTGCTAATGGCATCAACTTTTTGTGGGTATGGCTTTCGACCATAATGGCCACATAAATGTCCAACAATAAGCACCTCGTTGACACCAAAAACAGATTTCTCTATGGAAAATGTGAGACCTACCTCTTCAAATCGTTGAAATATTCTTTCACAATCAGAGATATGGTCAAGAACAAATTTACGACATCCAGATGAATCTACAGTAATGTCCTTTACACGTTCCTCACTCCCTTTAATTGGAATATCATCAATGAATGGCATAGTTATATGAGGGATAAAATCATGTAAGACCATATTCATAACACTCATCATATGAGCCACAGAATTAGTCGCTCCTTGAGATAAAGTACACATTCGCACTAAGCCTAAAGGAGTTTTCATTATGGTTATGTCACAACTGTCAATTGCTAACTGGAATTGGTCATATCCAGAATATAAATCACCCATTGAATAGATAGAATGTCCTGAAAATGATTCAGCAAACTCATCTACAATGGGTCTTTTTCCTACATTCCTTATGGTGACTTTATTGACGGGTTGGAGATCTTGAATAAAACGTAGTTTCCCATTCTTTTTAGGCACACTGAACCATCTGTTTGAGTAAGGTGCAAAAGATGGCTCTAAAATTCTCATGTTTATCTTCTCCTTAAGTAGTTTCATTAGCTCAGGTAAGTGAGCCTTTGGAACAGGTATAGGACGAAGATTCCATGGAATATGTGGAATAGTAAAGATTATCATGGGTGCAACTAGCTTAGGATCTACACAACCAATCTCATGAGGATACATAGTAAAGGCTTTTCCATGGCTACGTATGACTCTCTCAAATTTATCTCTCTCTGCTGGCAAAAGAAAGTCATCATCTCTACCAATTTTCACCTGTTTGATTGTCTCATCCGTGAATGTATGTCCTATGTTTTTCTTATCCCGAAGAATTGGATCATTTTTCACATCAATAATTTTTTCATTACTTCCTTGAGGTAATGGTTGAGCTATGGGTTTGATTTTTCTGTCTGCAGTTTTGTACTTTGTTTCAACTAAGGCATCATGTGTTTGGTTAAATTTTGAGCACTTGTCAACATTGAGAGCATACTCTTGGATTAGAGCATACTCATCAAGGGAAGAAAGAAGAATAATATGGGAATTAGAATTTTGTTGAAGACATAACTCTAACTCCTCAAGAGTAGAGAAACAATGAGATGTTTCAATCACATGCTCAATGTTCTCATCATGTTCCATGATTTTGTTGTTTTTATAATTTTTTTGGCTTTTTTGGATAAAAGACTTGGACAATTGACTCTTATGAAGAAAATCTAATCTAGAATGTGGAAAACAAAGTGACAAACTATTATACATGTTGGTTGGATGTGAGATGTCAAACCAATACACACTGTTGTCCCGCTCAACAATGGATTCTATCCGAAATTTTGATCATATGTAGCTCCAAACATGAATCGAGGTGCACAATCACTACAAGCATGCTCATGACCCTGAGTAACAATAGGTTTCTTTCTAATTGACAATCGATTCCTAGGATGATTCACTCCTACTGTCATGACTTGAAGTGATTGCATTCCATCCTTAGACTTAAATCTAGCATAGGTAGACCCATCATCCATGGCTTTAGTTTCCATACGACTCTCATAAATAAAGGGTTGACCTAAGAGAACTTCATAGGAGCAATTATCTTGAATAAAAAAGTGAAACTCTTCTGTGATTCCTCCTATGGATATGGGCACACTAGCACAAGCTCCATACAGGGTACCTACACCATTATCTGCAGTTCTCATACGCCATCCACAATCTTTATCTATGGGCCATCGAAACTTATCATAGACTTCTCTTGAAATCACATTGATTTCAGAGCCGGAATCTACTAATGCATTTACAGTGATAGTGTTCTTATCATTTTCTATTTTAACATGCATCTCTGATGTACCTCTAGACCAAAATGTTCTTTTAAAGTGACTTTCAGGATTGTTTTCATGATTTTCATGGTCAGGTTGAATAGGTCCTAAGAAATTTTTATTAACATTTACTTCATCATCATCAAAATCCTCTTCATTAGATTCATCAAAGTTTAAGGCTTCATTCATAGCTTGATCTTGATCTAGAGAATCTTGCATCTCAGTATCTAGATTAAGTGGAAACCTCTTCCTTTTAATTAGGCCGATAAAGTTATCTTTAAAAACAGGCTTTGCAATAGAGAAAACTTGTTCTAAAGACATAGTCACTTGACTCTTAAGCAAAATGTCATCTAAAATCTCCATAGGATCTATTTTTCTCTCAATTTCTGAAATCAAGATGGCTTTAGGTTTTCTCTTTGGTTTCTTTTGTTTTTGCTCAGGATCTTGTTTTTGTTCATGTTCTCGTGTTTGGTCTTCAGTTTGTTTTGATTGTTCTGGTTTATCTAAAGGCTTTGGTTCTGTTTTTCTTTGCTTTGTCTTCTTCCCTTTTTGTTTCTCCTCTTGTTTTTTTTCATTGGGTTCTGATTCTTGTTTTTTATCTTTAGATTGTGATGTTTCTCCTTGCTCTATGATTGTTTCTATTCCCTCTGAGGTTTGTTTTCGAGTCACTCTTCTTTCACTAGGCTCAACTTCATCTCTTTTTCGTTTTTCTTCTACATTGGATATGTGAGAAATAAGAGATTGATCTTCTATTGGTGATTCCCAAGCCGTTATTCTCCTAATCTCATCTCGTGCTCTTACTAAAGCCTCTATGGAAAAATCACCTTCCTTTGTGGGTTTACTTGATTCCACTTGTTCATCAAGAGCTTCTAGTTTCACTCCTCTAGTTCCTACATCCGTTATGGTTATATTTTCATAGTGTTTTTTCATTCCTCCCTTACCATAATTTCCTTGCAAAGGTAGCCTAGATCGATAGTCACAGATTTTTTTGTCTATGTCTATTACTAGTCGTTGCTCCTTAGCAGCCTTCAATAGTTCACAATCTCTCAAAAAGTGCTCTAACGAATCACACCAAGGACACCTACGAGGGCCACGCACAAAACCATTTTGATTTTGAGGATTTTGATTAACTTGTGGTGGGAAAATTTGAAATTGAGGATTTTGTTGATAAGGTAAGACTTGAACAGGATAATTAGGATTTTGAAAAGGCAATTGATGTATTTGAGGAGCTTGGGGAGAAACATGTGGTACTTGAGGTGCAAGAGGAGCTTCCATATTATACGGTTGATGATTTTGAAAATTTTGATTTTGAGGATTTTGAAAAGCTATTTGAGAAGCTTGAGAATACATGTTTTGATACATTTGAGGATTTTGCACATGAGGATGAGGATTTTGCATTGAAGGATTATGCATTGGAGGAACTTGATATGCTTGAGTAGGAGCTACTTGTGGATTTTGATTGGTAGCTATAACATGTTGATTAGGCTCTTGAAAAGTCATTGGGTTCATTTGATTTTGGAAAGTTTTGGTGTAATTAGATTGTAAAGCATCTATAGTCTTGGCCATATTGGATTGTGTAGCAATAAGACTTTCCATTTTCTTAGTGAGAATATCCACTTGAGATTGTTCAACTACACTTTTATTTGGCTCTACTTTAAAACCTTGATTAGGCTCCATCATTTGAGGAATAGGAGTAGAGTCAAAAAGCATAGCATGGGATTGTTCTCTAACTTGCTCCTTAGTTTGTGGAAGGCTAGCTTGAGGAAGACTAGTTTGCTCATAAAGCATGGATTGTCTTTGATGTCTATGGGCTACAGCCTCTACTACTTTACGCACTTTTTGCCAATTGTCAGTAAGACCATAGCGCTTATCTGGTTCTTCTAATCGCCGTTCAACTTCCCTACGAGTTTCAGGATGAAGAAGCTTAAGAAAATTGATCACAAGATCAGGTTCCAAAGTTATCTTATCCTCATCAGGAAGTTGTTCATAGCGTCTAATATACTCATTTTGTAAGTGAGTAATAGAGCTACTAGGCTTTGGAGAATTGACCCATCATAAGAATCCATCTCGATTACGTTGGCTATAATCTTCAAGATAGAATTCTTTGAGCATCTCCTTTCTAAAATCACTCCAAGGAAGACTATCATATTGAGTGACACGGTTTATGATAGAGCTATCAACAATTCGTTCAAAGAATGATATCAAAAGATCTTCAGGAAGACCAAAAATCATAGCTTGCAATTCAAACAAATCTAAGTAGCTTGTGATGTTGGTGCCATTGAATTTTCCCTTCTCTCTCAACATAGAAGAGACTATTCTTTGGCCTTGTTTCTCAACAATAAGGGATTTGAATCCTTCCTCCATCTTATGTGAATAAGCAAGTGATGCACGATGCTCTAGATCTCTCACAAATGCATTTACTTCACAACGAAGATGTGCACGATACTGTGAGAAATCCAGTGCAACACTCAAGACTGATGATGATGATATGATGAGGATGAAAAATATGAAACAAAGGATATGGATCACAACCTCCCAACAACATCAGAAGCAAATGCCACGAAGTGTTTCACGTCGGGTTCAAATGTGGAGGTGATCGCAATCCGGGTGGATCGGGTCCGGTCGTGGCACACACAGGGTGTATGAAGCTAATGAATGTTGGAAGGTTTAAGGACATGAAAGTGAAATTAATGTTGAGTATGGAGAAGAGAGAGATGTTGAAATGATTATGGGAATAGGAATGTAGGAGTGCAAGTTAGATTTATGAACATGAATGATAAGAATGAAAGAGAACCATACATACAAATGAAATTTGGAAGGAAGAATGGTCCATTGAAGGAGCTTCTTAAACACTTCCTAATTCCAATCCATATGCATAGTCTTCTTTGGATGATATGTATGCATGACGAGAATAGATGGAACCCTTACACATAAACCAGTTTCGAAAGGAAGAATGGTCCAATATTGGAGCTTCTTATACACTTTCAGAAACTAATCAATATGTATGGGTATGTATGGATTATATGCATGCAAGTGAATTATGATGATAGAGTTTACTCACAAGCTCAAAGAAACATCCTCACTGGTTCAACGCAATACTGCGGATCCTTCTCACACATAAAAGAAATAGAAGACATGTAAAAATACTTAAGAGACTGAGAGAGGAGACAAGAGACAAGTGACAAGTGACATGAATTAAAAGGATTTGAATTAAGTTACATGTAAAATATCGTCGTGGTACGTCATGCTAAGCAGTCTACTGATCAAAGGAGGTTCCGACCCTCAAACCATGACAGTTCAACCGAATGTCACACGTAAGAAGGTGAGTTCCACTCCAGTGACCCTATGTCTGTCTAGGCTCGTAACATCTAACTAAAGAAGTCTAAGACTCATTAAAATCAGCTCTAACTCACTCACACGCTCCACCGAGGATGAGTCAAGATAGAGATGCTGGTTTCAAGAGCCTATCCTAGATTGGAGTTCTAACTTAAATTTGAAACTAGGTTCTATACTCATACTAGCTCACCTTGGATCCTCACTCGCTCAACCGAGGGTGATCGTCTCAAGGAAACTGTAAGCTAGCATGAGCCCTATGGATGCCTAACAATGATGCTCTAGGAGTTTGGAGGGGGGTTTATATAGTTTTTTGAATGAATTTGGGCCATTGGATCTAGAGAAATCAACTCTCAACTCTAGGATCACTACTTTCGATTACAACCATTTGATTAATCAAATCAATGGCTTGGAATTGTTCTTTCTATCAAATCTAGTGTAAAGGAGTGAAATTTAGGCGCCCTCATTCTCCACCATTGGATCTGGGGATGATCTGGACCGTCGGATCAGTGCTGACATCAATTCGGATAAGATAAGCCACTATTTTTGGAGAAACACTGCATTATTGATCTTTGATTGTAAAGAAAGTCTTCTTTTATGGAAAAACTCGTGGATCCTCCTTGCTTTAAGCATAAGTGCATCTCCACCCTTGAATATGAGCTCATCTTGATCGTACAACATGGCTCAATCAACTTTCGCCATGTGGTGGCCCTTCAACCCTTCAATTTTCTTAAACTAGAAAACTGCGGTGATCCTGAAAACTGGACTTTGTACTCTTTGACCCTCCAAATAGGCTTTGATGAAGATGAAACTTTGTAGGACTATGTTTCCAAAGATCTCCTTCAGGAATATGCAGAAAAAACTCCCATTTGAATCTCCCTTGTACAAGTTTGACTACATTTGGAAGCTTGCAAGGTAGCATTAAGGTGTCTAGGAAGCTCTGATAGCCTTGAAAATTTGTACAAATATGTAGCCACATACGATCTTTATACATGCCAAACCATATGGCTAACATAAATTTCTATACAAGAATTTGTAGGGTCAAACTAGAAAAATTATATTTTTACAAAATGAACATGGGCTATAGACTGCCTTTGACAATCTTTAAAAGTATATGGATTTTCATCTAATTTGGTGACAATGAAATTTTTGCCCTAATTTCCCAACTTTGACCAGCTTTGACCAGCTTTGACCGCTACCATGGACTTTCTTGATTTCTTTGAAACTTTGTATGTGACCTTCCTTTGACATCCTTGATGCATCCTGGACTTCTCGAGGAATTCTGGCTACCTTCACCAAATATGTTTTTTGTAGGCCTTCACAAGTGAGAGAGGAGAGAAAATCTCGACGACAACGCGAGGGCATTGGTGGTCTCATTTACGAAGGTGCAAGACACGCGTTCAACGCTCGGTGGCACCCTCAAATATGTGTCGAGGCTGACCTCAGCATGCCGCTTTCACCGAAGATCAAAGTGGACTTGGGCGAAGGGGATGTATGGGAGCAGGACATCAATTACAAATACCTTCCCAACGTGTGCTTTCGTTGTGGCTAGAAAGGTCACATGATTAAAGATTGCCCTTCGTATACATATATGTATATGTATATGTATATGTATATGTATATGTATATGTATATGTATATGGGTATGTATATGTATATGTATATGTATATGTATATGTATATGTATATGTATATGTATATGTATATGTATATGTATATGTATATGTATATGTATATGTATATTTATATATATATGTATATGTATATGTATATGTATATGTATATGTATATGTATATGTCTATGTATATGTATATGTATATGTATATAACAGCGAGTCGTAACAAACGAGAACTATGTCGTAAAAAGAGAACACTCTCGTCAAAAATTACATGTTTTCACCTCATTTTTGGAATTCCTTTACACCAATATACATATATTACAAAAATGAGGTGAAAACAAGTAGTTTTTGACATTTTTTGTCATTTTCTCAAAAAAAAAAGAGCTCAAAATGTAGTCAAAATTTCACTATATTAGGCATTGACGTGTCCCAAAATGTATATGATAAGACATTGACATGTCCAAAATCTATATGATAAGACATTGACATGTCTAAAATATATATAAGAATGTAGAAATCAATAGTTTTTACACAAAAATAACATTTTAGACATATCTTTAATGGGTGGATATCTGATTGTTATTCAAAATTGCTACAAAACATGGTTTCATTAACCAAACTACTTTGAGGCATTTACATAAGCACTAAAAATGTCTGAGAGCTTCAATGGAACTCACAACTTTGTCGATCTATGTCTACACCCTCATCATCTGATGCACTTGATTCAGTCTCATACTATTGAGAGCTCTCTTCTTCTTCTTCTATATCCACAAGAGCTCTATCTTCATCCACGTACATACCAAATTCTGTAGGATCATGCACAACTCTTCTTGTTTTCCTATGATTTCCTGTACCACATACATCTGGAAGCTTTTGTTTTATCATGTTGATGGTTGCTTTCCTCAAGTGACCAGTTTTTGTCAAGGAAAAATCATAAACAAGAATATCTACATCATCCATTTTAAGAGTGGATGTGCTTCGAATATTCTTTTTCCTTTTTGAACCTGTTCGTTTAGTATCACACACCATTTCTAAGTTATATTTACCTGTGAATGCATTACTACTTTTAGTGTAATACCAATGCACCACCAAAGCCTCTATTCTTCTCTGATCAATATCTTTAGTTATCTCTAAAACCTTTGCAATCCAAAATGGTCTGGTAGCCTCATCACCATCAGCAAGTACTGCAATAAGCGTTCCAACATTTATCTCTATTAAATTTCCTTGCCATCTTGCTTCTGCCTGTTTTGTCATCCTTGGGCCTACATAAATATTTCTTTCTGGTGGATGTATAAAACTTTGAAGTGCATCTGCATTACATGCTTGGGCCACATTCACGGATCTTTGTGTACAAAAATCCCATGTGAATGGAACATCAACTGGCCAGTGACCTGCAATTGTATACTGTATAATCTCTTCTTGATGATTGAAAAAGTCCTCCCACCAAGATACATCTTGATCTCCAGCATATTTTTTTGCACGCTCAATATGTCTCTTCTTTTCAATGAGTGCATGCATCCAGCTTTTACTTTGATCAACCACACTTCCACATCTTTCTGTATTGTTTTTATCTTCATATGGTGATTGTTCTGCACCATACACTGTTACAGTAGACAAATTAGGCACCTGCAATAAGAAACTGCATCCCTCTTTAGGCTTCCACCCAAGAGAAGATGAATACTGCTTTGCAAATAAAAGGGTTATTTCATCAACCCTCCTCATCAAGAATACATGGTTGAAACTAATATTGTGCAATGGAGCCAAAACCTTAGCACTGTTATCAAGGCCCATTGAGCAAAAGTGCTTAAAGTCATAAATCTGTGTGAGGTGTTGAACTTCTGGTTTTGGAGTATATGCTTCTGAAATCAGCTCAGATAAAATCGGAAGAGTAAAAGCATTGTTACGTGCCAAATTCTTAGAGAAAGTACTGAACATTTGATCAATGTGATCATGAGTGTGGCCAACCAGAAGAAAATTTACCTTAACCTTCTGAAATACCTGTTTTTCAACAAGCATGCTTAAATATCCAAAGACTGTAGAATTTTTATTCTCTCTTGCAGTATTATCTAGTTGCAAATATAGAGTTGGTGGCAAAAGACCCTTCCATGATTGCAAAACACGATGAATGACAGTAACTGTAAGGTTTGGATCATTATGCACATTCGGATATGTGAAGAAAACCTTGGACATTATAGTTCCATTGTATACCAAAGCACCAACCAAATGCATTTGCACAAGGACTTCATCTCCAATGTCCTTAGGGATGCGATAAAAATGTGGCAAACAAGTTTTTTTTTGATCCATACCATCGATCAACAAACACATATAACGCTCCGGATTTCTGAGTGCCTTACTTCGATGATGAATTGCTTTCTTTCTCTCTAATGCTTGACTGTCACGATGGTTGTTAAGAAGGTTTTTAAAATTATGCTTTTCCTGTGGTGTTGTAGCCCCTTTTGCCATGTTTTTCAAAGTGGTGCAAACTGAACATTCACCCATTCTAACTTTACGAGGAATAGAAACATTGTTAAACTCTTCCTTCCATAATCGAGTAAAGTGACGATACAACACATACTTCTCATTTCTATTTTCCATGTCTTCTCTATATATTTGAAATACCTCTCGACGAGTAAAGTTATCTGACAAGTGCAACCTTCCAGTTGTAGGCATAACTTCACAATGCAAGCTAAAATAGTTCATCATCTAATTCATTGCATGACGTCCAACAGATCCTTTGGTCCCAACATGGAACGTATCCAAAATGAGATCCCCATTCAAAAACCCTTGTTGAACCCTATGTATTCTAAAATTTCCTACACCCATTGCAATTTTAAATGCAGCCCTACAGCATGGCATCCCTTGAGTAAAGAAATATTCAAAACCAACACGCGTTACTGACATGTTATCCTCAATCATTTGCATGCAAGAAACAAGGTATATATCTTGCCTTTCACTATCTAAATGGAGGAATTTTTCTCTTATGTGCTTTAGTTTCTTCATTCCTAAATTATACAAACATTTCAAACCACAACAATGCTTCACAATATCCAATGCAATCTGTCTATCTAAAGTAAGAAATTTAAATCTTTTTCGACTTACTTCACGAGACCTTCTTTTAAATCGTAGATTGAGCTTGCTTTGCTTTTTCGTTGCTCCACATGCACTTGAGTCAGAAGGGAGATCAATGGTTGGATCAGATGGGAGATCAAGAGGTGCATTTGGTTGAGCAGCATTGCACTGTGAATTGGATAACTTAATTGACTCAACAGAAAACATGGAATCATCAGCACGTTCTAAATCATAGGGATCATCACTTCTCTGGAAAGGTTCAACTGAGAACAATGAATCAATATGAGCAGAGGAAGCTGATGCCCAAGCATCCACTGAAAAGATTGAGCTCATCTTCACTAAGTTCACAGAAGACTGAAGATGAATGACCTTTTCAAATAAGTGGAAATCCGAGATCAAGTGAAGATGTCACATCAAATGTCACATCAAGAAGATATGAAATCAAAAGCTTATTAAAGTACATTAAATAACATTAAACATCAAATTACATCAAATCACTTAATTACTCAAATATACACTAATAAGGGAACCAAAGATTTGATTCACTTTTGATTCAAATGAGAAACACAGTTGATCTCTAACTACATATGAGTCATTGAGTCTAAGCATTGTGAATGAATCAAAATATATCCAAGTTGAGTTCCAACAGGAATATATAATAAAATTGTTTGGAGAAATTTTACAAGAAGAAATTTTACAACTGTAATATATCCAAGTTGAGTTCCAACTGGAATATGCTATGCCATTGAACACTATACAAGAAGAAATTTTACATTTGGTTAAGATTTCAAGGATTAGGTTTTATTGTGGTCTTGGATAGATATCAAAGAGGTAGATGAAAGTATATTAAAAAAGAATTATGTGTAAAAGAGGCACACAGAAAGTTCATTCATACATTGATTTTCCATTTCAACAATGTGTTACAAGATAAATGTGAATATGAACTAAAGTGTGGAGGATAACACTATAAAGATGTCATTAATCTCACAACTTAGACCTAATTTTCTCCCAAGCAACAGACTCTAAGAAAAAACTTCTACATGAGATTAGAAATCCTCATGTATATACCATATTGTTGCCATTGAAGTTTAATTTCCATGCAAATGTATATAAATAGTTGCAAGGTTCTGTACTTGAATGTTTATTCATACATTGATTTTCCATTTCAATAGTGAGTTACAAGATAAATGTGAATATGAACTAAAGTGAGGAGGGTAATACTATAAAGATGTCATTAGTCTCCCACATTTAACACAACTTTGACTTGATTTTCTCCCAAGAAAGAGATTCTAAGAAAAAAATCTCTACATGAGTTTAGACATCCTCATGGACATACCATACTCTTGCCATTGAAATGTAATTTCTATGCAAATGTATATAAATAGTTGCAAGGGTCTATGAATATTTCATTAAAGTGGCTCTGAAACAGCCTATTTGTGTGGGTGCTATTCCCTGGTTAGATAAGTTGACAGATTTAGTTAGCAACTGGACTCATTCAGTTAGATCCAGTTAGTCTCTGGTTCAAGTTACCCAATTGCCTATAAATACCAGAGGAGGAGATCATTCGCATTTTCAAAATCCACGAGCAAGAGAGAGCAGCAGAGCACAGACAGCCATGGAGCACAGAGCTGAGTATACCAGCAAGCCAAGTCTGATGGAGAAGAAGAATGCTGGCAAAAGTACCAAGAGGTAGACAAAATCATAACATAAATAAAGATTCCAAAAAGATTCCCTCTGTATGTCTGTGTAAAAAGTCTGATTTCTAGGTATTTATTTTTCTTACCTCTAGAAATATGGATCCAAAGCATGTACAACTCAATGCTTGGCATCGACTTTAAGGTGTAAGTCGATGCCAGGCATCGACTTAGGATTGCAAGTCGATGCCAGGCATCGACTTGCACCGACAAGTCGATGCCTGACATCGACTTACACCTGAAAGTCGATGCCAGGCATTGACTTGGGCCCAAAAGTCGATGCCAAGCATCGACTTGCCGGCATCAACATGCACTGAAAAGTCGATGCCAGGCATCGACTTTAGGGTGCAAAGTCGATGCTTGGCATCGGCTTTTGGGCCCAAGTCGATGCTTGGCATCGACTTTTGGGCCCAAGTTGATGCCAGGCATCGACTTTGTGTGCAAGTCGATGCCAGGCATCGACTTGAGGGTAAAAGTCGATGCCAGGCATCGACTTGGCCCAAAAGTCGATGCCAAGCATCGACTTGGGCCCAAAAGTCGATGCCAAGCATCGACTCTTGCACCCCCAAGTCGATGCTTGGCATCGACTTTCACCCTCAAGTCGATGCCGGGCATCGACTTGCACACAAAGTCGATGCCTGGCATCGACATGCACTTAAACATCGGTGCCTGGCATCGACCTGAAGCTCAAAATCGATGCCTTGCATTGACTTGGGCCTTTGAAACCACATTTACGTTTGATCTGATATTTCCAAGTGCCTTCAGGGATGCGGAGTACAAGGATGAAATGCCCATCAAGAAGCTCAGAGTCACCATGGGCTCTGGTGACCAGCAACGTGACAAAGACAGTGGTCACCAAGCAAAGCCAAAGAAAATTATTGCACCATTATCCTCTGAGAAGGCCAGCAACCCACTAGGAATATCCTCAGGTGGACAGAGTAGCATAAAAATTCCTGTGGAGGATCCAAATATGAAGGAAAGGTCTAGGGAGACGGAGATCATGAGGACAGATCGGCCACTTCGGGACATGACAAATCTCGAGTGGTGCCTTCAGTACGTTGAAGAGAAGAATGCAGTCCTCCTTGTGTTCGCAGGGGCCTATGGCAGAGGAAAGATCACGACAACACAAGGTTTTCAGTATGGACTTGTTTACAAACTGGATTATGAAGATGAAGATTCTGACAACCTGCTTTTCTTGGTGGAGACATCGAAAGGATTAAGAAATGTCATATGCAAGATGGATTTCTTGTGCCCAGAGTGCTCTGTTCCAGAAGGGCTAGCTCAGATATGCAGAGACTCAGTGAATTTCATCAAGGACCTGATGCCATGGATCCAGGGCAATATCATGCCAACACAGCAGAAGAAGACGACCCCTGTAAAGGCAAGGGGTAAGCAGAGCGTGCAGAAAAAGCCCCAAAAGAAAAAGAAGATAATTGCAGAAGAGGAGTTTTCTGACTCAAGCTCTAGCTCTGGGGACATAATTGTTGCACCTGGTGGAGAGCTTGCATCTGGTGTTCTTGGTATTGAGCAGAATAAGATGAGGGAGGACATAGCTAGAAGAAAAGTTGTGAAGAAGGGGTAGTTGTTCCACCTGCCGATTAATATTATCCACAGGCCACCCGTAGATCCAGTCACAGGGAGGAGGCCCCTTGAGATCAGGGAGCCACATAATTTGCACGTACAGAATCTTAAGAAGAAAATGAAAATAAATCCTCATGCTACTGTTGTGCCATTCCTTGTCATGGTGGATCCAAATGAGTGCAGCTGTGTGGACGATTTCAATGAGGGTTTGTTTGAGGATTACACTTAATTATGTGACTGGAGGTTCACACTCTGCAGAGGCTCGTAGACAGTTAGTGAAAGAGCACCCTACTACATTTTTCTTTAGGTATGCAGAGTGTAAGATATATGCTGGTCTTACAACTGAGGAAGCCAAGCTTCTTGCTTGGGATCACAACAACGACAATGACTACAGGCAGAAAATGTCCTCCATAGAGAGAATTCGGTTCTTCCACCATGAATGTGAAGATTGTCTTGTGAAGGAAGCTGGAAGAATACATCCCAATCTACGAAAGCAATGCCTTATTGAGGTTGGAATTGCATTGGATGAGAATAGAAAGTCAGATGCTTTGAGGAAATATGATCCATGGTTTCAACTGGCATTCAGATCAGGTGAGATCTGGGATCTACAGGATAGAATTTTCACAATGTGGGAGCACAAGGAGGTCAAGGGCCAGAAGCAACGAAAGTCGAGGCCAGACCCACAAGTTGATCTGAAGGGAAAGGGAAGGAAAGTTGACCTTTCAATTGAAGAGGCTCCTGAGGACATGAAGCTGACCCCATGGAGGGCCCTTCAAGAAATCAAGGATGATACATTGATCATATCAACTTTGTCAAGGGTAATCTCGAAGGAGTTAAGCCTGGAGGAGATGGTGACTGAGCTCAATAAGTATGTATGTTATTCTCAGATCCTTTTTCCCTCCTCCCATGCTTCTTGTCTAACCTAGTCTCTTTTATATTTCTGTGTCTGTAGTCATAAAGTGTACATGAAGATTCAGGAGGTGATGATGAAGAGGCTGGGTTGCTTTTCTTGGACAGAGGTCCAAGCAGACTATCCAACCACATCATCCTACAAAGCCTTATCAGAATATTTCATCCAGTTTCGTGATTGGGTAGGTTCTCTTATCAGAATATTTCATCCTAACCAATTTGATGCATTGCATGGCATCGACTTGGGGGCATAAGTCGATGCCTGGCATCGACTTGCAGCATAAGTCGATGCCTGGCATCGACTTGGGGGCATAAGTCGATGCCTGGCATCGACTTGCAGCATAAGTCGATGCCTGGCATCGACCTGCAACAAAAGTCGATGCCTGGCATCGACCTCGTGGCAAAAGTCGATGCCAGGCATCGACTTAGGTCCCAAGGTCGATGCCAAGCATCGATTTTCAGTAGAAGGTCGATGCCTAGCATCTACCCCAACAAGAAATCGATGCCATGCATCCGTTCTTTATGTTCTGTTTGCTGTACTGAAGAGCTCTTTTAATTGTCTTTCCAATTTTTTCTGCAGAAACCAAGGAAAAGTAAGTCTACAGAGGTACTAGATGATTGCCCCCCTGCATTCCTTGCTCACATTCAAAGAGCAAGGCATGAGAAATCTAGACTGAAAGCGAAGGAGATGGATTTTGATGATGAACCTGATCTTAAATGTTTCTCCAATCCCCTAGACCCCCTTAGGCCTGTATATTACAATGTGTTCTGTAGTGATGTAAATAATATTTGTTCTGTTGTGCCTAGAAAACATTTCTCCCTTCTCATAGCGGACATACCCTATGGATTTAGGATGTTAGGATCAGTTAATGATGATGAACCCTTCAAACACCCTCAGATTCGGAAGATGGTCACTGATTTTGCAGAGTTGACTATGTCTCCTCTTTGGAGGATAGTAATTTTCCATAGCAGAGACTAGTCTTTCTCTGTTTCAACTGCTCTGAAGGCAAGATGTCATGCTGTGGAGTGCCTCACTTGGTAAGTAATCTTCTTTCTATCTCCATGGCTTTAATGATGCTCTCTGTGACTCATAGTTCTTTTTTGCAGGGTGAAGACAAACGTAAATCACACTCCTTTGCATCGGTTTCTGAGCGCCACTGAATGCATTACAGTTAGCTATTATGATGAAGTAAGCAAAAGGAGAGTCAGGGAGCATTGCAATGAGAATGGGATCTCAAATGTGCTCATGTTCCCAGCCGTTACCAAGAAACTTCGTCATGTAGCTGGGGACATGACATTGGTTAACCCTTATCAGAAGCCACAAAAACTCATAATGAGATTGCTTCAGCTATTTTCCAATGATGATGACTGGGTCCTAGACCTTTTTTCGGGCACATGTAATTTCAATTTTCACAATTTTCATTAGTCATGGTTGATTGAAGCCTCTAAGTGGTTTTTTGCTGTTTCAGGAACGACTTTGGCTTGCTCCTTAAAGATGTTCAGGCACTGCATAGCTGTGGAGAAGGATGATGCTCAAGTGAGCTTCATTAGAATGAGAATCAATGGGCTGAATGAATGCCCAGATGAAGACCAAGAGGTTGGAAGGAAGCACATTGCAGATACGGAGAGATTCCAACCAGCTTCAAGGGAGCCTGTTCCCCCACTTCCAGATGAACCGGGGGACATGGCTGACCTTGAAGAACCAATCTTGGAGCAAGAGAGGCAAGATAGGTGTTCTAATGTGCCAGAGGATCCCAATATCCTTGAGCCTGAGGAAAGCTATGATCAGCTTCTATTGTAGATTCACATTACTCTTGTAGAACACATGAAATGTAAAAGATCATTTTAATGGAAATATAATTTGGAGTTTTGCTTCCACTTTGTGTTCAGCTTGATTT
>CM035426.1:64770696-64775696 GCA_020310875.1 Ceratopteris richardii
TCATATGGTATCCATTTGATGTAATTCTTGTCTCATTGGATAGCTATAAGAGTCTATTTTATGCTTACCAATTCTCTGGAGCATTCTCTGAGTAAGCTGGGAGTAACATTCATTTTAGTGAAGTTGTGTGATTGATATCTCTCTCTTTGTGTAGGCTCTGTTGGAAATATTTTGCTCTCTGTTGTAAGGGCTGGTTCTCCTTCTCTATGTATCCATTTGCTATGATTTTGGTGTCATTGGGTAGCTATTAGAGTCTTCTAAAGTTGACTTAAGTTTGAGATTCATTCTCTGTATAATCTCTGAGAAAAGTGTGCTGGAGTGAAGTGAGGTCTCTGCTTGACTAGTAGTTGTGAGCATTCAACTAGCTCATGTTGTAGACATTGTTTCTCTTTGTGTAAGCATCCATTTCAAGTGAAATTTGTTTTGTTGGAAAGCCCTTGGTGTCTACTACAGATCTACAAAAGCTCACTGGAGTTCTCTGCATAAGCTCTGAGTAAGAGCATTTATTGTGTGCAGAGGTCAAAGAAGGATACCTGTGGAGGTCATTCGCGCTTCATCGTTGCTTAGGGGTTGAGATACTTCCCCCATCAGTGGTATCAGAGCATTTGGGCATCTTGGAGGTATCACATACAAGCAAGAAGACCTCTTGGAGTTGGTGGTTGAAGAGTTGCATCAACAAAAGCTTCTTGGAGGTAGCTCACATCAAGGGGGAGCTATTCTACTCAAATTTGCAAGAGCACAAGGTGTCCATCTAAGGAAAGCTTTGGATTGAGGTAACCTCAGAGCCTCATTTTCATTTTACACACATTGGAGCATTAGCCAAGGGCTAGGTCAAGTATCAAAGACTAGATATGGGAGACTTCAACACTCAAATTGAAAAGCTAGACAAAGGTAACTATCAACCATGGAGATTTAGGGTCTCCAACTATCTTATGGGCAAGGGCCTTTGGGGGTTGATTAGTGGAAGTGAACCAAGACCTAGGTTGGATGAGAATCCAACCAATGACCAGAGAAGGGCCTTTAGGGAATGGAATGAAAGAGACAAGAGGGTTATCTTTATTCTTTCCCAACACATTAGCAATAGCATGATCGGCCATATCCAAGACCTGGATTCAAGCATGAAGGTATGGGAGACACTTGAAAGGCTTTATTCAACAAGCACCAAAGCAAGGAAGATCCAACTCAAGAATGAGCTCAACAACCTTAGGAAGAGCTCAGGGAGTAGCATAAATGACTACATACTTAAGGTCAAGGAGTTATCAGATGCATTGGGATCCATTGGAAGCCACGTAGACGATGACGATCTTGTGGCTTATACTCTCAATGGTTTGAGAGATGATGAGAAGTGGAAACCCTTTACCACTTCAGTTTATGTAAGGGATAATCTTCCCGATTTTGAGCAATTGGTTGCTCTCATGGTCACCGAAGAAATGAACATAGGTGGAAGTTCAACTAAAAGCAAAGATGCACAAGTTTTCTATGCAGGTAATCAAAGGGGCAAAGGAAGACAAGGACAAGGAAGGGGCAAAGGAAGGTTTGGAGGAAGGCAAGGCCACTCAAGAAATCAAGGACATGACCAAGGCACCTCATCACAAAGAGGGAGAGGAAGATCAAGAGGAAGAGGAGGACGACATCAACAAAACAGGAATCAAGATGGCGAAGGATGTTACATATGTGGCAAGTTTGGCCACTATGCTAGAGATTGCTACCAAGGAGGAAACCAAAGGAACTATAATCAAGGTTCTTCATACAAAGGCCAAGGTAATTATGCTTCTACAAGTTCAGAAAATGACAATCTCTTGATGATGCACATGAATGGGAATTCAAGCAAAGTAGATAACACTTGGTATATTGATAGTGGATGTAGCAACCATATGAGTTGCAATGCTTCTTGGTTTACTAATCTACATGTTCCCAAAGGTAAAGGACATGTAGAAACAGGTGATGATACAGCCCATGAGATCTCCCATGTTGGAGATGTAGCTTTGGATGACAAGGAGGAAGGAAGATGTCTCAAGGATGTCTTGCATGTACCTACCATCACAAAGAACTTGGTGTCCGTTGGGCAAATGGTTGAAAGAGGCTATCAAGTAAGGTTCAACAAAGGTGGATGCTTTGTGGAGAACCCTAAGCAAGGTTACAAGGTCATAGCAAGAGGAAAGAAGCAAGGGAGACTCTTCACTTTGGAGGTAAATTCTCATTCTACTCAACATGTCTACTTCACATATGGAAACAAGAGGATTTCAGAGTTGGACTTGTGGCACAAGAGGATAGGTCACATCAACATACAAAGAATGAAGGAAATGCAATTCAAGAGGCTGGTTGAAGGTCTTCCCAACTTCCAAGGACAAGGTATGAAGCATTTATGTGAATCTTGTCAACTAGGGAAGCAAGCGAGACTTCCATTCAAGAAGAGTGGCTACATAAGCCAACATCCATTGGAGTTGATACATACAGATGTGTGGGGGCCAACGAAAGAGCAATCCATTGGAGGTAACAAGTACTTTGTCACTTTTATAGATGATTGCACAAGGATGGTTTGGGTTTATTTCATCAAAAACAAATCAGATGTGTTTACATGTTTCAAAGCATTCAAGGCAATGGTAGAGAAGGAAACAGGTACATATATCAAGAAGCTAAGGTCCGATGGAGGGGGAGAATATTTCTCAAATGAGTTTTCTGATTTTTTAATGGATCAAGGTAGCAAGAGGCAAGTAACATGCAGGTACACACCCCAACAAAATGGAGTAGCAGAGAGAAAGAATAGATACATTGCCGAGATCGCTAGAGCAATGCTTAATGAGATGAATGTACCTAACATGTTTTGGAGTGATGCAGCAAATACCGCCGTGTATCTAATGAATAGGGCTCCTACCTCAGGGATCCATGGCTTGACACCATATCAAGCCTATTATGGTAAGAAACTTGATCTTTCCCACTTGAAGATATTTGGATGTACTTGTTATGTACATGTGCCAAGTGAATTGAGGCACAAGCTACAACCAAAGGCAGAAAAGTGTGTGTTTCTAGGATATTCAAATGATCATAAAGGTTACAGGTGCTTCAACCCAAATACAAAGGACTTGAGGATATCAAGGGATGTAGCATTTGATGAGCTACTCCCTTGGTATAAGAAGTATGATTGTATGCAGGACTATGAAGAAGAAAAGCATGGACATGATGAAGAACAAATTGACCTAGAGCTAAGCGGCCCAAGGTGTTCCATCAATGAAGATAGTTCAAGCATGAACTCACCATGGAGGGGGAGATCTTCATCAAGCTATGAAGCACAATCAATCAACAAAGGCAAAGCAACATTGGTGGAGTTGGATGAAGAAGGTAATGAAGTTGAAGATGATGAAGGACACATGATGGAGAAAGAAGCCACGTCAAAGAAAGAGATCAAGTTCCCAAGGCAAAGGAGGTTTATTCCTCCAAAAGGTGAAGAAAGGAAGTCTTCTAGAGTTAAGTATCCAACTCAAAGGTTTACTTATGATTCATACATGGCAACACATTATGCATATATGAACAAAGTAGTAGAAGATCATGAGCCCGATTGCTATGAAGATGCAAGCAGGTACACCGAATGGAAAGAGGCAATGCAAGAAGAGATCGACGCACTTGAGGAAAATCAAACATGGACTCTAGTGCCCAAGAAGGAGAACATGAAGGTAATAGGTAATAAGTGGGTGTATAAAGTAAAGAGGAATTCAGATGGATCTATTTCTAGGTTCAAAGCAAGATTGGTGGCCAAGGGTTTTGCACAAACCTATGGAGTGGACTTTGAAGAGACATTCAGCCCCGTGGCAAAGATGAGCACCATTAGGACACTCATTGCAATGGCTGCTAGCAAAGGATGGAAGCTCTTCCAATTGGATATCAAGAATGCCTTTCTCAATGGAGACTTGGAAGAAGAGGTATACATGGAGCAACCACTAGGTTTTGTTCATAAAGAGTTTCCACATCATGTTTGTAGGTTGAAGAAGGCACTTTATGGCCTAAAGCAAGCTCCAAGGGCTTGGAACCAAAGATTGGTGGACTATTTGATCAAATGTGGTTACAATCAATGCAAGGCGGATCCATCTCTCTTCATCAAACAAAGAGGAGAACTTGTGGTCTACATGTGTGTGTATGTAGATGATCTTATCATTACAGGTAATGATACAAAGGGCATTGAGGAAATCAAGGCAAAGCTTGGAAAGGAGTTTAGGATCTCTGATCTTGGAGATCTTAGGTATTTTCTTGGCATTGAAGTTGTATACAAAGAAGAAGGTATTATGCTCATACAAAGGAAGTATATTCTAGACCTACTTGAGAGGTTTGGGATGCTACATTGCAAGCCTATTTCAAATCCCATGGAAGTTAATGTAAAGCTAAGCTCCATTGATGGAGAGCCATTAGAGGATGTAACTTTGTATCGATCTATTGTAGGCTCTTTCAATTATGCCACAATAACCAGGCCTGACATAGCATATGGAGTTGGAGTGTTATCACAATTTATGCATAGTCCAAGGACTACACACTTGCAAGCTGCAAGAAGAATGTTGCGATATCTCAAAGCCACTATAAATGAAGGATTGTTCTACTCATTTGATGATGATATGCAGGTCAAAGCTTATTCCGATGCCGATTGGGCCGGTTCGAAGGAAGATAGAAGGAGTACAAGTGGTTACCTAGTCATGCTAGGTAGCAAGATCATCTCATGGATTTCAAAGAAGCAACCCACGGTGGCATTATCTTCCACCGAGGCTGAGTATAGAGCTTTGGCTCAAGTTACATGTGAGCTAATGTGGATTAAGAACTTATTTATGGAGCTTAATTTGCAGGTTGACACATATCCAATTTTTTGTGACAACATGAGTAGCATTCATCTAGCATCGAACCCTGTCTATCATGCTAGAACCAAGCATATTGAAGTGCACTATCACTTCATAAGGGAAAAGGTGATATCCAAGGAAGTTTCAGTACATCATATTGGTACTAAGGACCAAGTTGCGGAC